>MOWL01000003.1:600000-920050 GCA_002110485.1 Emergomyces orientalis
AGGCCATCCTTCATCTATATCTCGCTACGAGTGAATGTTTCCGCAGAATAGTATTCGGCATGTCGAAACAAGAGAGTTTGGAAATGGCTGTACGATGCACCAAGTACGCTCGTTCAATCACCAAAGACGATCCTTCAACTGCCGGCACTGAGTGGCTTTTCGAGTTCTCGCCTGAAACTTTTTCGGATACTGATCCGGATTTCGTGCTGGAAGTTTGTGAGGCGGTGAAAGCTGCTTGGGAGCCAACTGTAGAAGCACCGTTGATCTTTAACCTCCCTGCTACTGTGGAAATGTCTACTCCTAACGTTTATGCGGATCAAATCGAATACTTCTCGACACGCATCTCTGAGAGAGAGAAGGTCTGCGTATCTCTACATCCCCATAATGACCGCGGATGCGCAGTTGCAGCAGCAGAGTTGGCACAGATGGCAGGTGCTCAGCGGGTTGAAGGCACTCTGTTCGGAAATGGAGAACGAACCGGAAATGTCGATTTGGTCACCCTAGCCCTCAATCTCTATACGCAAGGAATCTCGCCAGAAGTGGATTTCTCCGATATCAACTCCATTATAAAAGTAGTGGAGGAAAGTAACAAGATCCCAGTGAATGAAAGATGGCCATACGGCGGACAGTTGGTCGTTTGCGCCTTCAGTGGCAGTCATCAAGATGCCATCAAAAAAGGATTCCAGTTTCGTGAAAAGACCAAAGCAACCGACGAGGATAGGTGGCAAATACCTTACCTCCCCATTGACCCAGAAGATATCGGCCGTAACTACGAAGCTGTCATCCGTGTCAACTCGCAAAGTGGCAAAGGAGGCGTTGCCTGGGTTATCCTCCGCAGTCTTGAACTAGATCTTCCCCGTGGACTACAAATTGCATTCAGCAGAGTCATCCAGAAACAAGCAGACACGCTTGGTCGTGAGCTCCTACCAAAGGAAATTGTCTCCCTTTTCGAAGAGGCCTACCACCTGAAGCAAAACCCCCGCTTCTCCCTGGTAGACTACAACATCACCACCGACCGCTCGCAGTCCCCCGCACCCCCCGAACCCGGCAAGGCGCTCAACACCAAGAACCTCAAGCGACGCTTCGCTGGCATTGTTGAAATCGACGGCATGCAACACGCAATCGTCGGCGTCGGCAATGGTGCCATTTCCTCCCTAGCCAACGCCCTAAAGTCTTTGGGCATTGACTTGGACGTTGTGGATTACAAGGAACACGCTATTGGCGCCCACAGAGAAACTAAAGCTGCAACATACATTGAGTGTACGTCCGCAGATAGCCCAGAGAAGGTCTGGGGCGTTGGTATCCACCAGGACGTTGTCCAGGCGAGTTTGACTGCGCTTCTGAGCGCTGCCAGTTCCGTAAGCCATTATCCATTTCGTAATTCTTATTCCCATCCCACCTCATTCCAATCAACCCAACTAACAGCCCTTTTTTCCTTTTTTTTTTTTTTTTTACATTTATACAGTTCCTCACCTCCCGTGCCAACACCCCTGCGCCATTCCGCCCTGCCCACGTCAGAAACCTCACAGAAGCAGATCTCGAAGCTCTAGACCAGATTCAAGGGAATACCGGGCCAGCCCGAGCGTTGGTACCTGACAACGCCAATGTTGGTGCTACATTTGCACAGCAAAAGGTGGATATTTCCAAGCTGGAATCCCAGGCGAATAACCTGTAAATAACTAAAAGATAACCATTTTTTTAATTTAATTAATTTATTTTTATTTTTAATTTGTATAGCCAAGGAGGGCAGGGCAGTCATTCACATTTTGCGATACGCTAGAGGAGAAAGTGGTAGGGAAGAAATGGAGACAAGGGAATTTTTGTTTGTCATATCAGGGTCATAAAAACGATATGACATTTTTGTTCGGTTGCAAAAACGGCCTGATGTTTTTTTAAATTATATTTCTGAAA
Organism: Emergomyces orientalis; assembly: GCA_002110485.1. Lineage (NCBI taxonomy): Eukaryota > Fungi > Ascomycota > Eurotiomycetes > Onygenales > Ajellomycetaceae > Emergomyces > Emergomyces orientalis. The sequence goes on from MOWL01000003.1 coordinate 601,912, forward strand.
GCAAGATTTGGAAATTATTTTAATTTAGGAAGAAAAGAGCATAGTACGTGTCATGAGAATCCGAGCGTACCAGGAAAGGGGTCGGCGAGATATGAATATAAAATGCAGCTCTAAAAAAAATGAAAAAATGAAAAAGTAAAATAAAGATATAAAAGGAGAGAACCGCAAGTTTGAGCAAGGATTTTGACCATGTGATCATGGCTGTCACGCCAGATGTAGTTGGCGCTATAGAACTTGCGAGATCCTGGAATAGATAAGTAGACAATATCTCACATATGAATAGTCATGCCTTATCCTGCATAGGATAAAAGTCAAATAATCGAACCAGGGGGGTTAAAATAACATTAAAATGGCGAACTACTATGGTACCGTGGTATATGTACGTACAGCAATCAACTGAACAAATGGCACATAAAAAGAAAAAAGGTCAATGAGCTTTAACGCAGGGATATATTGGGGGTGGTTTAACAAAAGAACTAGAAGAGAAATAAAAATAAAATAAAAAATCCTACGAACAAAAATTCCATGAAATGAAATGAAATGGCATATATTCCTCTTAACCAGCGATGTCATCAAACAAAAAGAGCAAAACCGCAACCACCTGTGAGAACAAAATGCCAAAAAAAATTTTATCCAGAACTTTCATTTCTCTTTCCACTTCGCACCAATGTCTTGTGAGGACTCAATAATGGAACGGATCATCTCTGATCTTGATCCTGATTCTGATATAAAATCGCCTCCTCAGGCCAATCATCAACCATGTAATCCTGCTGTTGATGTTGATATTCTTCATATTTATTTTGGCTTTGCCACTGCCCATGACCCTGTTGTTGAGGAAGGGTATAACCGTGAGCAGAACCAGTCATTGGCTGTTGATGCTGATCGTATGGGCCAGCAGGTGAGACGAAACTATATCTCGCCTTCTGGCTGGAGAGAGAATCTCTACTACGGGCTTGCGGCATGGCATTAATATGATTCTTTTCGGGAGGGATGATGGCCAGGGCTGAGATTGGGCCTTGGGGATGGGGGTGGTGGTGGTCTTGGCTTTGGCTTTGGCCTTGAGTGCCGCTGGATAAATAAGCGTCAAGGTCAAAATGGTCGTAATCTGTTTGTGGGTCGTTGTTTCTATCGTTATCGTGCTCGTAATTATGGACATCCTCTGCGGCTAATTGGCCAGTAGGAGGAAGGTTGGAGTGCTTAATGTTATTATTATCCTGGTCGTCGGGCTCTTCTGGGTTCACGATGGCGAGACGAGTGGGTTTTTCAGCAGGCTCATCATCCTCATATTCATAATCATCAAAGTAGTCCTTGGGTTTATCGCCAAAGGAAAACCGGTGGTCGTAGTTCAGAGGGTTGTAGGAGTTGCGGGTATGATATTGCTGTGTGTTAAGGTCATCATCATTCTCACGGAACGAGGCTGCGCGGGGCTCAGGGCTAGGTGTAGCTGCTGGGAGTGTGAAAGAATTAGCCCGCTCCGCTGGGGCTAGGCGCTCAACCGCTGGGGCGGCTTCTAGTTGACGTGGTGCCGCAGCCTCAGGTTCTGGATGTGGAGTTGGGTGTCGGTTGGCGTTTTCAGCCGTGCTGGGAACTCTAGGGGCTGTTCGAGTGCGTTCAGGCAAGTCTATGAGGTGGCTGTCAAACCCTTCACCGTCGCGGATATTGAACTGCGCAATAGTCTGCATCTTTCGGGTCACCCAAGACGCTAGAATTTTTCCCCTTTGTTTCTCTCCTAAGCGGGATCGGGGGAAATCGCCCCGCGGCACAAATGCAATGATATCCGCCACAACCTGATGCTCATTGAGAACTGCGTTCAGGATCACGGGGACCAAAGAAGCTAGATATGCTTTTCGGGTAACTTCGATAAGAGCGACCACGAGACCTCCAGCTTGGAATACAGCGCTAAGGGGCAGTTAGCAGACGAAAATTCAAATAAGTTCTTGTAGGGGGAAGAACCACTCACCTTCCACCACTGACGACGTTACGGTGGCATTTTTCTATTGTTGTCTCAATGTCCGCTGGGAAGTGGTTGAGGCCATTGATTTCAAACGTCTCCCCAATGCCTCCCAGAACAAACAAAACCTGCATCTCCACCGACTGGCCACCAGGGCCAATTGGCCGTGTGACGGTATGCAAAAAACCCAAGTCACCAGTACGAACATACACAGCGGAAGGATCTCCATCGACCGTACGGCCCTTAAATCTCTCCAAATCAAACTCTTGCTTCGTCCCGTAGAAAGATTTTGCGCAGGCTTCAGACTGAACCCAGATTTCACCATACTCACCCACATGAGCGAGGCAACAAGTCTCGGGGTTGACAATCGCGATTTGGGTGCTCACGGGTACCATTCCTGAATCTTGAACCAGTAGAGAGTGCGGCTCAGAGTCAGGGTCCACAGGGTAGATCAAACCCTGGCGAAGGTATTTGGTATCTAGCCACAGCTCGATAGGCTCGATGCACATATAAGAGCGTGAAACAACCATAGGATTGAGGACATGTGAATAGATTGTATTGATAGCAGTTCGATCGAGCCCTGCAGCTGCAAAATGCAATCGAATCTTCTGATCTGTGGGTGAAGTGGTTAGTTTTACAATATATTCTAGCGCCCGTTTGGTAACAGAAGAAGAAAGCATACATATATCTGCCCTGGGTCTGCCGTCGGATGCAATCATCAAATTCTTCAATTCATGCAACTGGAATCCTTTCGCAGCCATGCTGCCCATAGCGTAATCCAACATTTGACTGGTCGCATAAGTGTCTTTGATCTTGTACCTTGCCAACGCGAGGAAAAGCGAGATCGGATTAGTGGCAAAATCAATGGGGGAAAATAGATACGTCGGAGCACCTGTGCATTGGATAGTCAGTTTACCCTCTCGTTTTTGTTTTTATTTTTATTTTTATTTAATTGCCTTGCGATGAAAGGTAGAATGGCTCTGATGGGCAAAGAGAGTAGCTCACCAACGTAAACCCCCATCAAACAACTGTGTATGAACCCGAGGCCCATCGTGCTGCGAACACTTCCTAATACCGGCCTGGAGCTTGTCATTTGACACGTTTCCTTCTGCACCTTGCACATTCCCATAATGGTATCATGTCCAATGTGAACGGACATCCTCCTCTGATCCGGAGTCCAGTACGTCCAAATCATTGCCGGTCGGCCAGAATCAAGCCACTCCTTTTTCATAGTCAATCCAAGATGGCGGCAGCCATGTGACTGTTTCGGAGGCCTCCCCGTATTGTATGTGGGAGGGATATTGATGCGAAGGACGTTGGCTGATTGTTTCATATGTTGAGCAATCGGCTTCTGTTTCAACAAATCATTCACATCGCTATTGACAAGAATTGCCCGGACACGAAAGTCGGCGACCAGATGAAGGAATGCTGGAGCATCTTCCGAGAGCCGGTTCTGGTCGATAGGCGCCATCGGCAGTGCAATCACCCCAAGACAGAAACAGGCATGCACGGCGTAAACAAACTCCTCAGAGTGCGTATACATGAGAATAACATGGTCACCGGTCTTGAGTTTAACCTTGTTCTTCAGGTACATGGCAACTCCTGCAACCTTGGTATCGAATTTTTTCCACGTAATCCCCTTGCCCTCTTTCCCACGCCCGTCAATAGAGCAGTACGAAAGTTCCTCTGCTTGTCGAGCAACTCGCCACTGCAACAGGTCAACGATGCTGGAAAAATTGTTCAATGGTGTAGAGGTCCGGTCGTCCATCACGACATCCCTATAGTCAACGCCCGAGTATTGCTTGTCCTGCATCACGAGTGCACCTTGTCGCGCAGATGAAGACGTGGGCGACCATATTCCGCCGACTGGATCCACCCCGATGGGAAGATTCAAAACTGACCGCTCGACTCCGAACTTCACGTGGACGCATGGCAGTGAACCGTTGTCGAATTCTTTCCGGCATAACATGTTTCCAATTTCTTGTCGTCCATTCTTTGTGACTCGTGGCAGCGTGTTAGGAGCAGTGATCATGATGCAAAATACCCGAAGGTGATGTTCTTGGTACAGAACCTCTGCACATCGCTCAGCAAGTGAATCCAAGAGAGCTATGTCCAGTTGTCTCGGCGGTCCTCCAGAGGTCGTGGGTGCGGTCGAAGCAGAGTAAGACTCTAAAAGGACCACAGGTAGGTGTTCATCGTTGACAAACACGTCAAATGCGGAGCAGTCATGGATTTTAGGCACATTTTTCATGATGCTGATAATCAAGTGCTGAACGAAAAAATAGCGGTGCTCGGTAGCCTCCCTTCCATGCTCAACCCACTCGACTTTCTGGCGCAATCGGTCTTCGTACAGACCGAGAACGAATATTTTGCCTTCAATGATACACCCCAGAAGTCCAGTGCGGAGAAATTCGGGCTCCACAATCACGGGGGTAGGGCTACCACCTTGAAATCGATATGGTCGAGCATGGAATATCGCCTCCGTATGTTTCGGTAGCGCCCAAAAGCCGCCCGAAAGTGAAGGTGAATCAACCCAAATCTCGCCAATGATATTCGGTGTGCAGAGCAATCCAGTCTCTGGGTCGACGATAGCCACAGTGGCGTCGGGGAGGGGGTATCCAAAAGCACCAACTCGAACAGTATTGGGCATGCTTTCAGCTTGTCTCCTCGCCTCCTCCCCCATTGCCAACACGACGACCTCGTTATTTTTCAGAGCCTCTTTATCGAGTAGAACCTCGTTCAACTCAGCCTGGTCACTGTTAGACTGCTTCTGGGTCGGGACGGCGGTTCCACCAATCAAGCTGCTTCCAAACCCGGCTTTAGGCGTTTCCGTCTTCTCCTCCTTCTTTGTTTCAGGTGAACCGGCTTGTCGCGCAGGGTCCATCTCGTGCGTGAGAGGGCAACCCATTCGCTCCTCTCCACCAAGCCAATCGCGAACGCTTATAACCATACCACCATGCTCTGGTAGGCACAGCATGGGAGCGACCAACTCTCTGGCCCGCGGGTTGCGAAGAGGGCGCAGCCATCTGTCAGCCAAAATCTCATGGAATTCAGGGTCGACGGTAAGAGCATCGATCAGGCAGAGTTTAAGACTGGAGAAATTTGGTTCTGTGCCCTTCTTAAAATTTCTAGTTGCCATTGGATCTTGTTGGTAGTTGTAAACAGCACGTTTCAAACCTGGGTAATCGGATGACATAAGTGTGGCCTTGTATTTAGTAATTAAACTGGCGTAGAGACCAGGCGTCTCAACAGCCCGAGCCTCTAGCCAGACAGTGGTGTGTCCACCATACACCGTGAGCAGAACCCCTAGAATCATCCCAATGCTCTGCCTGGGGTCGAGATAGCTAATGAGGGTTTCACCATGCGGTCTAGGCTTGCGGTTATTGCCATCAGGAGATGCAGAGGACACTATCGCACTAAGGCAGGTCATCTGATGCATTATTGTTCGGTGGCTCATGACCACTCCGCGCAAATCACCAGTAGGAGCTCTTGAGAATTCGATGTAAGCTAAGTCAGGGACAACAAGGGCAGGCGTATCATCTTTCTTTTTCGGATGGTAACTTCCAAACTCATTAGTCTTCCACCATTCCACCCCTCTAGGCCAATTAAGCTTCTGCGTTGTGATATCTCTCTGAAAGTTTTTAAGATTGTTTTCAGTTGTCAAGGCGAGATGAGCCTGAGTAGACGTAAGGATAACGTTGAGGCTAGCGTAGTCTTCAAGATTGTTGATGGGGACAGCCACCACCCCGGCGATAAAACATCCTAGAATCGCAACGGCAAATTCAATCACCTCAGTGTCTCGGTAGATGAGCGCCACGCGATCTCCTCTATATAAGCTGCTTTTATCGCGGATGACTTGCGCAACTTTCTCCGCGCGGCTCCCCAACTTTTCCCATGTAATTGACGCTATTTCCTTTCCGCGCTGATCAAGCACCCAGTAAGCGGGCTGTTTGGGATGAGTCCGTGCGCGATGACGTAGAACTGCGGGTAAATTATCGAATTGAGACATAGAAACGCTAGGGTTGTGAGGATCGTGGACCTCGCAAGTCACATCTCGAGGTTCAAGGGGCAACAAATGATCGACGACCGTTCCATGCGAAAAGTCAACGGCGCTCATCAACGGGGGAGCCATATTGGCGGTAGGCGAAAAGGGTTCGGTTTGGGTTTGGGTTGAGTACCGGTGGTAACCACCTCCTCCGTAGCTATCTCTCTGGTCCTCACTTTGTTGGCCCGCGAAATCCGAAAAAAATGCCTGCTGCGAGTCGAGCATGGTAGACTGCCGTGTGGGCCCTCCACTACTACCTGGTGGACCATACATACTGACACGGGGATCGCCATAGTCAGGTTGATCGGCTGGATTAAATGCGTAATTATGGCTTCGGAGGGTGCCCGATCGGGAGTCGTCGTAGTTATTCCCTGGCTGGCCCTGGCCTGGGCCTTTAGGAAGGAAAAGGGAATCATAGGATGCTGACGACGGTTGCCGCTCAACACCGAACGAGAACCCCAATTCTCTTTCCTGGATTTGCGCCAATTGATTCCCACTCTGCATCGGATGGGAGGCACTCCCCATGGAATCCTTTCCAGACATACCGTCACCAGTTATGTGATCCTGTTCTCTGCCAATAAGATTGGCAGGCAGTGTGTCGGACTGCCGACGTTCATCTGACAGAGTCGAACTGACAGGACGACTGCCTTGGGACGACGGCGGAGGGGAGTATAAACCAAGTTGAGAGGCCCGACGGCTTGCAACAGTTGGACTCGCGATTCTAAGGCCTCTGTCTGCGCGATTGCCTTGGTTCGAGGTCAAGTAATGGGATAGGATTAGGGTGCGACGCTTTTCGTATCTTCATAAAATGTCAACTATAAACTAAACAAAACAACAAAAGCCTGACGGCCTCCCCTTTCTTAAAAAAATAAAAATAAAAATAAAAAATAAATTATTTCTTCCCTTCTAGGGTTTTAGAAGCCAAGAAACATAGGGCAGGGCCATGCGCACCAAGGTCCCGGAGCTCGGGGACGAAAAGGGGCGAAAAGTGGAATTGCTTACCCTTTTTGAGTGATCTCACCATCCTATATACAAAGGAACGGGGGTACCGATCAGCCACTATCATGGGATACCTAAAGAAACTTAGTGGGCTCAACTACTCACCTCCAGCTCCTGGTCTAGCTGTCGCAGAGCGATCTGCAACTCCGGGTTATCCTCAGTCATAGTCGCGGATGTGGCAGTTGGGAACAGCCAGAGTAGTAATAAACTTCCCCAACAGCTGGCTCATGAAGCATAACAGGGAACGGTGCTTCAGGGCATCGGGCCCCAGCTTGCTAGGTCGATGAGAAACACTTGCCAAGTTGCCAGTCGTCGCTCAAGTGCAGGAGGAAGATAGGGTTGGCAAATATTGTGCAAGGAGCAAGCAATCGAGTTTTGTCGTCCAAACAATCAGCAGCAGGCCCAGGTGGAGACTGAAACACGAACGGCCCACGCACAAACGTTTTTGCGAGGGGGGAAAGATCGGCTGCTTGTTTCAAAAAGGATTGTTTAGTTTCCGCAGTAGTTTGGGGTATATATTTTATTTAATTAGGAGTTCACTATGTTTACTCATGGTCAATCGCAGCAAGACACACAGAGACAGCTGCACTACTGCTTCGCCGCCGAAATGCGCAGCGGGAATTCAGATGTAACGTAACTGTGTCTCACATCGGCGGCTTTTACTTCGTACAAGTTTATCCGCCGCGAGCATGAGTTGGAATGACGACATGCTTGGCCGTTGCCTCGATTTATTCTTTTTGACAACCATTTATTAGATCTTTACAGAACGTCTGGCTTTTTGGCTTTGTCCCTCACTAACTAAACGGAAGCAAAACCAGGCAAGTGATAAAGAATGTGCCAGGCTTATTCTTTGCCATCAAACATAAGTAACTTTACAGTCAGTGCTGAACGCTCTCTGCCATTCTGCTATTTCCCATTGCCGACTGGACGAGCCTCATTTTAGATATACGAAAACCATTGCCTGAATCCTTCTCTGACGATCTTGCACAGCCACTTTTGGACCAGCATCAGGGATTTTCTGAGGCTGGGTGACACACCTGACATATTTCTCATGGAAGGGATGTCAGCCGAAGTCCGCCAGCTATGTTCACGCCAGCTGCGGGCTGTAATTATTTTTAAAAAAAGAAAAAGGGGGAGAAAAGAAAGAAAGAGAAAAAAGAACTAGTGATAATGAATACTAAGTTAACTAAATAAATAAGATTAAAAATATCTCTCCTTCTCCTCCCCCTCGATCACGAATAAATTGAACAAAACGGGTTTTCGTGCTGAAGATTTTAGTGTCCCGTGACCGTTAGCAGCCCGGATTATTGTTATTCCATTTCATGATCATCAATTGGCAGACCGCTGTTGACACACCATATGAGGATTGAATATAACTAGAACAGCTTGAATGACACTGGAGGCCTTATTATAGTTACTATTCAAGCATATATATGGATATAACAGTTCATAGCGAGCAAAGCATGCTTGTGGTATATAATCAAGACCCTACTTTCCTCAAGGCCATCCGCTGATATTATTACTATGTATATATATATATATATACTAAGTATTACAATATTTTACCATGCTATACGCAAAAGCAATTCAATAAAACAGAATAGTCATGACTACCAAACTGAATAAAGCACCCAGATATCCCGCACGGACCGAAACTCCCTCAGACCTAAAATTTCTTTTGTCAGGTATGTCGCGCGCCACAAAAATTGCAATTTTTCAGGTGGAGGGAATAGGGGTGTAAGTATATTAAGGATGTAAGGGGATTTAAAACATACGGCGGCTTTGGACCAGAGCCCGTCGGCGTAGGGTCTGAAGAGTTGTATCTATTATGTTCATCAGAAGTCCAACAGGTGAATCCTTTGTCTTCATCACCCGACGGGCTCGGGTGGAAGACGAGGGAGGATAGATTTTTCCCCAGAGCTCGACAATCGAGATCACCGGTGGATTTTACTTTCATAAAGGCTACGTGCTTTAGCTTTGGGAGGCTGATCCTGTGATGACATAAAGAAAATAAAGGATTTATTTTTATTTTAGCGATGAATTATAGCAGTATGCAGATAGGGGAAAAGAAAACACGCACTCGTTGAAATCACCATCGATTAATATCCCCGCAGTAACATTCTCCAATGCCGGGAATGCGATAGTTTTGAGTTCGGGATTACCTACTACCGCCAGGTCCACGCCGATAGTGCGAAGTTTTCTTCACAGGCAGTGTGTGTCAGTGATTTTTCTCTTCCTTTTTTATCAGTGGTGTTGACGAAGACCAGCGGGCCTGACTCTGTTAAAGCATGGCAGAGTATTGACATAGATGAATGAAAATTTTTTTTCTTTTTTTTCTTTTCATATATACTTATATATATAAAAGCACTGGTTTTATTCATTTTATTTCAATTCGTTTTTCACTGGACTGCAAAAACTTACGGGAATGAAACACTCGTCAGTTCGTTCAAATATCCCATCAGAAGCCAACCGCCGACCTCCTCCAGATCTGGCATTGAGATGGATGTCACTTTATCATCTATTCGGTCGGAGCCTTTCAATTTCCACCCCAAATACCCAGAATTGAATCGGTTTGGTATCGACGTGACATTCGGCACTTCAAACGGCCCAATAAAATCGTGGCCGACACCGAAAGAAAATGGAACTTCCGGGCAAGTGGAGTAGAAGTCGATCTCGGCTTGATTGGATATTGAGATGAAGGCATCGTCGCATGAGAGAGGTTCCTCATCTAGCTGTGCTGTTAGGAAACAAACAGTTCAGATCAGTTAGCTGCCTGTTGAATTAACTCAAAACTCAGTTATGAACGTAAATAAAAAATAAAAAATAAAAAATAAAGAATAGCAGCATCTGTCGCACAACATACATCCAAACGCGGGGTTGATAGCAGCAGTCAGGACCGATGCTATCAGCAAAAATTGTCCGTCACGCATGCTGATCCTTTGTGAAAATGAACTCTCAGAAATAGGTTCAATATTGCAATCGTATTATTAGATCTGCAAAAGCAAAAAACGAAGCAATATCCAACTCCTGAGCTTCAAGGAAAAGGGCGTCGAAGAAAACTTATTTCCAGGTGATGGAGGACGCTTTTTCTGTTTCTCGCCCCTGGCTCATTTCACTAGATGGATGTTGCGCTACTCAATGCTAATAATCTCCAGAGCTAGCGGAAACATTTGAAAGGATGGGTGACTCATGGCCCTGACTGTCCTGGAGTTTGTCTTTGTGGAAAGATGAATTATTATCTTTATTATTTCATTGCCAATTGGGGTGAATAGGTATCAGACCTGGCATCAGGAGGATACATTTTTGAGAGTACACTTGAACACGGGTGCAAAAAACGTTCGACGCTCCAATTCGTGGCCGAAAAAGCCTTCGCTTGTGGTTCCAATCCAGTCCTTCTCGTGATATTTTAGTTCCCAGCGCCCTAATAATTTGGTTCTCTACTAATCAAAAATGTCAGAGGGTCGCTGTGGTTCTTTCGGTTCGTGAGAATTTGACAAGGGCTTTTTCTAAAAGTTGAAAACTTGGAGGAATATATAAGCATATATCTCACTCCTTCTTATTCTTGATATTTGCATTCAAGAAGATGAGGCCTGAACAGAACATATTACTCATAAAAGTTCCTCTGGTTTTCATCTTTCTCAGGCCCTTACCCCGAACTGCCGAACTAACTAACTACCTCTAATCCTAGCCTAATGTCCCCCCTAGTTAATTCTAACTTAATCTCTAATCGCCAACACCCACCCCTAACCTAATCCTAATTCTAACATATCGCTACCCCCCGTCTGTTGAGGGGGATTAGAGCGTATTGTTATCAATGTATGTATTTTAACGATATCTGTGTAATTTCGATGGGGTAAGAATAGTTGATCCCAAACTCGGAGGCATGTTGCACTTTTTTTGCGCCACGTTCAACAGTAACTTAACCCTTGTTGTTGTAACCCTTGTAGTTTATAATAGATGAGGTGGGATTCGTTTGAACATGACTCTGAAAATCTGGCTGGAAGTCGGATCCAATGTTCACTTATTTCTTTTATACTACGTTCAAGTGTAGCCCCGCGCCTAAATATTCGGAGGTGGATCTCGAGAGAAACCTACGTCTTCCCGAACAATGGAACTTTGCTGATGCATCCATCGTTCTGCGAAGGTCTCCGCCGGGCCGTGCTGTTAACTTTGGGCGTGGCACTTTTCTGCGGTATCTAGTCATTCGGCCGGTGTGGGGTTGCACGGCGGGAGGCTGCATGGATCGGGGCATCGGGGGGAGCAGCAGCTGGCAAAGTCGCTGCGTCGTAACAATGCTCTGTCAACGTCAACGACATTCCCACTATGAATCACCTCCCCCCCACACCTCCAATCCCTATACATGAATCAATGCGGGCAGACAAAATAGGAGCTCACAGGCATCTTTGCGGGCGTTAAACACTGCCGATGATAACAATAGCACACAACAGCCGGACAGCGCTGGTTTCTACGGCGGATCAGTTAAAGTTACATAACTTTATTGCTCACTAGTTCCGGCTGGCAACAAAGAAATCAATCCTGCACCCATCCGCGGTAACACGGCTCCCCCGAATCCGTGGTGAGCAATAATGGATCAGGGCTGTCTGACAGCCAGGGTGATCTGGTTTGCAACTATCACTGCGTCCCCATAAAGCAAGCCCTGAGCTCCTCTGCCCCCCGTTATAACCTTTATCCTCGCCAGTGTTTTCCAAGCTCCAGCAGCGAGCGTATACAACGCCTTTTCTTTCATCGCTGCGCCTAGTGAGCATTATTCTTTAGAAAATACATATATATACTATGTTTACTCTCCTGTTATCACTCCTGTGCTTGCTAGCACGCATTGCACTGCCAATCTACGCATGCGACTCCTGCTATGGACCCTCAGACTACTCCGCGCATAAGAGGTTGGTGCGTCGTATGCAACCAGAAGCGTTGAATGCGACGACGAAACCCAGGGGCCCCCTTGAATGGGGCCAGATCAATTTCATCCACACGACGGACACCCATGGATGGCTCTCGGGTCATCTGAAGGAAGAGAACTATGGAGCCGACTGGGGAGATTATGCCTCCTTCCTTAGGCATATGCGCCAAAAGGCGGCTGAGTTGCGTGTTGATTTGTTGGTGGTCGATACTGGTGTGTTTTTTATCTCTCCTTTTTCCGTGTATATAATCAATGCTTTTGTTGTTGTTGTTTGTTGTTGTTCGTACCGTGCTTTTGATGTGGGATCTAAATTGCGGTTCTGTTTCTAGGTGATTTGCATGATGGCAATGGCTTGAGTGACATTACGACACCCAATGGCTTGTACACGAATGAAATATTTACCCTAATCGATTACGATTTGCTGACCGTGGGGAACCATGAACTCTATCTTACTGAGGTCGCATATGAGACTTTTGCGAACTTCTCAAGCGTATACGGGGCGAGGTACCTGACCAGCAACGTGCAGATTCTCAACACTGCCACAGGTAATTTTGAATATCTGGGGAATAAGTTCCGCTACTTCACCACCAAATATGGGCTGAGGATCATGTCCTTTGGCGTGCTTTTCGATTTCACCCTGAATTCAAACGTGTCCAGGATTACCAAGGCCGAGGATATGATTAAAGAAGAGTGGTTTATTGAAGCTGTCAAGACCGAGGCAGTCGACCTCTTCGTGGTGCTTGGACATAATCCTGTCGGTCACAAGGACCCACGCAGCACATTTTCAACCATTCAAAAAGCCATTCGCGCTATGCGGCCTGAAATACCTATCCAAATATTCGGAGGCCACGCACACGTTCGGGACTTTGTTGTCTGGGATGAGACTTCAACTGGACTTGCGTCGGGGCGGTACTGTGAAACCCTCGGCTGGCTCTCCATGTCTGGAATCAAATCACCAACGTTCAAGGGCAGTTCGAACCCCCGTGGAGTCCCCAATCCGTCAAGGAAAGCCGTTGTAAACAAAACAGCACCGAACCAGGCCGCTGCTCCGTCAAACGGCGTAGAAGGAGGAGATAAAGGCATACGATACTCTCGCCGGTACCTAGACTGGAATCGCCTTACATTTGCGTACCACGCAATCGGGTCGCAAGACCCCAATTTTGACACTCGTCTCGGGAAATTGGTGACGGGTGATATCACGGAATTCCGCAAGGCTCAAAACTTATCAGTAGTTTTTGGATGTGTGCCTCGAACATACTGTATAGACTGCAAACCATTTGGCGAGGAAGGAAATATCTTAGGCGTTCTCGAAGCCGCGCTAGCTGCCACTGTCATCAACGAGTCGCGGGCTAACAAGCCACGCTTAATCCTTACAAGCTCGGGGGCTATCCGATTCGACCTGGTCAAGGGCCCTTTTACATTGGATGACTTGTATATTGTCAGTCCGTTCAAGGATACATTCCACTTCATCCCCGACGTGCCATACTCCCAAGCAAAACAGGTGCTAGGTATTTTAAACGGAGGACTGTTGCAGCAAAAGCGCAGTGCTGGCGTAATAGACACATTCACGAGCTCGATGCTTGCAAGCCAGGATTCGTGCATTGATCCCCCATTGACTACGTCGAAACAAGTGAAGCGAGACCTGCTCAAACCACGATCCATCACTCGTCAGCGACGAGATTCGACAACCAATAGCCCCGGCTATACCACCACCGATGACTTTGGAACAGACGGCGATGACACGCCACACTTGAAGATCCCACGTTTCCCACAGCCAAGTAATATTCAAGCGAATGCATCTTTCCCCACAGACGGCAGTGAACCTGACAAAGTTGATTTGATATTTGTAGACTTCATCGCCAAAAAGTTCGTGCTACCCGCGATAGCTAAGGCGGGTGGACGTTATACCATGCGTGATGTGCAGTATTATACTCCGCCAGAGTTTACGGCGAATTTGGTTTTGTTGAAATACGCAGAGATGGTGTGGCAGGAGGGGGTTGCTAATTGCACCGTTGGATTCGAGTAATATAATATATGTACTTAGACACGTAATTTAATATGAAAATAGAGGAATGAAGAGACCATATATCTAGTGGATACCAAGCAAACATATCATTTTTGAGTGGTATTTGTTGCGGCGGAAGTTCCATAGATCCATGGATATAATGCCAAGACCATGGCACGTGACTCCTGCCCTAAACCGCCCACAAACGGCTGACTAACCCTCGCTTAGCCCGCACCTCAAATTCCACCTCACCAAACACAGACTGACCTTGGGAAAAAAAGGACGAGGAAGAGAAGAACGACGACGCACGCCGACCCGAAGACGACGACGACGACAACGACAATTTCACCCACCCACCCTTTCTCCCCCTTCCCTCGTCCAGGTTGTTAAACGGCGTCCAAAAATACACAACGAAAACATGTCCGACAGCGGGGAAGTCGAGGTCGAAAGCCCCATGGGGTACCCAGTCCTGCCCAAGGACGTTGCCGCTGAAATCGGCAGCATCAAGCTCTTCAACAAATGGAGCTATGAGGATATTGAGATTCGGGATATGTCTTTGACGTATGTGTGATTCTACAGTTGCATTGGCATGGTTTTGTGCTTCGTTTGTATTTTTTTATGGCTCTCGAGGGATTTTGCGGCTGTGGTATGCGCGGGATTGGCTAGGGATGTGTGTGCGGAATATCAACAATAGGGAAGGGAGGAAAGGAAAAGAGGATGGTGGAAGCGCAGGGCCATTGATTGTTCATATTGGTTTTCGTTTGGTTGGTGGTATAGTTGTGCTAACTTTTGGGAATTTTTTCCACCCCACCCCGTTATAGCGATTACATTCAAATCCGCCAGCCCGTCTACATCTCCCACTCCGCCGGACGATATGCTGTCAAGCGATTCCGAAAGGCCCAATGCCCAATCATTGAGCGTCTCACCAACTCTCTGATGATGAACGGCCGCAACAACGGAAAGAAGCTCATGGCTGTCCGCATCGTCGCTCACACTTTCGAGATCGTACGTACCGCATGATATTACCCGTTCCACGTTTGTGAAAAGTGAAATACATCATTTGCAGAAATATCATTTTGATAAATGGCCTTCCTGAAATTCTAACTCGGGCAAATTATCACCGCAGATCCACATCATGACCGACCAAAATCCCATCCAAGTTGCCGTTGACGCCATCGTCAACTGCGGGCCCCGAGAAGACAGCACCAGAATTGGCTCCGCCGGTACCGTCCGTCGCCAGGCCGTCGACGTCTCCCCTCTCCGCCGTGTCAACCAGGCCATTGCACTCCTGACCATTGGCGCCCGTGAGGCCGCTTTCCGCAACGTCAAGAGCATTGCTGAGTGCCTTGCTGAAGAGCTGATCAACGCTGCCAAGGGAAGCTCGAACTCGTACGCCATCAAGAAAAAGGACGAGCTGGAGCGTGTGGCCAAGAGCAATCGGTAAACGATTGCATTGGGAGGAATTGTTGTGTGGGGGTGTGCGTTGCCTCTTGTTTTTTTGTGCGTGTATGTATGTGCGTTTAATGCCATAATCTGCGGTGTTCGGTGGATTCTATTTTTCACGTTCATCTGCGATACAAAAAAAATAAATTAAATTAAAAGAAGGACCCAATTTATATGTGGACTGGGTCTGTTGAAGAATGGCGACAATCCACACGGAAGGGACTTTCTTTTTCTTTTTCTTTTTCTTCTACGTAGTTGAACGCACCCATGAAGAATTTTCTCTTTTGTTAAATTTTCCCTACAGAGCGTATCTTGAGAGATCATTCGTGGATCGATTAGAAAAGCGCCTCATACAAATACATACAAACATTCAGACGAAGTTGGGGGAATTTTTTTATTTGCCTCAAATGTATTTCATGGCCTTCAAAAATGCTAACTTTGATTAATTTTCTCTTAAGACCATATTCGTAATTAGTTATTTACTCGTTTGAATCTTTTTTGTAGTATTTGTTCTTGCCTACAGTCCTCCACCTCGCGTGTGCCGTTGGAGCTCCGCTGCATTAAATATCTCGGAGTCGACCCCAGCTAAAAATAAAACTTTGCAGAAAATCTGAAAAGCTGCACCACCACCACTAACTACCACACAACATATCTTGTCGCCGTCACCCC
The DNA here is from genome assembly GCA_002110485.1 of Emergomyces orientalis. NCBI lineage: Eukaryota > Fungi > Ascomycota > Eurotiomycetes > Onygenales > Ajellomycetaceae > Emergomyces > Emergomyces orientalis. The sequence continues at coordinate 617,942 of MOWL01000003.1, forward strand.
AGCTAATTCACCAGCCATGGGGAAACGCAAATTAGGAGCCTTGGAAAAGGTGGATGCTGACCTGTAAGGATTTTATTAGAAAAAATAATTACACTACCCCATTCTTCTCAGTTAGAACAATAGGTTTGGCCCAAAAAAATAGCATATGCTAATGTCACAAAATCCAAATCTAGGACAAACCTCCAGCATAAAATCCGACGGGACCCAAAGTACGTATTCAATTTCGCCCTGTCTCTCTCTTACACGCCTGCATGCGGACCGGGGATGCCCTTCCATTATCTATTCCATTCATTCAACTAAAATACTGTCTCCGGTGCACAACAGGTCTTACATCGAAGATTTCCGCAGCCAGCACTACCAATATGAAAGCCATAGGGAGATATTCATGGCCGCGCCATCGTCAGCGACAGATACAGGAATAATTTCACTGCGAGATTTGATTGAATTTATCGCTCATGTAGCTGACTGCTACACGGACATCACGAAGAATTTCCCAAATGAGTTGATTGAGATTTTGACGCTGCACCATGCTGTCCTGGATGCTGATTTGAGGGAGAAAATTGTGGGCAGTATGGTGCTGTTGAGAAAGAAGGAGATTATTGATTCTGCTACGTATGTCTCGACATTTCTCCCCTTCCTTCTATACCTGACCTATTTTTTTTCTGTTCATCGAGTTTGATAAATGGCTAACGTTTCTGCGTTTCGATCTGATGTATAGACTCCTACACACCCTTTTCCCTGTCCTTGTCTCTACCCCAAGCAAAACTCTCCGAGCATTCCTGTTCCAGAAAATCCTCTCCGACCTGCGCACATCGAATTCGAAAACCATAAATCACAAGCTAAACAGAACCATCCAAACCGTCCTCTATAACCTCGTAACCTCCGATAGAACATCCCCGAAAGCTCTCTGGGCCATAAAAATCACAAGGGAATTATGGAAGCGTCAAATATGGAGCGATGCAAAAGCAGTGGAGATCATGAAAGAAGCCTCGTTGGCGGATAATGAGAAAGTCGCTGTTGGCGGCGTGCGGTTTTTCCTTGGAGGTGACAAGGAGAGAGAGGAGCTGGAAGACGAGAGTAGCGATGAAGAGATGCCTGACATATCCCAAATACGCCATCAAGTTACGATTAATAAGAAGAGCAAGAAAAAGGCGCGCCAGGTGGACAAGGCTATCGCAGCTGTCAAGAAGAAGGAGAAGAAGAAGAATCAGCCCCATCCGCTGAATTTTTCTGCCTTCCATCTTCTACATGACCCCCAGGGCTTCGCGGAAACGTTGTTCTCGAAGCATTTGCAAAATACGAAATCCAGGCTTAATCTGGAGCAGAAATTGCTTGTTTTGCAGCTTGTGTCGCGACTCGTGGGACTACATAAGCTTACGATGATACAGTTATACTCATACTTTCTCAAGTATTTAACACCAAAACAGCCATCCGTCACTTCATTTCTGGCCTCGCTCGCCCAATCAACACATCCACTCGTGCCACCCGATGTTCTCGAACCGCTGATTCAGAAAATCGCGAATGAGTTCGTGTCCGAAGCCGCAGCTGCAGAGGTTGCCTCGGCTGGTTTGAATGCAATTAGAGAAATATGCGTGAGACAGCCACTTGCCATGAGCGACACCTTGCTCCAGGATTTGGTCATGTATCGGAAAAGTAAGGATAAAGGTGTCATGATGGCTGCGAAGGGGTTGTTGAGTCTATACCGAGAAGTTGGTGCTGAGCTACTGAAGAAAAGGGACCGGGGAAAGAATGCAACAATCCAGTTGAAGACTGGGGAGCGGAAGGATATTCGATTTGGAGCGGAAGATGCTGGTGAGATTGAAGGAATTGAGTTGCTAGAACAGTGGAAAGAAGAGGAACGGCGCAAGAGAAGGCGTGAGCAGGGTCTACCGTCCGATGGTGAGGATGGAGATGAAGAGGAAGACGAGGAGGAAGATTGGGGTGCTTGGGATGTACATGAAGGGGAAGAGAGTGATGATTCCGGCGGCTGGATTGATGTTCAAAGTGATGCGGAGATCGATGTCGAGATCAGCGATTCTGAAGACGAGGGCCCCGCAACGAAAAAGGCAAAAACCAAACAGGAGAATGGAGCACCACGGGCGACAACTGAAGACGCACAAAATGAAAAGGAAAAAGAAAAGAAACCTTCTACCCTCGCCACAACCCGCATCCTGACACCCGCAGATCTTGCCAAACTCGCCGAGCTACGCGCCAAAGAAAACGTCTCGTCGCTCCTCCCGCAAAACAAGACTCAGCGCCAAAAACAAGCTACCACAAACGCCGCCAGACACATGGATGATCCGCTTACCGCTGCTGAAATCGAAGGGCTTGCCGCACTTTCCGCTGGTAAAGCCACACGCGCAGAGAAAATTGCGCGGATGAACGAGCTCAAGACGGATCGAACGGACCATAAGAGCAAGACTGCGAAGAAGAAGGAGAAGAAGGAGGCGCAGGGTAAGAGCACGACTAACAAGGAGAAAGCAAGGAAGAAGAATTTCTTGATGACATTGGGGAAGGCGAAGAGTAAAGGGAAGAGGAGTCTGGTGGAGACGAGGAATGTGCTGAAAGCGCACCATGACAGGCAGAAGAGGGGAGGGAGGAGAGGGAATAATGGATAAAGGGAGATTTAAATACCAAATAAAATAAAAGGCGGGATATTTCATGACATGGGTACGGCGCCTATTTTTGTATTTTGATGACTTTTTTACGGGTTATAAAAAGTAGTAATTGAATATGCTTATTTAGCTACTGGCGGCTAGAAATATGTATATATATCTGTATCTTTTCATACCCTCGAAAGTAATACAAATCAATCATTTACAGGACTAACCCCCATTGCCTCCTTCCAGCATTCTTTCCTCTTATCCGCAATTAGGGCTTTGATGCTCTGTGGCCCCCGCTAGCCCCAAAGAGGATAAATGACATGCAACCACACTAGTCCATTTTGGGCAAAGTATTAACATTGTTCCGTGGATATTTCGTGTCGCGTTTACATCCTCCCTCTATGATTGGCCCTTCCCAACATCCAGCCACCTTCTGTTTCATGAGGCTCTTTCTCCTAAATTCCTTCCACTTGCCCACACATCTCACATATCTTACCCTTTATATCCATCACAGCAATTTCATATAACCCTACACCTGTTCCATGTCAATTCAATAGATATCGATACAGCCAAGCCATAACTGAACGAAGCGCCTCCCTAGTACTCGATCGTCCACAACCTTCCCCGACTCCAAGATGGAACCCAAATCCACTATCAACACATCCACCTCCTCCTCCAAGCGACGACGCTTCCAAGTCCCAATAACAAATTACTTCCAATCTAGTGATTCTACCTCTTCCCCTGATGGCTCCTCGCATTTCAACTACGCAGCACCAACCCACTCTCCAGCCCCGTCTCTTCCTCACAAAGTCCAATCCTCCTTCCTGACCGTCGGCATGCGCGTTCGCAAATCAGTACCCGAGGGCTACAAAACAACTACAAAGACGGGTGTATACATGTCACATACAAACTCTTCTTCAACGATTTCTCAAGCTCCCACTATTACTACCTCTACATCATACGCAGAGCTAGCACCCTTCTGCGGTATTCTGAAAACGGGCAATTTCGCCGTCCAGACCTTCCCACGGCCCGCGGCGGGGTCAAATCAAGCAATGCACCACAGCCACGCACTGGACGAGGATTGGGATAAGGGTTCCATCCCCTCAAGCAGTCTAGAATCGACCGATTCATCCTCCACCCAATCAACAATTCCGCCACCAACTCCCAACCCACACAAACGGTCATTCGAGCCTGAGCTTGTGGACTCGGACAGTGAAAGCAAAGAGGATGAATATTCCAGTATCTTCCCGCGCGGGTTTCATCAGATGTGGAAATCTATCATTCCTTTCACTACAGCACTGCCCTCATCATCTTCTCCCACTCCCTCTAGCTCGTCGTCACGGCCAATCTTGCTTCCGAGACTGGGGCAGAAGATCGGCAGATATCAACGTCATCACAAAGGGCATGATTGTGGTCAAGAGAATCATGACCCCATTGCTGTTTCGATGTCACAGGCTGTCGATTTTGAAGAAGCTGAATTCTTGCGCCGGAGAGAAGAGGTTGATGATGCTGCTCTCAACATTGGAATGGAGGTGGAGATGGGTGGTGTTTGAATGTTTTATTACTCTGGCCCCTTTTGCCCTTTATTTTGTGGAGTGATATCCTGTCTATTTTATATTTTATATTTTATGTTTTATATTTTTTTTTTGTATTTTTCCTGCATTAATCTGGGATATGGGTTCGTCGCCGGCTTGGCCCTGGCCCTGGCACTGGGATGGAGTTTTTGATCTAGCTTGGGGGATATATCTGTATATCTGTTATGTTTATTTAGGAGGCCTAATTACTTTTTGTACACTTGCCCAATGTTTGGAAAAGGGGCCATCCTGTGGATCTTCCAAAATCATTCAGTCTTTGTATACTCATCTTGGCTTTGAGCCCCAGAATTGTCCCCGCTGCATTTTAAAATGTTCAGTGGATTTAGGGTTTGAATCTGCATTACTCTTTTCTCACATTCTCCTCTTCTGCTTTTGCTCACATCAAGGACGCCCAAATAGGCTCATTGTACCCATTGGTGAAGGACCTAACAGCTACCCTCTTTTCCCCTGCGCGAATGTCCTTTGTTTTGGTATCGATTTGTCTCGTCATACCCCCAGCGTGGATCGACGGCCGTTACTATGCACGCTACCAACGGTAGTGGTAGGAGGTTTATTGAAGTCTGTTAGTCAGGGCTTTCAGTTTTTCAGGGACCAGCGGGCGGCGCGGCGCCCTAGCGCTTAATTATTAAGTTGGGCTACAGGCGTGCAGGAGGTCTGAAACCATGTGCAGGGGCGAACCCTGTCACGTCACGTGGACCTGTCGTGACTCAAGCGTTTCGATAAGGGGAGGTAGATGGGTTGGGATATCATGATATATTAGCTTTAATATTACGCTGCGCTCACCAGAGACTTTAACGGTCCTCGATTCTGCATCACACCGTGAACTCAAACCTAACAAGTCCTATTTAACCCTTCTCCTTTTAGTTCGAGGCCAGCATCTAGAATGTCAACCTCTACCGAATTACCAGTTCGCTCGAATCCCAAACAAAACGCACAGCCCAAAGCTGTTCGTGGGCACCTAAGCTTCAATGACCCTGACCAAATGTTCAAGACGGGGCTTTCTTTGTGATGTTTATCAGGAGAAACCCATTGGGGATTTTGGTGGAGTTGACAAAGTAGTAACACGTTTTCCGCCAGAACCAAATGGCTATCTTCATATTGGTCATTCCAAAGCTATCGCTGTGAACTTTGGCTTTGCAAGGTTCCATGGTGGGGATTGCTACCTGCGTTTTGATGATACAAACCCCAAGGGCGAGGAAGAGCGATATATCCAGAGCATCCGGGAGTTGGTTGCTTGGCTAGGTTTCAGACCAGTTCGCATTACCTACTCGAGTGATTATTTTGACCGACTGTATGAATTGGCAGAGACTTTGATTCTAAAAGATAAGGCATATGTGTGCCATTGCACGGGTGAGAGCTCCCGCATGCAATCAGAGGATCTGGTGATAAGCTTCCATGTGGCTCTTTTTTTAACTACGATATAGAGAGCGAAATCAAAGCCCAACGTGGTGTGGACACTACCACTGGGATAAAGGGGAACGCTCGTTACGCATGCACTCACCGCGGCCGCTCTGTCTCTGAATCTCTAATGGAATTCCGTGCAATGCGAGAAGGGAAATATCGCGCTCAAGAGGCGGTGTTGCGTATGAAGCAAGATCTGAGCAGTGGTAATCCCCAAATGTGGGACGTCACCGCATATCGAGTTGTTGAGGATGATGATGGCAATTTTTGCAAACATCCGCGCACTGGTGATAAATGGAAGGTTTATCCCAGTTATGATTTCACTCATTGTTTATGCGATAGTTTCGAAGGTGTTACCCATTCCCTCTGCACCACGGAATTTGAGTTGTCGCGAGAGTCATATGAATGGCTTTGTGACGAACTTGAAGTATACAAACCTATGCAGCGAGAGTACGTACTGGTTGTATTTCACATAACGATGTGTGTTAATTCGATTTGGCTCCATTAGCTAAAGTTTCATCCCATAGATTCGGGCGTTTGAATATGAACAGTACCGTACTGTCAAAGCGCAAACTTATCACTCTTATCAAGGATAAGTATGTAAGGGACTGGGACGATCCTCGTCTATTCACACTTGTTGGACTTCGCCGGCGCGGTATACCCCCGGGCGCCATTTTGTCCTTCGTCAATGAGCTGGGCGTCACGAAATCGAAATCCACAATCGAAATCCATCGCTTTGAAAGATCGGTGCGCGTATACTTGGAAAGTACTGTACCACGACTCATGCTTGTACTTGATCCCATTCGCGTGCTTATAGAGAACCTTCCGGAGGATTATGTTGAAATGGTTGAAATTCCATTTTTCAAAGACCCTAGCTATGGTGTACGTGTATCACTTCCGCATATGCAAGGTACCTTGCCCCGCAGGTTCAATCTGACAATGTTCCCCAGATACATTCAGTCCCGTTCACGAACACTGTGTATATTGACCGCAGCGACTTCCGAGAGACTGCCTCGGAGAACTTTTACCGTTTGAGCCCGGGTGGCTCCGTTGGTTTGATGAAAGTCCCGTTCCCCATCACGGCAATATCCTATGAAAGCGATCTGGCAACCGGGCTAGTCACTACCGTACATGCCAAATATGAAACTCCAGAGGAAAGCGCACCACGGAAAAAACCCAAATCGTAAGCCTGCTTAATACATCCAGAGCCCCTCCCAAAATCAGCCCCTTTGAGCAAACGCTAATGTAATATAAGATACATCCACTGGGTTGCCTATTCGCCCGCTCATAATTCTCCGATAAAAGCCGAAGTCCACAGTTTTAATCCCCTTTTCAATTCAACAAATCCCCTATCCCACCCAGAGGGCTATCTCGCAGATATAAATCCAAATTCCGAAGAAGTGTTCCCCGACGCACTTCTAGAAATTGGCTTCAAAGAGATACAGGAGCGAGCGCCCTGGCCTGTCAATGCTGGGGAAAACAGAATGGATGACTGGCATGATGTTCCGCACCCTACTGGCCCCGAATCTGTTAGGTTTTATGAAACGGAGGATAAGACGGAGAGTGGAGCTAGCATAATATGCACATATATAGGGAGGAATTAATATATTGAGATATATGGTATTGTGGTCTGTGTGCTCTGAGCTCTGCTCTAGCTAAATATCTATGGGTTTTCCATGGCTATTTATACCCGTGAATCCATCTTAGGCTGCCCAACAACTATCCATCAATAATATGAGTGATTTACATGCTATATTGATCGTATCGTGATATTCTCAGCTGAATACCTCTGACTTTGTAGAAAAATCAATGTAATGGCGAATATATTAAAGATCGGCGAAGATGAGGGTGTATTTGGTGGAGATTCCATCGGAGTTCGCCGTGTGGCAATTAGTGTGGCAATTGAACATGTGTGTATGTCTTAGCCAATGAATGTGTGGCGATAATCTCATGTTTCACAGGTTTCAAGGAATGCGAGTTGCGTATTTTTGTGAGGATAAGGACAGCACGGCCGAGAAGGTGGTGCTCAATAGGATTGTGACGTTGAAGGAGGACGCGGGAAAGGGAGTGTGAGCTAAGAATTTGATTTCACGAGCTGAGAATTATGGTTTGGTAGTTGGCTTGGTTTTGTTTCTACTATTTCCACCCCCCCTTGATTTAAAGCTGTTATGATCCTAACCCATTATCTTGATATCACAAACTCATATTTGAACAATTTTAACGACCCCATACATTGGGCAGGGAGCGCATGTGCATGAATGCGCCACCTTGATCCAAGGCTCCCCTAAATCATGTTCTCACTCATCACCATATTGAATGCATGCTGGCCATCCTCCAACATCTGACGCCTACCATCCAAATGTTCGCGCATCCGCACTATTTCGGGGGGTTCGGAAGCAAGGAGGTGGATCTCTTTGTCGCTGTAGCGGGCCAAAACCTTTGGTGAGAAAACTTCAGCGAGAAGTGAAACCAGATGTCGCTCGATGACTTGTTTAGCGACCACATCGATGAAATATTTTTTCTCGCACTAGGTATGTAGCGGTTAGACTCTTCTTAAAACATTAGAGATGGGGATTTTTCTTTTTCCAAGTTGGCATACAGGTACTTACCTTATAGTATGCGTCATGTGCATCGAGGGCTTGTTCGGCAGAAACTTTATCCATATCTCGTTCAATAGCTTGACCGAGCTTATTATTGAATTTCGTCGGGTCAATGTAGCTCTTCTTCTCGTACCCTGATCCCCCAGACCAGGTCTCTTTGTCAATTTCCACCGTGGCATCCTGGGCTGTTACCTTGATGTTGCGCGTGGACCTTTCCTGTTGTATTTTTTGCCAAGTGTCAGTGAAGTAGTGATTGTAGGTGATGAGCTGGCCGTTCTTATCATTCCCAATGCTCTTCAGTTCATTCAAAGCTGCTTCGCTAGCCCGTCTCAGAGTTGGAAGCACAGTCAGGTGGAGAATTCCTTTTTTGATTTCCGGAGACGCAACATGGTCCAAAACTTGGAGTAAGAACATTCTGCAAGTAGCTGCGATTTTGGTAAGGTGATCGCGGGCGATAGACTCCCAGTCTTTGGATTGTTCCCAGAACAAATGGCTAATTAGCATTGGGTTGAAAATCCCGGGAAGCTCACGGCCACGACATTGATCTAACATCTTAACCAACATTTTGATAGCTTGTTTCCGGGTCAAGCTCTTCGGCGTAATCGATTCTGACTGCTCTGAGTTTGAAGCCTCTGCTTCTGACTGCTCTGAATTTGAAGCCTCTGCTTCTGACTGCTCTGAATTCGACGCCTCTGACTCTGGAGATGAATCTTCATGCGCGTTTTCATCCCAGACTTCAAATTGGTGCCCGTGCAGATGCATACGCTCGGCAAACCGAATATTTAGGCGTTGCACAACTGCTCTGAGACGGCGAGAATTTTCTTGTTTGTTGATGGGTGCGAAAAATCTGAGGCCACCAAAAAAACCATTGTCGTAATTACCATTCAGTGCAGACACTGCTAAATCATAGGCGGAGCTGAAAAAATCGGCTAGGTATGCTCGTTGATCCGCAAGTGTGGGCCGGCTTCTGCCCAAACCCTGAAGTTCCATGCAGACGGTCGCCGCCATTTCGTCAAGCTCGTTTTTGAGAGTCGGTAGTTCCCGCTTCAAATGCTCGAATAGAAGGTGGCTCAACCGTTCGCGAAGCGAATCGATGCCAGTCATGTGTTTGGGGAGCACTTTATAGCTCCCATCATTAAAGAACAAGCGCTCCTTCAGGTTACGTTCTGTGCAACAGAGGTGGTGCTCGTCATCCCCAGGGTTCTTTAACAGGTGCCATCCAAGTTCGAAGTAAATATCACGGTTCTGTGCTAGGTCAAGCCAAACACGCTCATTATCAGACCCCGACCGCAAGAAATCTGGTTTTGTAATAACACCAAGAGTGCGTGTTCCTTTTGGATCAAATTTTCGACAGTCTTTCAGAATGACTTGATTGGCATAGTCATTCTTGGCTGAGACAACAGCGAGTATAATTGTGCGCGGTTGCCAAATATAGTGTTTAACAGGGGATTTTATCAGCTCAACATCATCCTCCGATTGAGACTTATTCGCGGAATGTATAAGGCCTGGGAGATCGACCAAGGTGCTGTAGCTAGGGTTAGTTCATAACCCATTTGGAGAATGGGGTGGAAACCCACAATTGAGGTCGACCTGGCCCACAAATCTCAATGCTTAAAACGTCTTTGCAAAACGCTTTATGTTCATTCAGCCCCTCTCTTTAATTGCATCATCGATGATGGAAGGGAGTTGTGCAAAGTCGCTGATCATCCTGGCGAACTTGCGGAGTCGACTTTGTTCGTCCTCGGGGCGGTTGCTGTCAGGATTTATTTTGCATTGAATGCTCGGCACCACCTCCCGCCTCATAATAATCTCTGTTGCAAAGCGGGTGCATAGGTTTTCCTTTCGTGGGAACGGAATCTCCGTGATAGCTTCAAGTACAGAACTCTTGCCGGACGATTGATCGCCACAAACCACAATTTGGGGCAGTTGCAAAATCGAACTTAGTCCTGCACGACGAAGCCGGTCAACCAAGTCAAGTAGTTCACGTTGCTCAGTACTCTGGAGACCCTCCAGAGAAGAATTCGTGAATCCCGTGTCGTCCAGGGAACCTTGCCCATCTTGAGATGGGGTCCAAGTGGGAAGTTCGTCAGATTGGGTCGCTTGTTGCTCGTCAATCTAGGAAAGGGTTTAGCCAAAACCGTTAAACAGCGACGATATACATACCGATCCAGGTTCAGGAGGAGAGTCCATTCTCATATTTTGGCCAAACTAACTCAAATACTCGGGAAACCTGATGATCAACGAAAATAAAAATGTAGCCATGTGAAGATTAGGAAATTTTTCCGAGAAAGTAGCCAATGGATCGAGCCATTTATATAAATGCACGAGAAGTCAACTCCATCAGGTTTGAAAAACCATTGTTGGATGGAATTGGAACTGTTCTGGAGCACACCAAAGAAATGCATGACTTCAGATTCAATAGACAGAACGCCAGGCAATCGCATGGACCCGGCTGCGATACATTATGATGACAATGAAAAGCAAAGCAGTAAATCATGGATCGATCTAGAAATGGTTACCACGGCGGGACCATATAATGATGCTCAGATGAGTCCAGAGTACTACAGGTGTATTAATCCCAAGGAAGTGGTTTGGAATGCCCACCAGGACAAGGACAACGGAAAGGATCAACCAACTAAGCCTTTCAAGAGATCTTCATTGATGCGTCTAGAGAGCGTTCACCAACTGATCTCACCCAAAGAAAAAATTAACTACACGGCATAGAAGCTTCTGTTTTGTCTGGCAATCAATCTAGATAGGCGAAATACCAGCGTAAGGGTCAAGCATTCAAAGAAGCCCCACATAGCATGTTGACGGCCCATGGAAAACATATCAAGACTATACGAAAAAATATGCCGTCAGCCGACAGGAAAGAGAAGAAGGGAGAAAAAATATATAACCAAAAACATAACATGTGAGAGAAATAAAGAGTTATTGTGGAATCCAATACATTTGTTTTTAGGTGGCTGGGGTGGTGAGGGAGGAGGAGAATGAAGGAGATCAGAACAATTAAATGTCAAGAAAAGCAAAGCAAAGAGGTAATGTATTAGTTAAGTTCCACAGGCAAGTAAGCGAGTTAAACATGTGCGGGTAAACCGTTAAAAGCCTGTTGTTCAACAGAATCTTTGATGGGTATTTTTAGGCCAAAAGTCGCTCAACATCATGCGCATGATTAGCCATTCAAGTTGACATTTATATACTGTCTCAATCCTGGGGCTACAAGAAGCAACGACAAATTGATTGCATTGCAACTGAAAATAAAACTCAATGGTAAACTTGTTTTTTTATTATTTTCTTACATTTCAAGCTAATCTGAAAGGTATTCAGCTAGTGGAAGATGTTCGTAATAAAGGAAATACATCCTAGGATTGATAGGGGTATTTTGAAACACCCCGTTCTACAATCCTTGCGCAAAACCCGAAGTCAAAATAATAAACAGAGAGTATTATTGAAGTGTCATCTCTAGGCAAAAATCCATGGAAATATACATACATACATGCATATCAAACATGCGGGCTGAATAGAATAATGGAATAAAAATAGTAATATTGGGATCTTACATTGCGGATATCAAGCGCCATACGGAGCATGCAGCTTCAGTTCAGGGAAATCCAAGCGTATATGTATGATGGTTTGAGAGAACGCCGAGGCCGCGTTAAATACGGTCCAAAAATTCAGATATGTAAATAAATAAAAACCGTCTTTCATTAGCCACCAAAGCCAGTTCCATAATTACTTCACATGAAAATAGATATCTAAGTCTCCTCCCGGGAGAAGGAAAGGGGGATGAAAAGAAGAGAGAGATTTAAAAATGGACATGGTTGGGGGTCGTAACGAGGAGGGGTTTTCTGGGATCTTTCATTCCCCTAGTCAAAGCCATTGCTCGCTGAAGCGTGTTGCGCGGAGATCATAGTTTTGCTAGATGGGCAAATCTATCTGGGGAAACTGGTCGAGAAAGGGCGAGTGTTGTTCCAAAGCTGAGCGCGAAAGGTAAACCCTAGTAACCGCGGACGGAGTGTTAACGAACTACCCTGGTAGCGGCGGTGAAGGAGAGCAACGAAGTAAAATGTCAAGCTCACCTTTATAGTCCCAGACCAAGTCCACTGATGGTGGAAAGGACGGGTCCAAGGAGCGGTGCGACACCAGCCATGCCGAGAACCTGGGTGAAGATGGAGAGGGGGCCAGCGACAATGCCGAGGATACCGCCAGCACCCCCACCGAGGAGACCACCAACGATTGGGAGGCTGCCAATGATAGGGTCACGGGTAGTAAGACCCTGAACTGGAACATCGAGTGCGTCAAGCTTGGGGGCAATGTCCTTCAGGCCGTTCTTGGTCAGGGGGGCGATCTTGGAAACGAGGGCCTTGAGCGCTCCCAAAAGCTGCTCCTGCTTCTCCTTCGAGAGGCCAGGGATCTCGGGGAGTTTGCCGTCGACAGCCTTCTCAACCTGGAGGGCGGATGCGATTTCAGTGATGGATTGGATCATTTGCGCAGATTGCTCTGGGCTCATGCCGCTGATCTCGGCCTCAGCATCCTGGCGGGCCTTGATTGGGAGGGGAAGGCCTCCCAATCCTCCTCCCAATCCTCCTCCCAACCCTCCTCCCAAGAGGCCCTGGAGAGGTCCCAAAAGAGATCCCAAACCAGCTGCGCCGATACCCTTGGTGACTGAAGGGACAAGTTGGCCGGTCAAGGCATCAGGAATGCCCTGGACAGACTGCAAAGCTCCGAGACCTGGAAGTTGGGGGAGTCCTGGGATGATGGGAGTCGGGGCGGCAATAGCAGAGCCAGCAAGGGCAAATGCGGCAGAGACGACGGAGAGCTTCATATTGAAGGTGTAATGGAGTGTTCTGCGAAAGGGTTTTCAAGAATCAGAAATGTAATATTCCGAATGAACGACTAGGCTGTTAAGGAGCGTGGTATTCTTTTCAGAAGGATAAAAAAGAACGTTGGTTAAGTCACCGTGAAAAAAGACTGTATGTCGGACGAATAAGGGAATAAGGGAAAGAAGGAGGAAAGGAAGGCGAAGTATGTCGAGGAGCTTCCTGGCCTTCTCTTATATATACGGACAACTCCCATGTGTGACAAGAGTGACATCGATGGCGCATCCGAAACAAGGAAACTTGCAAATTTCAAAGGAAATAGTGATCAACAGACTCTTGATCATCTTTTAGGAGGCAAACCGCCGGGGGGCAAGGAGCACTGTACAGGCATTCCTGTTTCCAAAATCTGATTAGCTGCGATATGCTCTGCTCCTGTCCACTGAAACTCAATGATAATAATAATCATCCGCGGGCGGGCGGTAAATGATAAACTACAATAACCATCATGAGGCTACAACGTCCCCCAGAAAATGAGCTCATAATCAATACAAATAGTCAAGGAGACCTTGCCGTCTCATGAGCATCAAAGGAATAATCATGCACGCCGTAATCTGTATTCGTTGCGCAAAAACAGGAGGACAGGAGGAAAAGCAAAGAAGAAAGAAGAGAAACTAGAAAGAAAAGCGCAGGTACAGAGACACCGGGGTCAGCAGAATAGCTCCTGGGCCAATCATATTTACCCTCGGCCCTTTTTTTTTATGGCGACACAGCGTACGCAGTAATGGCATGGATTTAAGAAAAAAGCAAACAAGGGGCTTGCAACGTGCGATTGTGTTTCTTGGGTCTGAGAGCCAATAAAAACAACGATAGCAGGTATGCATGTCGGAGCAGAACAAAAGAATGCAAGCTTATTTGAAGCATCAGATCAACAGAAAGGGCTGCATTGACCAACGATACCAGTTTTCTGCCGCTTGCATGGTAAATATGGTGATGCTGCATGCAAAACTCCTGACGATCGCAATTCTGTTGTCCTAGGTTCAGCCCAGTTATGTCAGTCAATTACTTCTCATCATCGGCAGAACTCTGAACGGATGTGTATGAGTTGAGGATTGGCTTTCCCCTCATCTGCTAGACAAATTGTCTCTCTGGATCATCGCTTCAAGTGTGCGCGCACATTAAGAGATCATCAACCCTGCTGTCTGGCGGGATAAGAAGCTCCATTCATCAAAAAGCCCTGTAGAATGGTTTGGGGCTTGAATCTCCTGAACCAGCAGCACAGAATCCGGAATCATGATACTCCATTCAGAAAATATATCAGACATTGATCATGGATGTTCAGAGAGTCTTGAGATGGGGCCTCCCTAGTGTTTTGAGTGGAGCGGCTAGCGTGACAGAGGCCTTCCTCTATCAGCTGTAGTCCATGCTGCCCCTTGTTTTTATTCAGGATTTTGAACGCTAGAAACTGGGGTTTGGGATGGCAATAGCTGCGGCAAACCACAAGGGTAGTCGGGCAACAGGCATTTCAAAAGGTCACCCCACGTCCCTCACCGCATTTACTCCGTACCTATCACATTATTTCCACTGTTTAATTCATTTTTCTTTGAAATGTGAGTGGACACTTATGATTTGGCAATAATCCTTCAACTGTTCATCGTAGTGTATTGTCTTGGTTGTTCTTGGGTACGTAACTGTGTATCATTGGAGGGGTTTTGTAGGCGGCGGCATGTATATCAATTCCCAGGTTCCACTGTGAGGGTTTGCTGGGGTTTGTTTCTGCGCCCGCTCAACCGCCCCCGGCTTGGAAAATAATCACCGACCTTGACGAACAAATACTACCAGTGAGTGCCACCCGCCGATCCGGAGGCTTACCAGGAACCAGGATCCATCGTTCTTCTTGGCAATCTTGAGGTCAAGCCTCTTCCAGTGCTCTCACGGAATTATTTTGTTCCCATAGAGCCGAGTAGCTGGCTGCACTAGGTAGCATGCCAGGTCAAACCTCTTTGATCTCCATCGTGCCTCCAGCACCTTTGCATTAAAGGGAGGACAGAGTTCTTTTTTGAGAGCATGTAGTGTCTCAACATTGCAGTATGAGAATGAGCAGATACCCATGGCAGTCAGTGAGCTCAGGGGTAACCAGAAAGCCATGGAGGTATTTATATTTCAGGATCCTCCTCCCTACGCAGTAAGTCTTGACCCTTGCCCTGCAGCTCACTCTGGCTGCTATTTAAGTTACTCTCTTCATCCCAGCATCCCAGATCACTCGAAACACGAACTCGCACTACCACCAGACAGACGCAGGTACATAAGCTACATTCCCATAGATTGAAAGCTTGGGCAGCCCAGCGAGGCAATCCAAGGACAAGAAATGCTTTTCCCTCACAACCAACTGAGACCAGAGACCAGCCATACCAGCAGCTGGTCCATGAACAAGCAACCAAAGAGCCCACAACTTTTTGATCATTGAGTTACCTGGTAACGTTCGGCCATCGTCAAGGTTACAGGGGGGAATTTAGCGGGCTGTCGATCCCCATGGAACCCTGACTTTCGCAAGGATACAACATCTGCAGTGCACAATATTAGGCAATTCGTAAGAGGTACGGAGTATACTGACTTTGTATCCCCCCAGTCAACGTCCTCTTCTCTCTAGTGCGTGGTCCTCGAGATTTGACGGAGAAAAGGAACAAGCAAGAAAGGAAAGAGGGAATTTATCAAAAACGATGTCATATCTTGAATTCCAGGCGTCTGCATCACAGAAGCTTTATACACATACTAGTAGCATGCATCACACCATGATACTTGCCTGGTTATTATTAAACTTCTTATAGTTATCACAGCATTCTATAGTTGCGGGGGTAAACTTCTGAAACCGCTACCTCCATACCCGCTCTCATCTGTTTTCAAGCATTGACCGAGCTCCGTGCATATCCCCTCCGCAAAATCACCATAGCAGTTCCTTGCCAATCCGCATAACAGAGAAACGTTTAACAAGCGTTTCAGTTGGTACCAGATCAGAGACGTAACTATGACATTATTATCCTGGCATGTTACACTTTTCGCCTTAAATCCGCTGGCTGCCGCCTTGTAAAATACTTTCGCGAATTAGCTATCGATAGTCTCCCGATATCCTACCCAAGCCTGGGTCATGCGTTTAATTCATTAAGGCGTATTCGGTTGCCATATACAGCTTGAAAACTATACGAGGAAACCCGAGCTTATACGTGGCAACCGAACACGCCCTTAGTAAAACAATAGTCATCATTGTCCAGGAAGGCATGAATAGTGATATGTTATTTATGCCGCAAATGCTACACTCCGTGTGACAGGAGAAGCAATTTGCTTTTGCTGAGAAATGTATACATGTGCAGTCTGTTAAGATTCTTTCGCATCATAGATAACCCTGGATTAAAAATTAAAATCTGGTTTGATTTCTGTCATGAATTTTTTTTCCAAAATTTTGACGTTTGTGGTCACTGTTCTGTGGCCTCTGTGAACTATATCAAAAACCCTATTATGGATGAATATATTTTCCTTCAAGTTTCATAAATAACTCGCGTTTATAGCCAGAATTTCATCCATTCACTCATATATCAACAGTGCTGTTCGCAAGAAGGGGTCTCTGATAATAGTTGACTCTAACAATGGCGGGTTTCTATGATACACAGAGGTACAACTAACATAGAGAGACAAACCCACCTTCCCCCCCCAGGTGAAGATCGACAGCTTATGAACGAACTTAACCATTAGCAAAAACTTCCACAAAAACCTAGTACCCGGATGCAAGGGCTATGTCTCTAGTGCTTATGTGAGCGCACGGACGGAGGCAATCAGAGGTGGCCATTTTCAAAGGCATTTGGGCATGACCTCACCACGGGTGGTTGCTTGGAGGGGTCCATGTGGGTGTTTTCAAGATGGTGAAACCGTGGAACGGGAACGGAAAATGCTGTATCTTTGTATTCTGATAGGGTGGCGAGGATGGGATGGATTTTGGAGCCTTCTTCAAAAAGATCGTGAAACGGCATGGGTTGCTATTTGCCTGGAGTAGTGTAAGACAGGACGTAACACGACTGGGTAAATAAAACGGAAAATATAATAGAGAAAATGTAAAATAGAAGAATACAAAAGGAGACGAAAATTGAAGCATAACACGGCTAGCCTGATATAAATGAAATTGAATTCCCAGGAAGAAAAATAACAAGAGCAACCAAAAGGAAGAGGGGTGAAGAAAGGGCAAAAACGGAAACAGTTAACACCATGAAAAGGAAAATGAAGCCGGAAACAACAAAGCCGTGATGAAACGAAACGGCGATATCTTAAAAAACGCTAATATAATTCCCTATCCGTTCCTTCTGGTTCTGAGCAATGCACTCCGCAATCCAGGTGATATTTCGAATTTCCTAGAGGTGAAGAGAAGATTCAACATGTTAGAACGACCGTACCACGCTGAACTTCCGCAACGTCATATGAGATGCAGGTATCGAAATGGGGGGAAATGTCAGAAGGAAAGAAAAGAAGAAGAAAGAGCCATACCTGCTCCCTAAGTTTAACCCACGCATATATGATAGCCGGCGTAAATTGTCGCGTGAAAGTAAGCTTCGAAATTTCCATCTCCTTCTGATAGAACATATCCTCCAAACTCTTCCCGTCACTACTACCTCCACCAGCCATATTACCCAGCCCTCCACCGCCAATCCCGCCAGACCCTCCTCCGCCTCCACCCTGGTTAAGTCCCACGGCGTCGAAAAAAGCCTTATAGTCTCCAACGCCACTGACAGCTAGTGCAACGCCCTCAACGTCATCAGCCCGTGATAGCATCAGAGAGCCTTCCGGGTACAGCTTTCCGAATTCAGGATATAGTTTCTTCCTCTCAGCCTTTGATAATTCAGTCCCAAAGGAATTGAGAGTGATATTGATAGCGCGACGGTCCGCTTCGAACTCAAGAGCCTCCGACATGACCTCAGCAGTCGGGGTACCCTTCAGCCCCGGCTCGGAGTTGACGAACTTGAAAAAATCCTCCAGATAATTCTTGTATAGCGTGTTCCGGACGATTTCGATATTTAACTCGTCCAGGTCCTGGTGGCTCAGACTGCCCTTGAAGTACGGTGCCAGCGGCGTCTCGATGAGGACGGAGTTGTACAGTTCTTCGATGTTCGTTGCGACGCAGAGGACGGGCATGGTCTCGAACCAGCCGAGCGGGTGGCAGCGTTCGAGTAGTTCTCGTGTATCCCGCTCGTGTAAGGTTCCAGTGATGAGCAAGGCGACGTTATCGATCATGTAGCCGTATGTTAGGTATTCCATGAACCTGGCGAGGGAACCGGTGGCCTGGGCCTGGAGGTAGCGAAATTCCGCCACGAGTTTCTCTGTGGTTTTGCCGGCGAGGGAGGAGGTGGAGGGGTTTGGGGGGAGGGCGGCTAGGAAATCACCATAGGCGGGACCGAGTTGGAGCTTAACATCTAAAACATACCATTAGAACTGATGTTAGTCCGGATTCATAATATATAACTGTTGAGCTGTAGAAATGAAGCAGGAGGAATAACATGCCATCGATAGTATCGCATTGGGTCAGGTTCCCATAGTTCTGGGAGGTTAGCAGGCTGTTGCGATATCCGCGGACGAGTCCTTCGATATACCTTGGAGGGGAGTCAGTAAGAACTATATAACGGAATAGCAGTGTCATTAGAAAAACTTACCCGCCATTCACGTTAAAAAACAAGCCCTCCATTGCGGGCTATTGGAGCGCATATATATATATTCACAACTGTATATCTATGGAATATCTTTTAGATGTTTGTCGACCGCCGTCCAGC
Source organism: Emergomyces orientalis (assembly GCA_002110485.1). Taxonomy (NCBI): domain Eukaryota; kingdom Fungi; phylum Ascomycota; class Eurotiomycetes; order Onygenales; family Ajellomycetaceae; genus Emergomyces; species Emergomyces orientalis. The sequence goes on from MOWL01000003.1 coordinate 636,765, forward strand.
TGGTTCAATGTAGGCGTTGGAGGCTCAATCTAGTCTAACCGCATTTGGCTAATAGCCTTAGCCTCATGTTCACGTGATCTTTTACCTAAGCAGCCTAGGTTTCTCCACTCATCCCAAATCTGCCCAACCACAGCTCAGCGTTCGCTTGTTGCACTTCAAAATTTCCTCTTTCGCAGCAGAAAAAAAAAAAAGATATAAAAAAAAACAGGACAGCACGACCAACTACCCACCTTCCACCTTTTGACCCCTACACACTCACCTCACTCGCACCTTCTCCGTTTTCTTCAGCTCAGCTCAACAGGGAAACCGCTGTTCCCTCGGGGCTGCTCTTGCCTTGTAGTGCCTGGTGTGCGGTCAATTGTCTGTGTGTCTGTCCGATCAGGAAGTCACAGAGCCCCAGCTACAGAAAACGGCAGGAAGGGATAGAGTGATACCTACGGCACTTACTAATACTAATATATATATATATATAATTATATCTCGCCGCTGTCATGACACTGTTTATCCTCACCGAGACCAGCGCCGGCTATGCGCTGCTCAAGGCCAAAGACAAGAAGCTACTCCAGCGCGATGATCTCGTGGCGGAAACTCAGACGGCCAAGGGTGTGTCGAATCTGTAAGTTTCCTGCTGGTGTGGTGGTATTGTGGACGGTTATAGGATTGCTGCACAGTATATATGCTATATGCGATCAGAAAGACGGTAAAGCTGACAGCATTGGGTATATAGTATGAAATTGAAGAATTTCCAAAAATTCGATAGTGCGGCCACTGCCCTGGAAGAGGTCGCTTCTCTAGTTGAGGGGAAAGTCACGCCTCGGTTGGCCAATCTGCTTGAATCTATTAAAGATGAGAAGAAGGTGTCGTTGGCTGTTGCTGATCCAAAACTTGGTATGTTCATCACTCTATCTATTTACGTATTTGTCTACATCTTATATGCCTGACACTCTTTCTGTGAAGGAAATGCCATCGCAAAGCTCCCCCTGGCGATCCAGCCAATTGCAGACTCTACCACCGCGGATCTCTACCGCGCAATCCGAGAGCATCTTCCCACTCTGATCCCTGGCCTCTTGCCAGCCGATATGTCCACAATGTCCCTGGGTTTGTCTCACTCTTTAGCCCGCCACAAGCTCAAGTTCTCCCCCGACAAGATCGACACCATGATCGTCCAGGCCATCGCGCTGCTCGATGACCTCGACAAGGAACTGAACACCTATGCCATGCGCGTCAAGGAATGGTACGGCTGGCATTTTCCCGAACTCGCCAAGATCCTCAACGACAACATCGCCTATGCCAGAGTCGTGCTGAAGATGGGCATGCGTGCCAACTCTGAGGAGACGGATCTTGCTGAGATTCTGCCAGAAGAGATTGAGGCTGCCGTGAAGGCCGCTGCGGACCGGTCGATGGGTACAGAAATCTCCAACGAAGATCTCGACAATATCCAGGCCTTGGCAGAGGAGGTGATTGGGTTCTCAGAATACCGCCAGCAACTTGCAAACTACCTGACTGCCAGGATGACTGCCATTGCACCCAATCTCACGGCCCTCGTGGGAGAACTGGTTGGTGCACGATTGATTGCGCATGCAGGAAGCTTGATGAACCTATCTAAGAGCCCCGCCAGTACCATCCAGATTTTGGGAGCTGAAAAGGCTCTTTTCCGTGCCCTGAAGACGAAGCACGATACTCCCAAATACGGTCTTATCTACCATGCGTCCCTGATCGGCCAGGCCACCGGCAAGAACAAGGGCAAGATGGCCCGTGTTTTGGCTGCCAAGGCAGCCATTGGTCTTCGTGTTGATGCGCTAACTGACTGGCCCGTCGATGCTGATGGGAATGAACCCACAGAGGAAGAGAAAGCTGCTCTCGGCACGGAGTCACGATACTACCTGGAGAAGAAGCTGGCGGCCATGGAAGGCAAACCCATGAAACCAAGAGGTGTTGGCATCGGGCCCAACGGCATACCCACAGCTCAACCTAAGAAATGGGAAATTAACGAAGCTAGAAAATATAACCCGGATGCTGATGGACTTGCTGGGGATGAGGACGCTGCTGAATCATCGTCGAAGAAGCAGAAGAAGGATAAGAAAGACAAGAAGAAATTGATTGAGGAAGTTAAGGAATCTGAGGATGAAAGTGAGAGTGAAGAAGAGTCTGATGGAGATGTTGAGATGGAAGACAAGCCCGCTACCAATGGATCTTTGGCGGATGCTGAAGCCTCATCCGAAGACGAAGAAGAAGAGGAGGAGTCTGACGAGGATGAGAAATCGAAGAAATCGAAGAGAAAATCCCTCGATAAGAAATCTAAGAAGGAAGAGAAGAAATCGAAGCAGAAGAGTGGCTCCGGTGCGAGCGTGGAAGAGATGGCAGCCAAAGCTGGACTCAGCGTTAGCCGGTACCAGCGCAAGCTTGAGCGAGGGGAGATCACCTTTGACAGCGAAGGGAACCCGTCGTCAATTAGCAAGAAGGACGTGAAGAAAGCGAAGAAGGAAGCGAAGAAAGCTGCCAAGGCCGCGGAGAAGGAGAAGGACGCTGGTAAGAAACGAAAGCGGACTGAGGAGGATGATGAGAAGAAGAAGAAAAAGAAGAAGAGCAAGGCGTGAGGGAACATTTATATTTCTCATGCTTTGTTTTTTCTGCTTCTGCTTTCTTTTCTTTTCTGTATGATATCATGCTTTCTTGTGGACTCGCTCCTACCTGTTCTCTCTCTACCTCTTGTTTTCATTTTCATCCGCTATGCCCACTTATACAGGCTTTGCATTGTGTATGGCGACATCTATGCCGCTTGGATTTTATCTCGTTGATTTCTATTTCTTTTCTGTTCTACTTTTGAGTATATCTTTCTTAACTTTTTGCTCCTTGTTGTTGTTATGTGAATTACGGCGCAGGTTGGTGCTTGGGAGAAAAAATAGGTGTTAATTTTTATTTTATTTTCGAAATTTGAAATTCTTTGAAAAATAAATGAGAAAATTTGTTCATATAATGTTCTGTTTTCTGGTTTTGCTTTACGATAATTAAAATATTCTTGTTTTATTTTAAATATCAAATTCTTTCCTTCCAACTTTCTTTCCTGTGCAGACTCTGGCCCTGGGTATTCTCTCTCACCGCCTTGAAGCTCTCCGGTATTCTGCCAACCTCCGCCACGCGGTATCAAATGTCAAAGAAAAAAATCCCCCCCAGCATCACCTTGCAACATAGTATATCCATTGCCTACATATATACATACACATCATGAAGGTAAGCTCAAACCAGAATCCCACAAATAGAATATACCACATAAAAACCCTGAATATACTTTAGAACTAACTTTTGAACGCGGGGGGAAAAAATCTCCCCTCCGTTCACCGTTCAGATCCTTGAACCACAATCCGCCATTCTAACAAATGTTGAAGTGCTGGCTCATTTCAGCTTGAACCCGCCGCGCAGACCTCCCATCCCCCCGCCCAACTCGAGGAATTTCCAACCAAGCCCTGATTTGAGGGATCATAACACTGTTGTTAAGGAGGTTGTTTTTTTTTTTTTCTTTTTCGTTCCTGTTCCCGTTCCGTTTCCCCCTCTTGTTATATTTATATAGGGCCCTTCCACTTTTACTAACTGAACGGGGGTTTTTGTTTATAGTTCCATGACTACGTAACACGCCTCTCGCCGCATCTACTCAGTTATCCTAGCTTCATGCCGCCGAAGGTTTCGAATGAAGATAATAATAATGATGATGATGACAATGGTAATGGGAATAGGAATGAGAATGGAAATACTACGTCCTTGGCGACGCAATCGCAACCAACGGACCTCGACGTCGCCCTGCGCGAAATTATCCGGCGACTCCGGCCGTTCCAGCTCACGAAAGCGGAGGTGCTTATGATTGTGAATTTGGGGATTGGGCTTGATTTAGGTGGTGAACAAGGGCAAGGGAAAGGGGAAGATGCCGCTGCTACGGAGGAAACGGCAGATGGGATGGAAGTTGATGGTGAGGTGGGCAGGGAACACGGAGGAGTAGAAGAAGGGAGGAGAGGAGAAGAGGAAGAAGGAGGAGGTATCGATGAGGAGGCTGATTATGGTGCGCTTGCGTTGCTGGATACTGTTATTGAGGATCGGGAGGAGAGGTTGAGTACTGAGGACGTTGGAGAGATACTGAGGGTTGTTAGGGAGACGTTGGGGGGTAAGGCGAGGGGGAATGGGACGAGGAGGATATCTGGTACTGCTGATGGTGGGTGATGTGTAAGGTCGCGGAAGCTTTACGTGTTTCATGTCCATTTTTGTGCATTTTTGAGGCGTTCTTGAGCAAGAAGGGGAGTAATTCTTTTGGGGGGTTGTATATAATACCCTAGGAGGGATGCGTGTTCAGATGGGTTTTCATCTGATTCTATTTTATTTTATTTTTAGCCCGGAACCAATTTCTTGAGGAGTGAACAGTTGCAGTTTGTTAAGGCAAAGAGATTCGAAACAAACGCCATAGGTTTCTTGAAAACGTTGGAAGAAAACCGAGAAGTATATCTGCCCCTTGAAAACTCTATTCGCATGGAGAACCAGCAGCAGGGGGTAACAAATGGTTTATCAATCTGTCTAAGCTGATAAAACAATTTCTACTGATGAAATCAAAAAAATCAAACCACCCCATAAAAAATACAGTAAGAGCCCTGGAACCAAACAAACGAAAACTCCGTACTTCCATGATATGAAAAAAATAATACAACATAAGTATATATAAATAAAAAAAACAGGTAAAGTAAAGAAAGGAAAAGAAAAAATGAAAGAAAAATCAAGGATCAAACCACGAACCGTTATTCCGAACCTTATTTCCCCCCTCCTGCCCCCTTTCACTCTCCTTCCTCACCCTCTCCTCCCTCTCTTTATCTTTCAATTTGTCTGGGCCCCTCCCCGAAACCTTCATCCCAAACTTATTATAAACAGGCGCCTGATAATCAAACCCAAGCTCCTCCCCCCACTCCCCAAACCCATCGTTGCCAAAAACCCACCCTTCAACTCCCTTACACACAGTCGTCCAATCAACCCACTCATCATTGCCCGTCCATACACCACCTTTGCCGCCACGCATATCCCACGCCGCCGTACCGTCACCTTCCATCGCTGCGTGCGCAGCCATAGGCCCGCGGGACGCGCGCATGTATTTGCGGAGTAGGGCGCGTGACCAGGGGTGATACCACATACGTTGCCACCAGATGCGCAAGGGGTCCGGGTTCGGGTCTGACTTGGTGGCGAAGGAGGTTATGTTTGTCTGGAGGAGGGCGGGGACGGAGGTGGAGTGGACATCTGTGGCGAGGGGGACGGTGAACCATGATTCGTTCTGGGGACCTGGAAGGTAATCGACCGATGCGTTGTAAGGGGGTGCTATTTGGGTGGCTAACGGGTGTGGTGGGGTGAACGGGTTTTCGCACTTGGAGATATCGGGAGGTAGATTGAGGCGGGATTCGCGGGGTACCTCGTGAATAAGCTGTGCGGAAGAGAGTTGCGAGGCGTTATTGTAATTTAGCCATTCAAGGTTGTGGTGCGAATGGGGGGACATTGTGAAGAAGAGTTGTGATTTGTAGTCGAGGCCGATTGCAAATTCATAACGCCGTCCTGGGGTCAGTCTTACGAATATCCGTGATATGTCAATGCGTCGGAGGATTCCTAATAATTCGCCCATGCGGATGTACCAGTTTGGTCGCGTGAAGCGTCTGTCTAGTTCTCGGGTGTATTCCTGCTCGCCGAATATTTGAGCTAAGACTTCCTGTTCGTCGGCTGGGATGAGGGTTTTAGAATTAATTTCTGCTGCGCGTTCATATAGGCGTTTCACATCGCCCACTAAGCCGATCAGTGAGCCAGAATTCAGCCATCTGGGGCGGTTGTGGGCCACGCTTGTGCCAGTATCTGTCAACGGACCGAAAATATCTGGTGGTAGGTTGGAATAAGGCACTGCATAGCAGGAAGCGTCATACGGGCGATCCGGACGACAGACTTTATCCGCTGCGAAGATAATGCGCTGCGAATATCGTTGCGAAGAGTTAAGCGTGCCAGGGTCCGCATCGTTGGTGAGCTTCCCCGGAACGGAGCCATACCTCCACCTTAACTTCTCGTTATTCTTTTTCAGCATGTCATGGAATCGTTGGAGCGTAATTTCAGGTGGCAGTTGGAACCAAGTTTCACTGTCATCGATAATCAGGATAACATCGTCATCCTTCATACGTGTGCTCTTCGTGAGATAGCTGTGCATGACTAGTGGTTTATCCAGTTTCCCTAGTTTTGGCTTGCCTTCTTCTGGGATGGGTTCACCCAAATAAAGGACTGTCGGCGGTGGATAGTTGAGAACCATGGCCGTGAATATCGTCCTGCAGATACCCGGGTTCTTCTGCGGTCCGCGGATAATGAGATGGAAGGATGGGTTTAGCTTTGTGGTGCCGCTAGCGATCGTGCCATCCTTGTTCAATTTGGGCGGGGGGGATTGATGGCGGGTGAAATATCATCCCCAGCAAACAAGGTAGCAGGCTGAGTAGGATATAGGTCAAAGAAATCGGGAATTACTGTAGACTGTGGAGAAAGTCAGTGCTGGTTACTTTAGGTAGATATAGCTGCACTGCTTCTTTTTCTTTTGGAGCCAAAAAGGAATATGTACGGCACATACACGATACAGCCCAGTCCTGGACATCAAAAGCACAACCAGCATGACACCAGCAATCGCCCAGAGTGTCCTTGTCCTCCTCGACCTCCGTAGCGGTCTGGACAGCGTCGAGAGATGTACGCCAGCGCCATCCCTCACGCCGTTATAATCCAGGTCTTCCAGCAAACCCATGATGTCTGTAGCAAGCCAGATAGATTTATGATATACCTACTCTCCGAGCAGTTTCAGTACAACAACGGCGTATAATGGCTACCCGAGCCCCGTTCGAGCGAATGGGGAAGAATACCGCATCTAGTTGGCTATAGTGATAGTGTTTGCCAGAGACGGGATAGTATTGTTATTACTATTGTTGTTGTTGTTGCTGTCAATGAAGTCGGGACGGTGGAAGAATTAGTTAGTTAACTAAAAATGTTTCAAGCAGCGATTAGTAAAAGAGGACAGAGGTGACGTCGTCTGTAAACAAAAGGGCTGCTGGGCCACCAACTCAAAACAGAAACAGTAACAGAAAGAGAAAAATGAAGAGATATACAAGCAGCAGGGAGAATGAGCCTGAGGATGGTATACCAGATATCTCTGCATGTATAAAAAAATCAAATTAAAAAATAATAAAAAATCAGCATCCCGGCGTACGCGTCTCTCTCTTCCGGTTTCCGCCCCTTTTTCCGTTTTGCTTTATTCCTCTTCTCCTTGTTGTAGCTATAAATTGTGGGACTGCGAAAAAAAGGCGGGACGCGGTCTGCAGGTCGCATTCATTTGCGAGCCAGAGGAGGTATATCCATGTAAATAGCTGTACTGCGTAGCATCATCAATGTCCGATATTCGATTATATCTCAGCTCATGGTGCTAGAAAGGAATAATGTACGCTATATCCCAGGGGAGGTTCTATCAGGAGTCAATTCCATGCATGTTCAAGGTATTTGATAGTCATAAACAAATAAATAATAAATGTAAATAATAAATATAAATATAAATATAAAAGACAGAAAATCCAATGAGACGGGGACAGGATCGAGTGATAAAACAGAAGATGTCTAGGTGAGATACTTACAATGCTACTATAGAGATGAACCATCGGGATAAACGATCCCGGCGATGTTTAAGCATTGAGCGTTGCAAGGAGTTTATTATTCGCCGCTATGTAGAGCCGTACTACAACAGGGGCTGGAATAAATAAGACTTGTCAATAGCATTCGAACTCTAGATCATTTCAATATTCTAAATACTTTTGCAACCAGGACAACAAATCAAGGCCTGTTATCCAAAAGTGCATGTACTGTTAATATATATCAGTATATGTGTGTATATATGTAATACCTCTGGATTTCCCAAACCAAAGCGAACCATGCCACGGTGTATGTCTATAAAAGGAAAAAGTTGGGAAGTCACACAACTGTATTTACAATTCTCAGTCCTCAATCGAGATATATCTCATCCCGCAATCGCTGTAGATTTCTCAACAACCCCCCCGCTCCCCCACTACTACCGCCAGCAACGGCAGCAGAACCAACCCCGGGTGCACTACTACCCTCCTGGCTCCCTCCCTTCTCATCCCGCCCAGCATTACTATCCCCGCGCTGCCTATTAGCCCCTCCCCCACCTTTCCTCTCCCTCTCACTCTGCACAACCTTCCTCCGCTCCTCCACCAACTTCCCCAACCCTTCCACAAACTTCATCCGCGCCTTCTCCTCTGCCGTCCCTTTCCACACACCCGCCAGCTCCCTCAATGCCTCAACCTTCCGACTAGCCGCCTCCACCCCATCAAAATCCGCATCCCCATCTGTATCTGTATCTGTATCCTTACTAAGCAATTCCACAATCTCTGCCCGCATCTTCCTCGCAACTTCTTTCCCCTTCTCCTCACGACTATGCTGATTTTCCGTGCCGGGTTCGGGTGCGGACACGGAAATGAATGAGGAGGCGAGGGATGTTTCGGAAGGGGCGAGGGGCCACTCCATGGCTTCGCCGAAGGTGTGGATGACCTGTTCAAGCCGGGCGCGAACGTGGGTTAGTGTGCGGAGGTGGGTGAGGTAGAGGGGATCATTTGGATTGGGGAATTCTGTTTCTGATTTTGGTTCTTTTATTGGTGACTGTCGTTGTTTCCGTTGTTTCCGCTCGTCTGTGTATGACTGTGTTCGCGATTGTGATTGTGATTGTGATTGTGACTGGGTAGTAGTATCTGCCGTCTCGCCGGGATCCGTTTCTCTTTCCCCCTCCGCCTCCGGTGGCGTAGACGTAGATGTAGATGTAGATGTATCTAACAATATCTTCTCACCCGGCACAAACCATCCAATATCCCCCGCCAACCTTTCCCCCAACGCATCCGACAACCCCACCGCCTCCCCCCTCAACACTTCCACCTCATACGCCAGCCGCCCGCCACCACGCAGTATCTCATCCGTCAGCTGCGTCAGAGTATTCGACAGCCGCGCATTTTGTGCGCTGAGTTGAGAGACGAGGGATTGTGTTTGAGTCGAGAGCGCCGCGAGGGAGATGGGGGTTAAAGAGGCGGCGGCGGAATCTGCTGCTTGGCCTTTTGATGTTGTTGGTATTGGTGGTTGTGGAGGTGGTGTTGCTGTTGTTTGGGGTGAGGATGTGCGGGGTACAGAGAAGGAGAGGGAGAGGGGCGGGAGTATGTTGTTCAAGTAGTCGACGGGGTCGAAGGTGGGATCTGTGAAGTGGGAGAGGGTGGGGTCGATATGGGAGGATGATGGTTTGGTTCCCCTTGGGCCTGCTGGTGGTTCGTGCGGGCTGGCTGCAGGAGTTGTGGTGGTGGCGGTGCGGGCCATGATGATGGGATAGATATGTGACGTGATATTGGTTGAGGAGAGAAAACTCTGCTTTCCTTTGCTGAGGATGTGTTTTTGAAGCAGATGTAGCGGTAGTGAATGCTAGTTTCTGGGGAGAGGCGATATCATATTCTGGTGCCTTTTTAAGGAGCAATTGCTGCCTGGGGATATGGGGGCATATGTATTAAATTAGACGTAAGCATCATAGCATAAATGGAGAAATGGGTTCGTGGGAGTAATCGATAGTAGAGCGTTGGGATGTTTTATGTATGTGGGTATGGGAGTTTGGCAGAGGAGGATGACAGAAATATTTATTTAATCGCAGGCCCCAATTTAGTCCCTTTTTACCAACTGTGCATTACATTCGCTGTACAAAATGAATACAACACCAACATATCTATCTACCACAGCTGTACGGCAGGATTTCTTGTTTATATTTCAGATGCATCCATTACACTATGTATTTCTTGTTTTATAACCTTTGAAGATTATTATTACTATTGTTGTTAATTTATTATTTATTTTGGCTGTGGCGCTGTTAATGGTTGCATACTACGGAGTATTATTATTCTAGGTTGGCGCAAGCTCATCATGGCGGGAGACAGACGAACAAGATTCATTATTTATCTATCGGATGCTGGAGAGAGGAAGCTGTTTGTAAAGTGCAAGAGTAAATTTTCACACTTGAAAATAAGTGCAATCCAAACTATCTTCTTTTCTATATTCTAAGATACCTATCGATGCATGTATCGTGATATCGCCCCCCCGATGAGAAAAAAGAACCAACATTTCAACAGCGTTTATTTCGGCTGGCTTTAACTTCCCTGTTGAACCAGGAATCCGGCCGCAGCTCTTGATTTTAGCTTTGGCGGGATGAACGGTATACAATAAGGTTGGTTGGAGGTGGGAAAAACGGGCAGAACCAGAGCTGGGGGCGGGTTTTTTGGCGTTTGGATTAGTTATTCTGGACAGGTTCTGGAATATAACTGAAGAAGTTCAAGTTAACAGGCAGACCAAGATCCAGAAACAAGCTGGTAGCATGGTAGCAGTTATTATAATTAGGCAGAGTAGAGAAAAAAACAGAGTTGAAAGTGACAACTACACATCAGAGAGATAAACTTCACAGCATTGGCGATACCTAAGTAGTTAAAATTATGCTAGTAGTTAATGTTGTTAAAAGCTTTCCAACAGCCAACAACTGAGTTTGAGCGAGCTCTCTTTGACATCATCTGTATATTCTTTGAATCTTTCATATCTGATTATACTCACTCTCCCATTCTTAGATTGCTGATCTGGACATACTTCTGATTGTGCTTTTCTCCTGCCTGCAGTTCAGTGATCTGGCCCAGCCTTGGCCAATTGAACTCTTAGTGACAAAAATACAGGCTGCTGCCTGTCTGCCTGTCTGGCTGGCTGTCTCGCTGTCTGGTGGTTGAGCTTCCATCTCAGCTGCATCAACAAGGCTCAGTTGCGCCGCAACACACACACACACACACACACCCACACGCACACACACTCACCACAAACAAGGCACATCTACACATCTCAGACATCTCTCTCTGTCTCTCTCTCTCTCTGGCTTTCATGTCTAAACAAGGCTCAGTCAAATAACTCTAAGAGGCAAGGCTTTCTCAGCTTCTTCTGATTAAAGGGCGCAGAATGGGATGCTAGGATTTTATCCCGCTTTGTATTCTCTCCTCCTGCTAATATATACGTGCACCTTTTACCCCTCTGTTTATTGCATTGCTTTCTTGGCTGGCTATCTTTTTTATAGTGCTGTTTGGAACGAGAATTCTCCATCTGCAATGAACAGGAATGCAGCGGTAGCCCATCCATTTATTTTCCTCCCCTTTCATCTCTTTCTTCTATAGCTTATTGCTGCCTGAGCTCTTCTCTGCCGTTCAAGAAAAGCCCGGTCTGCTTGTCATCTTCAAATCTATCTCAAAGAAGATTCAAGACCAACTTCTAGATATCCGATATCAGCTCCTTTGATTCGCCACCTAATATCCCGAATCCTTTGGTTCTTATATTCCCCTTGTATACCTCTCGATTTTTCTCGAGCCCGTCTGTTGCATTTCATGTATCTGGTTGTCTTGTCCGCTTCAATTTCCTTCTCAGATTTCTTGCATTTTGACCCCCCACCCCACCATTTTATGAGGGCTTGCTTTGCGCAGTGATAAGAAGTGTTTAAGGGCGTCTGTTTCCCAGTTGCCCCAAATATGCCGAGACGAGACTTTGTACGCGATTTGCAGGAGGCTTCAAGCCAAGGGAAAAACTCTCGCATGGTAGATGTGAAGGCAGGTGACGATGACGGCGTTATTTCTTGCAAATTTTCCCCAGATACTCCCTCAGGAAAGCCAGTGGAAATTCAGCTCCTGATTTCCGGTATGTGTCTATCCCGGTTCTGCTGAAAAAAATAAAAAAAGAACCTATGCTAACCACGGCCTGTAGACCTATCTTCATACCCAAAGGAGCATGATTATTTTGTGTATACGACAACTGAAGATGTTCCACAGGCGGTCACCGAAGCACTGGAAGAAGTTCAATCCTATCTTAGTGGCCTGTGCATTTCTGACATGCTCATGCAAATTACGAGCACTCTGGAGAAAGCATTGTCTCCTGATTCAGATAGTGATGTCGACATGCCAGACGTAGCTGACGACTCCGACGATGATTATGGATGGTCCCCACGCTCTCCCAGAGTTTCTCTGCTCCATGCTGAAAAGCCAGACGCTGGCATGCCGACCAAGGGTCCCGACGATATAATCCTTGCCAAGATGGCCGCGGACCTTCGCGTGGCCAAGCTGGCCGGTTTTAGAGTGGGACATCTGGGAAATCTGGGAAACCCAATTGTGTCTATTTCGTGCCGGATCTCAAAGCTTGCAATCTCTGAAGAGGCCATGCAGGCTTGGCATGTGAATGGGAATCAATACATTGTTTGCCTTATCCGTTACATTGACAGATATCGCTCCCTCGAGGAGATTATGCACGAGGATTCTGCGTTTGGGAAAGTACACATGGAAATACATGCCGATCTGTGCGATTCATACAAGCCTACCCACCAGAGCGCACTTATGGCCTTCAACCGAAACTCCTCCAAGATGCCTGCTACCTACGACGATGCAGAGAGCCCTTCATCGGCTAACCAGCCGAATACCCGAAAGATGACTCGGTCGTTTATCAGCAAGCCACTCAATGCTCTTTTAAACGAACGCTTTATCAAGATTTTACGATACAGACACACCTTCGGCTTCCCTTGGTCGGGAGCAGAAGTCTTCTTTAATGATGTACAGGGAAAGTCCCTTGATCATGCGGACCCCTCAGATTGCAAATACACGAGAGAAGAGAGCCTAGCTTCGTCATCCACCACTCTACCGGATTTAGTAACATCTGACCATCTGACAGAGAAGCCCGGCGATGGCGCCTCTTTCCCACTTATTACAATGCAATTTGTACTCCGTCATTTCGTCCGATGCACGGAATTTTGTCTTGTTTGTCACTGCAAGACAGAAGACGCGTTCGAGGCTCTGAAACCATATGTTTGCTCTAAAAGCCTCTGTTTATATCAGTACATGGCTCTTGGATTCGGCCCCAGTTTGGAATGGGAAATCATATCGCAGCCCTATGTCGTGGATCTCCTTGTTAGCTTCACCTATGCCAGTGCTAAGCAAGGTCGACTGGATGACTTCCCCACTGGACTGGGACTTTTGGTTCCCCCTGCTACAAGCTACACTTCCAATATATCATTTGTGAGCCAACGATCGGGCCTCAACCCCAACTCCTCAGGCGGAGATGCGCATGTTGTCAAGTTCGATCAATCCAAGTTGGAATTTCTTTTCCCAAGCGACTGTGGAAACTGCCCTATTCGTGCTGGGGATTGGATTGTGATTTGCAGCCCTTTGTTCAACGGACAGTTCCACTGTCGGGTGCAGGATACCACCTTATTCCCCACGGTTCACCTATCTAACCTTGTCTCTCGCCAGCTCCCAGCATCCCCAAACTCTAATAACAACCAACCTAATGTCCCACCCGGATATTGCGATGTGACGTTTTATATCTATAAACTCAACTTCGACGACATTAGCGCGACTGACAAGCAGTCTGCTATCGCAATGCTCCTCGATACGTTGCCCAGCATCGAGGGGATGAGAACGTTCCTGACAAATACTTCTGAGAAGGCAGAGCCTATGCTTACCGACTGGCGCTCCAGGATCTCCAAATCAGCTCTGGATGTTCTGCGTTGGATTGTCGCCTCAAATAGATCCTGTATCATCCAAGATGGACACACAGCGCATGCGGCGTACAATGATAGTGACCGCGTGTCTGGGATGGAAGGCTACATGCAGTTCAGATTCGCGCAGGGGGCGCCTGACAAAGAACAGCGATTCGTGCAAGCAGTCGCTACCGCCACGGCAAGATTAGGACTCAAGTTCCCAACTATTTTTGCGTGGCATGGAAGTCGCCTGTCAAATTGGCACGGCATCCTGCGCGAAGGTTTACATTTCCGAGAAACGCTTAACGGCCGTGCGTATGGGAATGGCGTGTACATGAGTTCCCTTTTCACAACCTCGTCGTCGTATATGGGAAGCGGCCATGTATCATGGCCACAAAGCCAATTGAACATCCAATCAGCAATATCCCTAAACGAAGTGGTCAATTCCCCCAATGAATTCGTGAGCAAGTCACCTCATCTCGTCGTAGCGCAGCTGGATTGGATACAACCGCGCTATCTGTTTGTCAGCTGCCAGTCTCCTGAATTCTCTACCAAGGATCGTGTGGAACAGAATTCACCTTCGGCATGCCATTCGCAAGATCCTACATATACCGCAAAGGGGCCAAGTGGAAATCCGATTAAAATCCCAATAACAGCAGTTAGCCAAGGGCGCCGTATTGGTGTGTATACCTCCGATCCCCAGCAAGCAAGCGCTGGGAACGTCAATGCTGCTCCACCAGCAGCTCAGGGACCCGCTGATGCGCAACAACCACCTGCAAAGAAGAAATTTCATATCTTCGGTGACGGACCTTCCTTTCTTCGACGTGTGTCAGCCGGAATATCAAACCTCGAAAAACCCCTCCCAATTACTTCCCGAAAGGCTTCAAGGGCTTGGGCGCGCGCATCCACATCAGATGGATACATTAGCGACGTCACAGACGATGAAGATATCCTCATCCTACTTGAAAAGGACCAGAAGGACAGCCACGAAAAGAACAAGAATAATAACACTCATGGCAACGACAAAGGGAAAACCCCAGTCCGCAACACGCCAACCGCAACCACAACTACAACCACAACCGCCCCAACCGCCCCAAAAACTGACTTCGTCCCCGGCACTCTCATCGCCACATCGCTCCCGCTCTTCACGCAACCCCAAACGGCCACACCCTGGGCCACCAAAGCCCTCCTGCGCGATCTCAACGCCACCCTAAAAATCCAAGAAACCCAACCCCCACACGAGCTAGGTTGGTACGTCGACCCCAGTATAACTAGCACGATCTACCAATGGATCGTCGAACTGCACTCCTTCGACCCTTCCCTCCCCTTGGCCCAAGACCTCAAACAAGCCGGTCTTAAATCCGTAGTCCTCGAACTCCGATTCCCAAGCGAATATCCCATCTCCCCGCCCTTCGTGCGTGTCATCCGCCCACGCTTTCTCAGCTTCATGTCCGGTGGCGGCGGGCATGTAACTGCAGGCGGCGCGCTGTGCATGGAACTGCTGACGAATTCGGGCTGGTCGGCTGTGTCGAGTATTGAGAGCGTGCTGTTACAGGTGCGCATGGCGATTTCGAGCACGGAGCCGCAGCCGGCGCGGCTGGCGGGTGGGCAGAGTGTTCAGAATGGTACAGTGAGGGATTATGGGGTTGGTGAGGCGGTGGAGGCGTATATGCGAGCGTGTCGGATGCATGGGTGGGAGGTACCGAAGGATTTTGCGAGTATGGCGACGGGAGGTGGGGGAGGTGCGGTGGAGAGAAATTAAAAGGTTGGCATATATTCCTCCGTTTTTCCTTTTATTTTTCATTGTACTACTTTGGGGTTTTTGGTTTGGGTTGGTAATGGTGTTATACTCGATTTAATGAACTCACGATCTCTATTTCTTCTTCTTTTCCCTTTTTGAAATGGCATGCCATCTAGCTCCTTTACTCCTTTGTGTTCTCAAGAATGGTTGGCTATGGATCTTCGTTGTATTTTTCTCTTCTTGTTTCTCGTTCAGCAATGGAAGCGTGCGATTTGACGCAGCTCTACGATCGAACTATTTTTTTATTATTTTTACCTAGAAAAGGAGCCATTGTCAGAGTATTTGGGCTTTGTTTCTTCTCCTCTCTTTGTATGCTTTTCATTTCTCTTTCATTTCTTTTCCGATGGAAAAGCACGATGTTTCTGCTATTTTATTTTAACAAGCGGACATGGAAAAATATATCTGCTTGTTTCTGAAAATCTGGAGCTCCTCGCTGGAGTTTGCAGTGTTTGAAAAAATTTAAAAAAAAATGAATCACTCTAAATACCAAAGTACAATTTTATAGAGTTAGCACACAATGTTCCCTCTCGATGTGTAAAATTGAGGCTGCCTGTTCCACTACGGCAAAGGATATTTTCAACTACCATGAGTTCACTGTTAAATTCTTGGCTTCTTGAAGTCTAAACCGACGAACCCATAAGTTTACCTTGAAAATTGTGTGCTTCAGTTTGTTGCAACCATAACTAGCTGTTGTTAGAGAGAGGCGAAATGTATGATGTTATACTTCATTATTTGAACTAAAAAGAAGCTGCAGGGTTCATGTATTCGATCCACTCCCCAGTTAGCTCGGGAAGCTACCATGGTATTCGCCGCCTAACTCGGCTAACTCGCCATAACTCGCGCTTGACTGGGTTGTTCCCCACAACAAAGTAAGCTTCTTTTGACCCACTCTTTCAAGATCTCATGACAAAGATTGTACGGGATTATAAATTCAGCATACTGAAGTCTTGTCAGTCACTCCAAATTACCCCTTCACCTTTGTTGTCTACTTCGGTTTTCATTAACATATTTTGCCACATGAGTACAAGTGAAACATCAGAGCTGATGGCCCGCAAGCCGCAGAAGTACCGCCATCTCAGGATATGATTGTGCAAGTTAACCCCCTACAATAAAATCTGCCTAACTACCGAAGATTTGGCGAGATTTAGGGTGAAAATTTCGTGTCTAGATCTCTACTCAGACCAAAATGCAGTGGCTGACCCTGAGCAACCATTTTCGTCCCAGAGCCATTCGAGCCCTACCTCGCAATGCCCCAAGTGGAATTTAAAGTTAAGCCTTACGATTATAAATGGGGCACAATGTCTGCTGCATTAAGTTTGGATTTGGACTTGTTAAATCATCTTGCTGCGGATGTTCTAGAGGCCTTGAGGCCATCTAAAAATGAATTTTCGCTTCTTCAACAAGGCGTGGTCCAACGACCTGTACGTCCTTGCGCATTATTTGTTCCACCCTACCCACATTTTCCCACAAAACACTAAACCATCGTGCTTTAGGGACCATACTCCTTTCCCCCCGGCGGGACTGCCGAGTTCAGTGGTACATTCCGAGGCACTGATTTTGAATGGCGGATTCAAAATATGTTTCGCACTTTTCCCAGATTGGACGACAAACCCCGCATGATGTTTACCGTTATTCATGACTACCCAGTGGATGAAAGAGGTGAACAATGCGATAATTCGTGGTGAAATCATCGCTGCAATCAATGCGAAGCTATACAGCTTCAGATGGGTGGATTATGAGCACCATGGGCTATTTCCTGTTTGATCACTGTTTTCCGAAACCATTCATTCATCACAGGCCATAGCGCTCCTTCTGAGAGACTCAAAATCAACCATAAGGAATTGGTACCTGTAATCAGTATCTGGCGTCGTAAACTTCGCATTATTCAAGCTCGCTTTGATGGGGAGCATTCGCACATGGCTCGCAGTGTTTTTCTGGATTTCGACACCATCGACCAGGCATACTGGGATCTTTTGCTTAGGTGGGTACTCAACACACCTACTGGAAATACAAAAGTCCCAACAAAGGCTCGTCCCCGTCCTGGTCTCCCGCCTTCTCCAGCCGGAGGGAACCCATCCAAGCCAGCTGCCTCTGCTTGAAAAGTAAGTGGTGATGCTTGGCGATGCGTGGAATAGTATGTCTCCATTTAATTTCCTTTCTAGCTCCATTCTTCTCATGTTGTTATCAAGCTAGTACGGTGACTCTGCAGCAGCATCATTGTAGATGGAAGAACGGCGCTTCAAATTGCATTCAAAAGCAGTGCTCCGATGCCAATATGAGGGAGAAGATCAAGCTTTCCCAGGACCAGAGATGGGCACTAAGATGAAATCCAGCTAACCACTTCGGTAGCCGTCCTTCGCGAGCAGCGCCCCTTTGGGTGGGTCGGGTATTGCAGTTATTGGGCTGGTGCGTGATATACATTGATCCCACCCGGGTTGGGGAAGAGATCCTTATTCCCTACTTTTTTTTTGTATTTGTTTTTACTCGTTTTTGAATCTCTTTCGAATATCATTAAGTTTTATTCCCAGGAATCCACGACTACCCCATGCATTTTAACTTAAAAAAAATATCCTACGACGAATTTAACATGTATTTTGCGGCCGCAGCCCCTCTAGGGTTAGATATCGTGTTATGTTACCGAGCAAAAATTACTTTGTAACCATAATAAATAATGTAATATACCACTGCGGAATACAGATATGGTGGATAAAAAAAATATTAAAATATTAAAAAATAAGCCCAATTTGATTCCGCAGGTGAAGCCATTTTGGCTCGGTAAGGTACGTGCTGATCGAGCAGCTAGTGGCTTGTCGCTAGTGATGTCACTCTGAAACCCAATGAGCTTCAGAATATTGACCGCGAGGCAAACCGTGTGAGGATAATATGCGAAGAAGACACTTCACCCACGAATCTCCATCCATTCTATCGGCATATCCGGGGAAGAGTAATATATGTCTATACTCACAATCCTTTGTCTCTCTTTCTTTCGTTCGTTAAAATTATTTCGAAAGGGTCTCAAAACAGCATCATCAACCTAGGACACGCCCCATATTTGCTTCACATCTTAATTGACCACCGACACCATCCATGCAACCCAGCATTTTCGCTCCACAAACCACAATTCCAACCCCAATTCAAGCTCAAATCCCATTCGCAACCATAATCCAAGCCCACCATTTCACACAAAAACCAAACCACCCCGCCTGACATACCATGTCCCGCCGTCCATCAAAATCTCACTCTCCAAACCCCTCTCGCCAGCTGGCTTCCTCCATATCCCCTCCCTCAGTGAACACCTCCCACCCAACCTCACACTGGATCCATACCTTAACTCTTGACCTTATCCTCCGTGTCCTACACCGAACAATCTTACACCCCTTCCTAGCTTGGCTCATACCCCTCTGCCTCCGCGCGCAAGCAACCCCATACTCCCACACCTCCTTCATAGTAACAACAGCCTATGCCTCATTCCTGTCATTGGTGCTATTGTCGAATATCTGGAGTAAACGTCTTGCGTATGGGTTGCCGAGGGAGGTGTCGTTGGAGGATGAGGTTGTCGTTGTGGCAGGGGGTGCGAGCGGGTTGGGCCTCTTAGTTGCGGAGATTTATGGGATGAGGGGGGTGGATGTGGCAGTGTTGGACGTTCGGGATGTTGGGGCGGAGGGTGAATGGGAAGGGAAAGGGAAAGGGAAAGGGGTGGAGGAGTGGGAGGAGATGCATAGTGTTAGATATTTTAGGTGTGATGTAGGTAATTTGGCGGAGGTTGAAGGGGTTCGGGAAAGGATTGAAAAAGAGGTATGTTCCATGAATTACATTTAATTACGCAATGCGCTTAAAGAGGAGGTATCTTTCCATTTAAGGATTCATCAATGCTAATTTTACAAAATCTACCAGCTCGGAGCCCCGACAATTTTGATAAACTGCATCGCCGCGCCCATTAACGGCATGCCGATAACATCACTCTCTCCCGCATCAATCTCTCGCACCATCCACGCAAATCTCTTCTCCTGCTTCAACACCCTCCAACAATTCCTCCCAGGAATGTTGGTCTCCCCCACCGGCGGCACAATCGTCACCCTAAGTTCCGTCTGCAGCTACCTAACCCCTGCCGGTTTATCAGATTACACAGCCACAAAGGCAGCCATCAGCGCTGTACACAAGACCGTCGAGGCCGAGCTGCGCGTCTCAGGCGACAATGAACGCGTGAAAATGCTCCTAGTCGAGACGGGCCAGATGGCCACGCCGCTCTTTGAGGACGTGCAGACGCCGAATAATTTCTTCGCGCCTGTTCTGGAGCCTGTGCAGGTTGCGCGGGAAATTGTCGCGGCGGTTGACAGTGGGAATGGTGGGGTTATTAGGCTGCCGGCATATGCGATGCTGGTTAGTTGGTATGCGGTGTTACCTGCGGCTATTCAGCGGTTGGCGCGATATCTGAGCGGGATTGATAAGGCGGTGGGAGGGAAAGCTGTGTCGTCCCTGTCGATTCCAGTTGGCGAAGGAAAACAACAAGGAGACCGGAGAAAAGAAAGGGTTGACTTCGATAATTTCAGATAGCGATGTCGAGTCGGTTGAGGTTGAATAGAGATTGTGTGTGGTTGTGCTGGCATGGCGGTTAGTTATATATGAAGGTGTGCGTTGGTGTGATTTGCAGGATTATAATAACGACAATAATGTCAGTTTGTTCCTGGTGAGCAAACTCTTATTTTTGAGATGATAGACATTATATATTTTGTTTCCATGGAATGAGAAGTGATTAACAGCTCTCTGTTTTTTTGTTTTTTTCAAGCCCGTGATTCCGCGTTGTAACATCGGGTAAAAAAGGACACACCCCCTCTTCCATGGAAAAGCAAAGAAAAGATCCTCGCATCCCATAGATATTCACCACATCGTTATAAATAGTCTGGCTAGTGGTACGTCGAGAAATAAGCAACCACCAAATGGCCTCGCCTCCTTATACGGTGCGGGTGCAAATGCGATTATTGCTCCTTGGCCAAAATCATCTTTTCTCTCTCGCTATGCCTTGGCATAGTGCCCTTCTTCTTAGTATGCTTGCGTAGATTCTCCTCCCTCCTCTTAATAGCGGCGATCTCTTCGCCCTTGATCTCGGCGGCCTTCTTAATAGCCTTGGGTAGGTGACGGTGACGCTTGATGCGGCGAATCTCAGGCATATGCGCGTACCGCTGCTTGAGCGCCTCATCATATGCAAGTTTTTGTCTCTCCCGCGCACTCTTAATGCCACTCCGCGAAGAAGCTTCAGCACGCCAGAGACGGATGTTGCCGTCGTCTGAGCCGGAGAGGACGTATTTGTTATCCGGGGTGAATTTTGCGGAGAATACCCTGTTATAACATACGTCAGTATGGATAGGATATGGGTAATGTGGCTTATATATACGACTCACCTTTGCATTCGTTTGGTGTGATAAATATCCCTCGAATGGCCCTTGCTCCGGTCCCATAATCGCACGGTGCGGTCATATGACGCACTAACTAATCCTTCTCCCGTTGGGCTAAAATCGACATCCATAACAGCCGCAACGTGATCTTTTAGCACGTTCAATGCGCGGTCCATCTTCCTCATATCGAATATATATATGTTATGGTCTTCGTTGGCAACGGCGAAATTAAACGCTTCCATCGGATTCCAGGAAATGGCATTTGATGCAAGCTTGAGGATCACTTTTGTAACGGGAGATGAGGTACGGAGATCATACATGATGATCGAGCGGTCAGTGGCTGTTGAGCCGAGAATGGATGTTTCTGTTCGGTTGAAGGCAAGGGAGGTGATTGTGTCTGTGCTTGTTGGCCAATGTAGTGTTTGAGAAGGTGTGGAGGATGGTCGGGATAGATCGTATATGGATATTACGGAGGAAGAGGCAGCAAATGAGGGGTGGGTTTCATGGTGAGAAACACCAGTGAATGCAGATTGTCCGAAATACGTCGCGAGCGGGGGTGTCTCAGATGCTGACCCGTAGGGATCAAAGAGTTTAATTGTCTTGTCGGCTGCGCATGAGAGTAGCTTCCTATCCGATGTCCAGCACATGCCCTTGACAATATTTTCGTGTGCTGGTGCATGCCATATCTCATCCCGGGTAGCCAGATCCCAGACCTTGATGACTCCATCGCCACTTCCGCTGGCGAAACGTTCTAGTGACACTGGGTCTTTCGCTAAGCAATATACACCGTCGACATGTCCATTCCCTAGTTGAGCCACGAAGGGCGCAGCAAACATGCGCTCAAGCTTTGTGGCATTGAGGGCCCTCGTATATTCACGCGCTCTCTCGAAGGGATGCTGTGCGGGATCGAGGTTTCGGGGGAGCTTGGAAGTATTTGAGCCAGGCTCCTGCAATGCCGCAGCAGACCTGGAAAGTGTTTTTATTTTCTGTCACAGAATTAGTACGTGTTATATATGAATAGAGTCTGCTAAATTTTTGCTTACCATGATGCGCTGTGTGCCAGGTAATTGCTGGCCTTCACACAGCACAAACTAAATGGAAATCTCCCAAAATCTTTTTTGAGCTCCCCGGGACAACATCGGGCCGAGGGTTGTTCAGTGGCTGACATAATCCCATCTGGCATATCTTAAAGCAGCGTCATATATTGCCCGATGCGTGCACTAGCTGTGCGTGCTGATGGCAGGAACCTTGAGCTTCATCACAGCATCAATCAACATCGCAACATCGAAACGCCGCAACATACAGTAACATCCCCAGACCCTCTACGGTTTCAGTTCCGTCTTTCTTTAACTGCAGCGCACCCCTTTTCAACCTTCGTTTCTGTGTTCCATTCGTGACATATCTTCGCCCAGTATGGCTACCGGCCCTGATGACGCAGGTCTGTTGGTAGAAGCCAAGACCCTCGTTAAGACAGATCCCGCCAAAGCTGAATCGCTGTACCAGAATATCCTGTCAAAGGGTGTGGGATCTACTGAAGCTTCTTTGCGCGATTATGAAGCTGCTCTGGTGGGGCTGGGGGAGCTGTATCGAGACCAGAACAAGCCAACGGAACTTGCAGAATTGCTTAAAACTAGCCGATCAGCGTTTTCATCTTTTGCCAAAGCGAAGTCCGCGAAACTGGGTACGTGGATTGCTTTTGGGAGCCGCCCCCTGAGAGAGGGAGGGGAATGCTGCGTGAAATACTGTTGCTAAAAATATATTTTCTAGTCCGACAACTCCTCGATTTCTTCGCAGCTATCCCCAACACGCTTGATATCCAGATCCAAGTCATCAAGTCATGTATAGAGTGGGCAGTATCGGAAAGGCGGTCATTCCTCCGCCAGAACCTCGAGACGCGACTTGTGACAATATACATGCAAAAGCAATCCTACTATGACGCCCTCACCTTGATCAATTCCCTTCTCCGCGAACTCAAGCGCCTCGACGATAAACTCGTGCTCGTGGAGGTCCAGCTTTTAGAATCCCGCGTGTATCACGCCCTAGGCAACCAACCAAAAGCCCGCGCCGCATTGACATCAGCCAGGACATCAGCAGCGTCCGTCTATACACCACCCCTCCTGCAAGCAGGTCTTGACATGCAGAGCGGCATGCTCCACGCAGAAGACAAAGACTTCACCACCGCCTTCTCCTACTTCATCGAGGCGCTAGAAGGCTACCATTCGCAGGATGAAGCCAGCAAAGCCACCTCAGCCCTCCAATACATGCTCCTATGCAAAATCATGCTCAACGCCGTCCACGATGTCAATTCCTTACTCGCATCCAAGCAAGCGCTACGATATGCTGGGACAAACTTGGAAGCCATGAAGGCGGTCGCCCGCGCACACTCCAACCGCTCGCTGGAAGAGTATGAGAAGGCGCTAAATGACTATCGATATGAATTGGGAAGCGACGTGTTTATCCGCAACCACCTCCGCCGCCTGTACGATGCCATGTTGGAGCAGAACCTGATCAAAGTCATCGAGCCCTTTAGTCGGGTGGAGATTGATCATATTGCCAAGATGGTTGGGCTGGATACACAGCAAGTGGAGAGGAAGCTGTCGCAGATGATTCTGGATAAGGTAATTATCGGCGTGCTGGATCAGGGGGCTGGGTGTCTCATTATCTTTGATGAGGCGGAAAGGGATCAGGGGTATGATGCTGCGCTGGAGACGTTGGAGAAACTTGGGAATGTTGTGGATGTTTTGTACACTAATCAGGCGTCGATGCTTGAGTAGGGGACTCGTGTCATATTTGTCGTTTTATTTTACTTTTTAGATAAATGATATGGATTTTATTTTTGCACCGTTCTTTGTTGTTAGTTTTTGATTGCTCATTCCTTGATTTTGATTTTGTTTTGGTGGTGGGGAGCTATCTGATCCGTGGGTGTTACTGTAGAATCACTTCAGATGGGTGACGGAGTACTCGAAATTATGTGCTTCGTGAAATTTAAGCTTCCCACCAGAAGTTTGTTGAACATAGTTATATCTACAGCCAGAAGCTTAGACTATTGTACCTTTTTTTTTCTTTCAACAAACCACAATACCTTCGTATTGTCGTGTGCCATATCTATCCTTCATTCTCCTTAGAAGAGCTACACCTACATTAGCACCTATTCCCTTTCATAGCCATACACAGCGTGTGATTGAGTGATCATATGCAAAACATATCGTCATTGCCATACTGATTTACCCTTTATACCTATTTGGAAATCATAAGAAAGGACTTAAACCTAAGCTTGTAATATACATACATATATATTTATTTCATTTCAAAAAATATATCTACTATTGTAAGAAGAAGCAAGAAACTAGTGGAAACTGCCCCAACCAAGCTAGCTGAGATGGTTTTGTTTGCTCGGGGGGAGGAGTTGGTTGTTCGATATAATATGTAACCTATATCGAAATTTTTTCTAATATATCCTTTGCTTTCCTCAAAACGAAAAATTACAAACGTAAGCATTAAAAAATCAGGGTATAACATTGACGGATATAAGTATAACTATATAATAAACGAGTACATATTCGATCCGACTGGCGGGACACAAACGGGGAACAAAGAACAGGGCGAAGACCAGGACGAAGACCATAACCAAGCAACAAAATACGTCCTCGACAAAAAAAAAAGAAAGAAAAAAAGAAAGAAAGACAGAAAAAGGAATCAAGAGAGACAAAACATTGATCTGGAGGAGAAAAAAGGGAGGGGAAGCGAAAATACATCTATATATATTTAGTGTATAGTGTGCCCATTGCCCGATCCATCCCTTAAAATCATCACAAAAGAACCCTATACTTCGAACCATGATAGAAATAATAAAACTTTGCGGTTTTTATCATAAAGCAAAACAAAAGTTTTAATTTAAGCACAAACATTTGCAAACACTCGTTGGAAAAGGCGCGTTGCAATGTCTCTAACGGAAGATAAAGAGGCCGAAAAGAAATGAGAAGAAGATGGCGAATAGAAGTAGGGATGGCAAAGATTGGACAAAATATTCTTCACAGAAAAGTTTACATGTGCGTGGGGGAAAATGTTTCTCAGTCTGGAAAAAATCATATGGTATATATCATTTCATTAAATTCCGGGGGGAGAACTTCTCCCCTCGTTCTCTTGGAACAAAAGCGAAAAAGATTTTTAAAAAAAAAAAAAAAAAAAAGGCATGATTTCAAGTGTCGGTGATTTGTACTAATTGGTTTCAAAAAAAGAAAAAAAAGAAAAAAAGGAAAACCCGTCCGCATTCCTCCTCAGAATACGATTCATTCATTCGCATCAACATCGAAGATCAAAAAAAGAAGAAACACGTGAGGGGAAGAGGTTTGACGAGGACTAAATAGACGCGCATATAGGGATCTATTTGTTTCATTCCGCTAGTTGTAGCGGTTGCAGCAGCAGTTTTTTTATTATTTAGTCACGTCGAGGTGGGTAGTCCTCGGGCCGGCCAGTTGCACTTTTACCAGAACCGTAATGCTAAAAGTAGAGACAAACGCAAACAGAAGTTGTAAGTTGTTAGCAAATGAAATCATTGGGAAGGGCGGGGCCAGCGAATGTGGTATTCCATAGAATTGTGGACATATGTATTTATAGAGTAATCAACGTACCTTGCGCCTCAATGCCTCCAATCTCTTCTTCTTAGTACGGGCATTGATATATGTACCGATGATGAAGCCGATGAGGTTGAAGAAGGGTACCCAGGTGTGTTGTGGGAGGAATTTCTGGGCGAATGCCAGGGACAGCGGGGAGACCACCCAGCTAACCTTCATGACGGGTAGGAAGCCAGCCTTCACGGTGGCCTTAACCTGGTGGAATGTTCGCGCGCCGGCGATGATCGCCATAGAGGCGAGGTAGACGGAGTTTTGGATTGGGGAGATCTATGCATAGCAAGGGAGAATTATACGATGTCAGTCGTAGTGGTTTTGAATCGGAAAACAAGGTTGAGTGTTTAATTTGTACGTACGACCAGGTTGCTGACGAGGATCTGCAGGATCTTAGCTTTCAAGCTGGTGCGGCCCGCGAATAGCTTTTGGAGGATGCTGATGAGGAGATGGCCCAAGGGGGCGCCAATGAGCGAGCCGTACAGAGCCATTTTGGGTATTCTGGAGTTTAGGTAGTGGCCATGCTTGCTCCGATCATGCGCGATCCACGAGGCTAGAAACTCTTGGAGCGCAAATAGGGTACCGGAGGTGAGCATTTTGGTTCGCAAAGGATTGGACTGAAGCTGCTGCAGGTATGCCTGCAAAATAGTAGGAAGGTTTAAGTCGCATCGGTCAGTTTTAGAGCTCATCACTATATCAATCGAATGCGGTCGCCATATATGCGACCGAAGAGCGGAACATACTGCAAGGTATCCAGCTGTTGACTTCCCTCCCGTCAGCCTGTCTCCAACTCTGTGCAAGTCATCCTTCACCTTCTCCTTCACCTTCTCCGTCGTATGAGTGACCACTTTGTCGAACTTGACAGACATGTTTGCGCTGCTGAATTCGCTCTCGTACTGGATAGGAGGGATAGACCACAAGCAACCTTAAATCCCAGACCGACTTGAAGGTGCAGGTGGGATCGAAAAGGGACGAGAGACTGAAGTTGGCAGATGGCAGAAGATGGCCAGCCGACGTGCAGCTGGAACCGTGGGGAAAGGAGGCTGGAAATCTGGCGCCGGTTTTGTTTGTTTATGATTGGCGATGTCCCGTGCCGAGGTCGCATCAGCAACGACCGCCCTTAGTCAGCCCCTGTCTTTGCTCCTTCAAAATAAAATAACCGCCCAACCACATATATATATAACCATACGGAGTACACCAGAGTTACTAGGCACAGAGACCCCACGGAACTTGCCGGCCAGCAGAGTGGAACTGGCCGGCAGGACATCCATGAACGTCTCTCCCCTTGGCCATGAAATAAATATCCGCACTAAAACTTCCCGCCCTCTGGTGTGGTGGTTTATCTAGAACAATACTATCTTATGAGAAGAGGACTCAGAACTTCAAATAAATTGACAGGTGAGGTTTGTCCTGATAGCTGGTGCTCCCCGCATCCCAGAGAACAGTTTGTGTCCATCCATATTACGATAGCCGACAAGATGACAGCCTAGGCAAGATGCTCAGCCACTAATGTCAGGGTGGGTTTGGTCTATAATATTGGACTAGCGATGTCATATTGAGGCCGAGACATCTCTTGTTCTCCAATGCGGCAACGCCAGATACCGAGTAAATGGGAATGATGAGGCTACGAGAGGGGTCAGGCACCTACATAGGCAATAAACAATAATAAAAAAAGGATGGAAGAAGAACAAGGTACAAAAAACCAAGAGCAGGTGGTTAAGGGAGCGAGAAGCAAATTTATAGAGTTGAGAAAGTTTTTGAGAGAATGTGCTGTACATTGAACCCCAAAAGGTAGTTAATTATTCCGCCGATATCTAGTGGGTACTGTTGGGGCCCAAAGAATCTACATAGATGCATGCATGTACTCCCCGTTGAATTGATGTGGACAACTAGCAAAGTTTCAGTAAGAGATTGCTTCATCCGGCCATGTGGGAACCTATCCCTGGCTGGGAGAGTATACGAAACGAAAGTAATATTCCCACACAACCACAGTTTCAACCACTGTTCGTCTCGAGATGCTTCACCTTTTCGCACCACTGATGCAAAACAAGAAGCTATCTGTTCTCGATATGGTACCATTGCATTGCCTCACAATACCTGTGTCTGCCAAAGGAATCTCCCCTCGGGGGTTCCGTTCAATGGCTTTGAATTCTGTTGATCTGTATCTACCCGGACTTAGGTAACAAAGGAACTCGATAGGTTCCAACAAAGCTTCCATTGCATTTGCTACTTTGTACGCGGTAGGGTTAGTTGGTGCATTTCAGAAAGTCATGTTCTAGCGTAGTTCTCCAGTAAAACTACGCCCTCTCTTTGAATATGAAACGTACATTCAGATTCAATTTCTTCTTTGCTTTTCTTGGATCTTGTCATTGTACAGTGCAATTTTTTTTGACCCAAGTTAATACTCTGAGAATAGATATAGTTGCTATGTGTTCTTTCGGGTATAGTTGTATGTATGTATGTATGTATCTATGTGTGGGTGTACGACAAACAGGAGAGAAGAGACCTCTTGCTGTTGTTGAGCCTCAACCCCTCTGAGAAGAGGATTCGATACACTTCCCACCCGAGCACCACGCGAATGCATTCGCTACTCTACACACACTCGTTTCCCATGGGTACAAGCGGCCCCTGAGAGCAGTTTTATTACCTGTTATCATTTACTTCGCTCCTTTCACCTGCAGCTCTCATCGATCACCCGCGTTTCCAACTGGTCTCCAAAAACGGTTGATTGGAAACTACCATATTGCATGGTTCCTAGGCAACATATTCACGCGATAAATTGCTGTAGACTCGATACTTACACCTCTCGAACCGATTCCAGATCAGCTTGGTTACCAGCAAAAAAAAACAACAAAATATGAGTTCCCAAGCTCCTGCAATACCGGCCTCCCAGAGCATAATGACAACCCTGCACGCTCGCCAAACACATTGCACTCACTCCACCTTTACGCGTCAGTCTAGCAGCTATGGCCAGTTGGCGACGTGCCAGATGTGCAAGAGAGGCCCGGATCTTGGTTGGGTATTTGCCTGCACAGAGGACGAGGAGAGACTGGATGCGAGAGATGCATACCCACAACAATATCAGATCAGCTCCAGCTCTACTACTGTCTCTGCCAACATTGAGGCAGGAAATGTGGTTCAGTTGAACGGCTGGGTCGAGAAAGACATCGAGAATGGACACTATACACCTGAACAGGCGGAATTGGTCAAAGCACAGCGAGTAGCGGTGCTGGAAACTATCAGCATGGACCATCGTGTGAGACGCGATCCTACCCCTGAAACTCAAACATGTTTATCCTCCCGAGACCCAGAGGACACAAAGCCCATGTCAGAGAAAGCCTACGTTAAGGTACCTTCTAGCACATTACTTCCAGCCCGCCACAATGGGCTTGGAAACGTCACGATCCCGACGTGTCGTCTGCGTGTTTGCTCAGGTTGCATGCCAACAGCCACGGAGCGAAGCTGGCAGAGCCTAGATCGGGTCTGCAGATATGATTATATGACGAACGACAAACTGTCGGAGACCCTGGCGGATGTTGCTGTGAACATGGATGGCGCATGTATGACTAGAGAGCCTCGCAAGGTACCAGCACCAGATGGTTCGCCAAGCGTTGTTATAGTTGACAGGTGCATTGGAAGCGACATGCATCAAGCACGTGCCGGCGCTGTTATACCGTCTAATTACGCGCGTGAAGATGACGATGACGATGACGATGCCGAGAACGATGGTAACCATACGTGCGATGCAGATTTAGCTGATGCAGAAATGCCACCGGATGTTGATATTGCTCCTATCAACAAGGTACCCACGAAAAGAAAAAGTTTAAAAGAACTATTACATTTGCATAATAATCACCCAAAGGGGCCGACGGTGGCAGGGAAGAAGAGCCATCATGGGAGGCAAGGTTATTGTGTTTCTATGGATGGGTCTTCTGAGATGGTTAGGGGCAGGGATACTACGGGTATGGAAGTCCAGCAGTCCGGAACCGCGCGACCTGGCCTCCCTCGAAGGACCAAGTATGAACTGGCTGTGCGGCACCATGGAAGCGGAATTGATGGAGATGTTGGCGATCTTGGGTTTGTCAACATTGACATGCTAATGGGTCTAGCAGATAGGGAGGATATGATTGCACGAGCCTAAACATTCAATCCTTGGAAAGCGCAAGAATGGCAGAAAACGCATTTTGATAAAACGCAGGGAGTAAGCGCTGGTTGATGTGGGGCTTGGCGTTTTTGTCGGTTTTTATTTTTCGTCGGCTTTTAACTATGTGCGATTTGTTAATGTAAGAGGATAATAGTTGATTTACCATCATCCGACCGGGGCTGGACGTTGATATTACTGCGTATATGAGATAGTTAATAATAATAACAAAAATGTTTGCTCTCGCACTCTCTCACTTGTCTCCTGAAATGCTGGAGGATCCGGCAAGTTCAAAACCACGTGACATTTAACCTCGGCATAAATAATTGAATCATGCCCTTCCCGATATTTAGTCCCATACAAATTCCCGCCTCCCGCCCTCTCCCGGAGAAGTAGCTGCTCGTCACCTGGTCATATTTTATATATATATTATTTAAAAAAAGACAGAAAATATGGCGGAATTACCAGAAACGAGAACGCACCCTGAGGACGCCAAGGCGTTTCCACACGCTGTTCCCACCCCTCCGCCGGCACCAGGGAAAACGGAATCGAACAGTACCAGCTCCGAGAGCCCGCGACCGAAATGCCACTGCGCGGCAACCAAGACTGCCCTTTCAAAGTCAGATGTAATGATCCGACGATTGGACAAGTGCGTATAAGCAAATTTACATATTCGCAATTCCGTAGAAAAATACAAAACGGGGGACTTGTAAAACTTATGTCCCTCGAACAAAACAAACAGGTTGATCTCCACCGCATCTGGCCAAGAACGACTCCTCGCAACGATCCAATATAACTCTCAAATCCTCCACTACCTCCTTCGCTCACCAACGCTCCGCTCCATCTCCGCGCGTCTGCGCTCCATCCTCCTTCCGTCCACCACCGCCGCTGCCAGCGCTGGTGGTGTATCAAAGGCACATCCCCAACCACCAACTCCAAAAACAAACCCGGCACTCCTCACCCTCTCCTCCCTAATATCTGAAACACGCACAACCCTCCGCCTCTTCGGCCTCCTCTCCCTCTGGTCCTGGGGCTCCGCGACCATCAAAGCACCCCCCACCGACCCAATCCTCCGCACAATCGCGTACACACAAGTAACCGTAATCGTGCTCTATCAGATCCTAGAGAACGTGGCGCATCTAACATCGAAGGGGGTGTTGAGCAGACGGCTTGTGGAACGGTGGGGGTCGGTGGGGAAATGGGAAGTATGGAGTACGCGGGCGTGGCTGGGGCATGTGCTGTTGGAGTTTGTGAGGGTGTGGAGGGAGTATGTGCTATCGCGGGAGAGGAGCAGGGTGAAAGGTGGGGATGGGGATGGGGATAGGGAAATGGAGAGGGAAAAGGAGGAGGAGGATGTTGCTCGACGGGCAGAGGTGCGGGGGTGGAAGAAGAGTATTGTGAGCAGCCTGGCATGGTTGCCATTGTGCATTCATTGGAGTTTTGAGGATGGGGTGGGAGTGCCGGATAGGTTGGTTGGGGTGCTCAGTATGACAGCGGGTGCGTGGGGGATGCACGATATGTGGAATGCGACAGCTGGGGTGGTTTGAGTGGCAATGGTGGGAATTCCTAGCATTTTTTTCTTATTCTTTTCTCTCTTTTATTTTTCATTTTTCCCTGCTTCCAAATAAATTTGATTTCTGCAATCTTCTAGACTATCCAATACCCAAGATTTGACATTTTTCTCGGCTTGGCTCTCAGAACCCCCCCACCCACTCTCTGCTCGCCCTTGTAGCTTTGCATCCCCCATTGAGGGTTTTCGGAGGAAAACTTAAGTCTAAAATGGGACTGTAAAAGAATTTCCAACAAGATTCACACTGCGTGGAATCTCTTGGGCTGAAGTTGAGTAACGTTGCCACTTTTTGCAACCTAGCCTACTTTTCTTGCTTAGAGTACATAGGTCTTGAAACTTCGGTGCCCATTATTTTAGCTCAGAACCATGCTCTTGAGTAGGCTGTGTCCGCAATCAAGCCTCGTCTTCGTCACTTAAAACCCAAGATAGGCTGAGATCCACCCCCCACTCATGTCGTCTATGATGCATGCCAAGTCAGCGAGGAGCAGTTTCTTCTGAGTGGTAACCGCCCTAAACAATGATGACCAGAATGTGCAGAACGTGATGATAGATTAAATGTTTTCGAAAGTTTGTCGTTTCGTGTCTAAATTGCAAGATGTTCGTCCTGGATCAATTCAATATGACAGGCAAGGAGCAATCCTAAGCATACTACCTACTAGTATTACTCCCTCAGTCTCCCTGGCGTCCAATATCCGACTTGTTGTTTTAGTAGTTTCCGCAATCATTCTTCTTAGCACTGGGGGGAATTTAACCACCTTGTATTTTAACGTGGCGGTGAGTTTTTCTCTTGCGATTATGCTGTGAGGTGAGAGATATTGACCCCCGGCTGCATAGGAGCCGAAATGTGTGCTATCACCTTCAGTAACTAACAATTGACACTTTTTTTATAAGTTAAATAGCTTTTAACACACAAGGGTTGTTTCAGGGACAAAAAATGCAATACTATAATAAAGCAGTACGGAGTAAATATTATATATAATTCGGGAGGCGTTGATGTTTAGCTACAGAACCAGCTCCACCTTAATCGCCCCTCCCCAGATTTTTGGTGTCGGTGGGGCTGATATTTAAATCTCTGGTCTCCCCACACACCATATAGTTATCTTGTATGATACATACTATGTACGCGTACATATTTGACTCCTGTCCCTAGCTACCAGCAGTGGTCTGCGGCAGAACACGAGAGAGGGTATACATATTAGCATGATGCATGTTTTCATGACATGGCAGAAAACGATAATACTCTACGTTTGATCAATGATCGAGATCTTGACAACCTGGTCATCGTGGGGCACAACCGTCTCTGCCTACCTAGGTATTGATGAAACGAATTCGTTCCACTGCACGAGTGTCGCCTGACTGGGTCTGGATAAGATGAAAAACCCCTTTTGCTTCAAGACAAGGGGAAGAGGTCACCTATTACCTAGAGCAGTTCTGTCAAATCATTGGCTCTGTTATGGGCCAGATAATTCCTAACGAGAATATTTACTCGTTGCGGAAGCATGAGGAAATATATTTGAGTCTGCTTTAACTTTCAACGTCTTCACGGTAACTTTTATTGACTTGCCTTTTCCCCGTTCGCTGGCTGTGGCGGATTCAACTAGATCAATTGAGCTCATGACGCAGTTAGTATGGAGGGAAAAAAAAGTCGCCTCCCAGCTTGACCAGTCGAGGGCTGTGTCAACTCAATGTTCCCGTTTAATTAACCGCTATGATCACTGCCCAGATTCACCAGACTGTATATAGGACACAGGAAGCAGCTGATACTGATAGGAATTTCCAGTAGTGCGCCCAGCAAGGCGAGGCCCACTGATGTTGGTTTGCAATATCGTAAGGCGAAGATATCGGAGAGAAACATGTTCAAACGGATCATTTTCACGACAGTGACACCTCTCCCGCCCTATATTCCTCGGGGCATCGTCATCGAGACTCTACATGCCCATAGCGAGATGATCGAGTTAAACCCGCTCGTGATCAGCCATAAGCGTTGCAAAGCACCTCCCAGCGCTCCACCCGACGAATTCCATTGCATCTGGTATGAACTGACAGACAAAATCCATTACCTACCGGGAGGTATAATAAGGGGGAACGTCACCTACAAAGCCTGCTTCCACGACTTGCCACGCGGTCTACAAACACACATCTACGCGCCTACGTGTCTAGATATTCGGAACAGATGGACTGTGGGTGGGAACATGCCAGGGGAACCGCGGGAGCCCGTGGAATTAGGTCTAACCAATGTGCCACGGGAAGGACTATTTCTTAGAGAAGACGTCGATATGCGGTGCAACTTATTCGCTGCTAGTTTTGTCAAGAAGACTTTGAAGGAAGCCCATGCGGTGCTAGTTGAACGGCTGATTATGAAGGCAGACCTTTTGAACGGGAAAATTGAACCAACAATATACGATAACTCAAACCCTGCCTTGTCTCTGCAGCAACATTTGTTATTTGCAAACCAAGTTTGTTCGGGGGAGAGCTCATACATGTCCACTCCCTGCCTGCCGTTGTGCCCAAGCCCAGTGTCTCCTCAGGCAACATTGGCTCCTGGGAATGTTCCAGCACGTTTTTCCAGCCCTGTCTTGCCTTACCCTCAACAAAACGACTCCAATCAGCTTGGCTATTTTGGAGGATCCGTGCACTATACGTCGACTCCGCATCCCTGTTGTACCCATAGTCCAGTGTCTCCACTTGCAACGGGGTACCGCCCTTTCGACCAGAATTTACCTGTACCGCAACCCGCAGAGATGGAGCCGACCGAATGCCAGCCAGCGAAAGTGAAAGCGTATGCCGCTGCGAAGCAAGCCCAAACAACCCGTTTCGTGGTTACTCCGCCTCCGCCTAATATATATGAGTTGGAATGATGGGCGTTCAAGGCTTATGACCTCCATCTTCCCTCGGTTCCCCGCCTCTGATCCTGTTTCTTTCCTTTTCGTTCTTTTTTTTTTTTTTTTATCAAAAAAAATGCTGTTTTTCGGGGTGGTCTAGGTCATGTACTACGGCATAATAATAGAGTTGACTTGGCAGGAACAGCGAAATATTGTGTTTTTTGAAGATGATAGACTGATGATCTATCTCCATCGAACTTGGGGCAAAAGATCTTTGGGGTACGGCGTTTGGCGCTTCATATTGGTTGTTTCCATTTTGTTAAAAGGTACCCTGGGCGTTTCATTGAAAACTACAGGCTTTCCCCTTTTCCTCCCCTCACCCTTTTTTTATTATTATTATTATTCTTCTCCCCATTTTTATTCCGAATACAAACTGTCTGATATTTATCCTTTAAATGTGTAGAGATTCTCATCCAACTTCATTCTTCACTTTCAAACAGCAGAAGAGGTTTGATGAAAAGAGCTCTGCAAGCAATTTCAAGCTGCTCCTCCCCCCCATTACCCTATGTTTCCACTCCTACCTGCGCGATGAACTTCTCAACTTCATTTCTCGGCACACCCTCTATCCATCGCTCCAACTCAAGCGCCATGAGAGACAAGAATGTTCGAAAGTTGTCGGATTTTTCATCCGCATGCTTCTCCGTTTTTGCAAGGTCCATCATCTCAAATATGAGGAATGGCTCAGAGAGAAACCGCTGCATAAACGCATCCCACCACTCCGGGGGCTTCATGTTTGACAAGGCACCGTCCGATATCCAAGAGCTTGTTGATAAAGTCCTGTGGAGGGTCCCTGAATTCCTCGTATTTCACGAACAGCTCACACAACCACTGAAGGGCTTTAACTGGGAACGACGTGACGGGGTACTCGCGCGCCAGTCTGAAATAATAACTCGCAGCAGGCCGATAACCTAGCGCCATGTTGACGATAGCGATATTCACAATTCTGCCACGACAGCTTCCCTTCCTTGTCTGTACGCTGAGCGCGAAAGGGTATCTTGTGACAAGAACCCACCAGATGAAAATTCCAACGCCCCAACCTTTCCATCGTCTCCATCCAACCAAATCGGTTAAACTTCTTCTTGAGCATTGGCAACTCACTGCGGAGGTACACCAGCGCCCCGCGACGCGCAAATTGCGACAGAATCTCCTCACTAACCCCCGGACCGGTATTATATCCATTCGCATCATAAGTCACCACGAAGATACTTCGCATATAGTTAGGGGGGGACGAAAAAGGTCGACTACGCAGGCGGTATTGCGTTGGATAATCCAACATCTCCCTGATCGCCTCCTGCGCACTGGCAATCGAATGGAAATTAGCCATAAACACATCAGCCCGAATCGCACTAGGGCGCCATTTTGTATTAGACAGGGCCATCCCCAAATCATCACGCCCTGCATAGGTGTCAGTGTGTGGATCCATGATTTCCCGGGCGCAATCTCTGAGTTGCAGAGGGTAATCTTCAGCCCGGTGCGGATGTTACACTTATAGCGCGGAGCCGAGAGTGGAACTCCCGTCGCCTCCAGTTCGAGCCTGAAGGCCACATGCACCCAGCGGTTTTTGCCATAGAAAACTGCTGTAGCCTCGTCGTGGATCTGCTTGTTGACGGCCAAGATGCCTAGGGTGAAGTTATACTTTGTTTTGCAGAAGTATTGTGGAGGCCTGTGGTGGTAGGGAATGGGGGCATATGTTAAGGGGGTTCTTCTACGCCAGCGCTGGCTGCTTCGGTCTGTGGTACAGACCCAACGCTCGTAGATTTGGGTTGTTCGTGTGTTTTGTAGTAGGAGGAGGTAGCCTTAGACCATCCTGCGGAGTTCGAGGGGGAGAGCGAAGAAGGGGAAGTGATGTGTTGACGCGGGGTCATTTCCGGGGCTGTCGGTGATCGTGGTGTTGATGTTGGCTGGTGATGCCCCTGGCCCCTTGGTTGCTGTCTGGTGATTCATATGTGCCTGTAGCTGATCCTCAGTTGCATGGCGATCTATGATACAGATGTTTGATGGTGTCATGTTTTCCTTTTAAGATTGATACGTGTTTGTTTTTGACCTGAACAACCCCCCGATGAGCTGCGGCTGATATCTGTATCTAGTGGATATATGGGGGGTTGTTTGCTGGCGTTGTAACCCGGGTTAGTACCATGTTACTGCCAAGAGATCAAACTTCTCTCTCAAACTTCATGATAGCTTTCCCTCCCCCCCCTATATTTTGATTAGACTGGGTTATTGTGTTATCTTCATAAATGTGAAATCAGAAATCCATTACCCATGGAATATCCAAGCTAATAATACACTATTTTCAGTTTCAAAGCCTTCTGGGCATTTTTAAAGATAAGAATACAAGTAAATACCAATAACAAAGCAAGGAGGTGTACATTAAACTCGTAAAAAAGCTTCCGCTCTTGTAATATTCAAAAAGGGGGAAATGCCACCGCCATCAACCAAATAACCAAGGTCCCAAAAATCCCAAAACAAAAGCCAGCTGCTGATGAACCACCATCCCACAAAGCTCTCCCCAAATTTTCACAAATCCCCAAAATACCTCCGGAACCCTATCATCCAATTCTCTCACATCGTTCCCTCCCTTCGACACACACCCATACCTATGGCCATACCAATACCTTTCCCCCACCCTCTCCCCTCCGCCTCCATGCCCCCCTCCATCTCAATCTCATCCCCATCCCCGTCCTCCACCTCATCCCGTTCCCACTCGCTATCCACCTCCTCAGCAAAGACAGCTACGTCACCTTCTCGCTTCTCATCCCCATAATATTCATATTCATATTCATACTCATCCATCTCACCTTCGCTCTCCTCTTCCCAATCCCCTTCCCCTTCCCCACACTCCACATCCCACACTTCCAACCACCCCGTAACCCGCTCATACAGTGCAGACGCGAGGAATGGAGAAACATCCCAAGACTCGCAGCGGTATTGTTGCATGTCGCTAGCTAGGAACCGGCTGATAGAAGCACAGGCAGGGGGGCGAAACGAGCAAGGAGGTTGTTGTAGTTGTCTCTGTCGTTTTGATTATCTCAACGCAAGCACCCGCATCGATAGTCTCGCACTCACCATTCGCAAGACAAATGGTAATATAGACGGGCACGAACCGTTTAAACGGCGTTTTTTCGAAGTGGCACAGCCAGGCGCGTTGGGCGTCGGTTAGGTTGAAGATTGCGAGGCCAGTGACGGTGGTTAGGGGGGAGGAGGAGGAGGTGGTGGTGGTAGTAGTAGTAGTAGTAGTAGTAGTAGTAGTAGTAGTAGTAGTAGTAGTAGTAGTAGTAGTAGTAGTAGTAGAGGAGCTCCGTAGGGGTACGAGATACGGCATATCCAAAACTGTTGTCTTCGCGAGAGGTGGTACGCAGTAAAGAGGGTGGGCATGTAACGTTGCTGGAGTAATTTCCTGGGCTATGTTGACGGAGGGGTTGATGGAGACGATGTATTTTAGCATGTTGGGGGTCATAGCGGGACAGATTAGGAATATGGGTGGGCCATTTTGGAGGCTGCGTGAGAGCTTTTTGGGGCTGAATTTGTTGGTTACGGCGCCGAGGTAGGATATGGGGCATGTGGGCCAAGTAGTATATGGAGGGGATATTGGGCGCAGAGGAAGGGGGGATGTCGTGGTCTGTGGTATCATAGTCCTCTTCCCTTTCTCATGCCACCATGTGTTTCTTGTGAAGAGTTGGTTACTACAGAGATTGACTTGAATGCATGAACCATTTTAACCTCTCCAGTCCCGAGTTTTGCAAATTGCTACAAATATATATATATAGATGAATAAGGCAAGGCAAGTCGTGTGTGTGAAGGAAACAATAAGAAGAAACTTATATAGAGAGACTAGCGATGAAGATACACGTCCTTCATCATCGAACGGTTACCCATTCTCTTCTTCGAGGTTTCATTTCGTTCTATTTCCTTCTAGTTCAACCGAGTCCTTTGGCCACTTATGGCACGAAGCAGGCAGTTGATGGCAGATCACGACAGAGTCATCCGTTTTGTAGAATTGCATCAGGGATTTTCCAGTGCAGAGGTTGGTTGGCGGGAACCAGGGGGTTTGAACGACTTTACCCTGAGCCGGCTCGTGGGTGTTTGTCCACTTTCTCATCTCATCGTAGAAGAGTGATTCCCCAGAAGTAAAGATACCGCATAAGAGAAGATGTAATAAGATGGGGTTTATTCAAAAATCATACTGGAACATCGTGCTAAGGGTATGCGCCCGTGCCTTGCCGCTGATAGCGGAATAAACCCCACAGGCAAAATAAGCCATCAATTCGCATCAAAAAGAAGGTTTCTGCTCGTGGAGTGGAGGTGAGAGAAAAGAACAAGGTTTGGAAGCCAAACGTCTTAAAACAGAGCAGGTTTATTCATCAAGAACATTTGTAGCTCTAGGATATACCTAGAGCCTTTTGAAGATTGTTTGTTGGAAGCCACCCTACATATATATCGTATATACCCAGGGTGTGCTTTAATATCAGAGATTGTACAGTACAATATTAGAAGAAGAGTCGTTAGCTCATCGCATACAAATGCCGGGCCCAATAGGAGGCTTCGGAGATACCACGTATCAAGTCTTCTGCACCTATCTTATAATCTAATAGTATCTGATATCTGATATTAGATGTCTGGAATCTCTCTCCCCAGGCTTCCATTTGATGTCGTGGACTCGAGGCTGATTTGTAATGGACACACGTGATTTCCCCGTTGGCTCTAGCGTCTTCCACCTGCTTCCACCTCCAACCCTGGCTTCTGATTGGCTGGGACTGAATTTTTTGCCTGGGAGGCAACACCCGGTCACATGACCCATTACTGGCTCATGACTAAGCTACGCCAACAGCTCCAGGCCAAACTCTTCGCAACAAGACGGGAGTAACAAAGGACAACAAAACACATATCATTGATTCTGTATCTTCCACCAGTTTCTGCCTGTTCATTTTATCTTCTGGCTACCATTTTGTCCCTTGCCTAGACCTGCGTTGTTGTGTTGCCTTTTGACGTGGCTCTCGCAGAGGTTGCCTGGATCGTCATATCTTTCTTCCGAGTTCCTCATAGCTCTAGTCTCATTACTTCACTCTGCACCTCACCTCAATCTCCCCGTCCTCGTCTTCTCCAACACACTCACACCCACACACACATCTACCACTCAACAAACAACTCTCTGCTTCTTCTCCCTTATCAACTACATTGCTCTATCTCCTAATCTTCTTCTCACTAACTTGCTCACATCTGTTTTCTTGCTTTCGTTTCCCCCTCCAACATGTCTACAGAGCCAGATCACGCTAAGCACAAGGTCAACCTGACGTGAGTATCTAATTTATTCCTTCCCCCAGGACCTGCTTCCCCGTCCTCTATGAATACAAGTAAATGCTAATATCTTCCTTCCAGCGACCCTTCAGGTGCTGAAAAACACCAGGTGAGCATATATTCCAGCTGTCAGTAAACTTGGTTGCTCAGACCCAGTGGCGCTAACTGCTGTCCTTTCCAGGAGCTTGACACATCCACAGCCATCCTAAAAAAGAAGAAGAAGCCAAACACTTTAATGTGAGTATCCCTGGAATGAACAGTGCAAAAAGGCGTATTATACTAATCTGTTGCGGTTAACAGGGTCACTGATGCCGTTAACGATGACAACTCCATCATTGCCCTTTCCAACAACACCATGGAGACGCTCCAGCTCTTCCGTGGCGACACCGTCCTGGTCAAGGGCAAAATGCGAAGAGATACTGTCCTGATTGTGCTGGCTGATGACGATCTGGATGATGGGAGCGCTCGCATAAACCGTGTCGTCAGACATAACTTACGGGTTAAGCATGGCGATGTCATCACAGTCCATCCATGCCCAGATATAAAATACGTATGTTACAACCCAACCCAACCCAAATTTTTACTGGACACGAAACTGATCACATCAATATAACAGGCCAAACGGATTGCCGTCTTGCCCATTGCAGATACTGTTGAAGGCCTAACTGGTTCTCTCTTTGACGTTTTCCTTGCCCCATATTTCCGCGAGGCCTACCGACCTGTTCGACAAGGTGACCTTTTCACTGTACGAGCTAGTATGCGTCAGGTCGAGTTCAAGGTCGTCGAAGTGGATCCCCCAGAATACGGCATTGTTGCCCAAGACACAGTCATCCACTGCGAGGGTGAGCCCATCCAGCGAGAGGACGAGGAAGGTAATCTCAACGATGTTGGCTACGACGATATTGGAGGCTGCCGGAAACAAATGGCTCAGATCCGTGAGTTGGTTGAGCTGCCTCTTCGCCATCCTCAACTCTTCAAATCCATCGGTATCAAGCCCCCTCGTGGTATTCTCATGTTTGGTCCGCCCGGTACGGGTAAGACCCTGATGGCTCGTGCTGTTGCCAACGAGACCGGTGCTTTCTTCTTCCTCATTAACGGCCCCGAAATCATGTCCAAGATGGCTGGTGAATCTGAATCGAACCTGCGGAAGGCTTTCGAAGAAGCTGAAAAGAACTCTCCCGCCATCATCTTCATTGATGAAATCGATTCCATTGCTCCCAAGCGTGACAAGACCAACGGAGAAGTCGAACGCCGTGTTGTCTCTCAGCTTCTCACATTGATGGATGGCATGAAGGCGCGTTCGAATGTCGTCGTAATGGCAGCCACCAACCGTCCCAACTCCGTCGATCCCGCTCTGCGTCGTTTCGGTCGTTTCGATCGTGAGGTCGATATCGGTATCCCCGATCCTACTGGCCGCCTTGAGATTCTTCAGATCCACACCAAGAACATGAAGCTCGGTGACGACGTGGATTTGGAATCTATTGCTGCAGAGACCCATGGTTACGTTGGTTCAGATATCGCATCTCTCTGCTCAGAAGCTGCTATGCAGCAGATTCGTGAGAAGATGGATCTTATTGATCTGGACGAAGATACCATTGACGCAGAGGTCCTAGACTCCCTAGGAGTAACAATGGAAAACTTCCGCTTTGCCCTTGGTGTTTCCAACCCATCCGCT
The DNA here is from genome assembly GCA_002110485.1 of Emergomyces orientalis. NCBI lineage: Eukaryota > Fungi > Ascomycota > Eurotiomycetes > Onygenales > Ajellomycetaceae > Emergomyces > Emergomyces orientalis. The sequence continues at coordinate 677,759 of MOWL01000003.1, forward strand.
CTTCGCGAGGTTGCCGTCGTCGAGGTCCCCAACGTCCGCTGGGAAGATATCGGAGGTCTGCACGAGGTCAAGCGCGAACTCATCGAGAGCGTCCAATACCCTGTCGATCACCCAGAGAAGTTCCTCAAGTTCGGTCTTTCGCCGTCCAAGGGTGTTTTGTTCTATGGTCCTCCTGGAACTGGTAAGACACTTCTTGCCAAAGCTGTTGCGAACGAGTGTGCGGCCAATTTCATCTCCGTCAAGGGCCCCGAGTTGTTGAGTATGTGGTTCGGTGAGTCCGAGAGCAACATCCGTGACATCTTCGACAAGGCCCGCGCTGCTGCTCCCTGTGTTGTCTTCTTGGACGAGCTGGATTCTATTGCCAAATCTCGAGGTGGATCTGTTGGTGATGCTGGTGGTGCCTCTGACCGTGTCGTCAACCAACTTTTGACAGGTATGTTAAATCCCTTAACTGATATTTCTTTGGTAACCTTCCCCACCAAACTGACACTCTTGATCTAGAAATGGACGGCATGACTTCAAAGAAAAACGTCTTCGTCATCGGCGCCACCAACCGCCCCGAGCAGCTCGACAACGCGCTCTGCCGCCCGGGTCGTCTCGACACATTAGTCTACGTCCCCCTTCCCAATGAGGAAGAGCGCGTCGACATTCTCAAAGCTCAACTCCGCAAAACCCCAGTAGCCTCCGATGTCGATCTAAACTTCATCGCCAGCAAAACCCACGGCTTTTCCGGCGCCGATCTAGGCTTTGTTACCCAGCGTGCCGTCAAGTTGGCCATCAAGCAATCCATCGCGCTCGACATCGAGCGAACCAAGGAGCGCGAGGCGGCTGGCGAAGATGTGAAGATGGAAGAGGACATTGATGCCGAGGACCCCGTGCCAGAACTTACCCGGGCGCACTTCGAGGAGGCGATGCAAATGGCACGGCGGTCTGTGAGTGACGTGGAGATTCGACGATACGAGGCGTTTGCGCAGAGTATGAAGAATTCCAGCGGGAGTAACTTCTTCCGTTTCCCAAGTGGGGAAGAAGGGAATCCTGCGGCTAGTGGCCAAAGTGGGTTTGGCGATGCGGGTAATGACGACAGCCTCTACGATTAAAGAAAATGGTTTTTGAGTCCCTTTTTTTCTCTCTTTTTGCTGTCAGTTAGACTTGGTTTTCTCGCTTTACGCCCCCCTCTAACCCTCTCGCTACGTCTGTGTACAACCGCCTCCCCGCTTTTGAACCCCTGAATCTCTCGTCCGGCAATTTGTCCTTTGTGCCTCCTTATTTTTGCTTTTGCAAAAAAACAATCTTATCATGTGACATTTTTTAATTTGTTTTAAATTGTTTTCTTGCTTTTTCACGCCTTATTTTAAATTTCTAAAGATAAAGTGATGTGTGATGGATGGGTGGATGAGTGGAATGGAATAAATGAATAAATATGTCTTCTTCCTCTCCGCAATGTTATTCATATCAGGTCTTGCTATGTATATCTATTTCTCTTGCATTGAATTGAAAAATGGTGTTCGTTCAAGGTTAGTTCTGGTACAGTATATTTGATAGTCAGAAGGGATTGCATACATGAAAACTGTAAAACCACTCAAGAGGGTATATACAGCAGAACGGTTAATTACTGAGCTTGGAGCAAAACTATTTTGCCTCATTTAAGATTTTTTATCAGAATTTTTGACAGATTATGTTCACAGAAGATGCTGTCAGGGTTGCTCAATCTCGATGTACAGTACATTAAATATGAAATTCTAATGAAACCTGCATTCCCTCCTTGCTAAAGATATTGACCAGTAGTTAAAGTAAACATAATCCACTTCAATTGCTGGGCCATCTTCTCATGTTTGGGAATCATCTCAAGTATCATATCTGTAAATACTGGTGCGCTGAGCATCCTCGCGTTTATTGTGGTGAACAAATTGCTTGTGAAAACAGATTTCCTCAACCATCTCTAGAATATTCATAACAAAACACTGCAAAAATAGCCATAATATCCACATTTTTCTATAATCATTCAAATAATGTTCAAATTATTCAAATTAACATGTTTTTCATACCTTTATCATCAAATCCATGTATAATCAACCCCTTTTTCAATATGACTCACAATGCCCGCTGTTCTGCTGCCTCACAGACATGTAAAAAGACTTCTACTCTGCACCTCAGTCTCTTCAAACAATCTGTTCTGGTTAATGATGAGGTGGATGAGGTGGATGAGATGAATGATGAGAATATAGAGACTCAGTCTAAAGATTCTCAATATCTGTGAATTTCTACTTTCAAGTGAATTTCTACACTTAAGCAAATTTCTATCTCTGAGTCTGACATCTCATACAGATTGTATGAACAGATGATTATCAATGAAATAAAGAATTCTTTAAAGATCAAATATTGAACTGTTTTCATGTGTGATTCAACTGTCAGCTTATATTCTATTCAACATACTGCAAAGAAGATGATTGAAGAGTATATTATAAAGCTGAACTGTAAGAAAATGAAAATCACAGATTATATAGCAGTCATCTTATTCAATAAATGCAGATCCGCGGCCAAGATCAATATTGAAAAGAAGCAGAATTAAAAGAAGATTATTAATCTTCTGAAGAAATTATATAAGAAGAAAATGAGCAGTCTTATCATTGAAATCATCACTTATTTTAATTTTCTTGATATATCAACTCTATTCTCAAACATGTCTGTAATATGCAGTTCTGCAGCTTTCTTTGAGATGTCAGATTCTCAATTAACAACTCAGACTTTAATATTTAAAAAAGCTCTTAATTTTAATATCAAAGAAGAAATAATCTCATCATTCTGCAATTCTTTTCACTGTTCTGTCAAATTCTTTTGAATCTATGAACTATCTGATGATGAAAAGTCATCTATATGTTCAAGAATCACAGTCACTATTTAACAACTGAAGAAAATTTGAAATTGTCAGTCAAATGAACAAGATTCTATGCAGATTGAGCATGATATAACTGCAAAATGACATTGTCAAAAGATGAATTGTCATAACTTTGAGCAAGACACTTGCTGGATAGCTTATGATGATACTCATATTCAACTTCTGAGTAGCAAGATTATCAGTTGAATAGATAATATTAAATATGATAAAGCAGTAGTTGAGACTTCTTCAAGAAAGATGTCAAAAAGATTAATGAATAGAAAGAAGAAGAAAGAAAAGAAGAATAAATCTATAATCACTACTAATTTTTCTATACAGACTTCTCAAATGCTGGCAGTTATATTTTCTTCATCAGCTTCTGCAGTTTCAACTTCATTGAATACAGTGTCCTCAAGCGAGATAATCAATGTGATGGTGATGAAATATATAATGAAAGAAATAGAAGAACTGAATTTGAATTTATAATGTCATTATCATTTCATCTCAGATTCATTATATCTGCTGTCAAATCCGCTGTCAAATCCGCTGTCAAATCCGCTGTCAAATCCGCTGTCAAATCCGCCGTCAAATCCGCATTCAATTTGAAGCAGTTCAATACTCAAATTTGATGAACATGTCAATCTTTTTTTCAAAGAATTCTTCAATTGATTGACAACAGCAAGATCTAATAGAGCTTCTGCTCTTTTAGATGCTAAGATTGTTCTTAAGAATGAAGAATTCAAATTGAATTATATACAAATATTGACAAAGACACAACTGACTGAGTTGAATATTAGAATGAGTATATTTCAAATTATAAAAGATGAATTAAAAAATTCATTATAATAAGCAAGATTGCAGAAGCTCAAATCATCTTTATTCACTGTGTATAGTGATGAAAGCAGATCTTCTAGTGCTTCTATTTTCAATTCTGTATTATAGTTTATTAAATTGCAATCTGAATCTTTCTAGTTATTATCATACTATTCTATATAAGCTGATCTGAAATATTCTCTTGCATCATTCTCTTTCATGAAGTTCTGAACTGTATAATACAGAAAAACTTCAAAATCTCTTTCAAACTCAGTATTCAATCAATCTCTATATCTTTTTATTCATTTCTTCAACACATGAAAAGACTTCTCTATAGAGTTATAATTCAGTGAGTAAGATGATAAGAATAAAAGTTCAATATCAGCTTCATTGCAAAGATCTTGCAGTTTCTGAGATTAATAAGTATTGTAATTATTCATCACTAAGTAGTGATAATCTCACTGGCATTTGAGCAGTATTTAAATGTGTACAAATTCATTGAATCTCTCAGTATTGTAGAATCCCTGATATATATCATAATCAAGATATTCATTGATAGTTATTGTAGATAATATTAATCATCTTCAAGATTGTGTACAGGGCCTTCTCACATGACAGAGAAATTCTCTGCTTAATCATTTATATCATTGATCTGCTGTATGTTTGTTTGCAGTGCTCTCATCCAAAAATATAAGTTGATCAGATAAATACTAAGTGAGTTGAATCAGTCATTCAGCTCAAAGTTCTTCATTATGTTGAGTGACTACAGATTCAATCTATACAATATAACTGACAGATTAGTAGATTCTATAAGTGATATTTGATTGCAATATTGATCATCTTCTTCCGCGTCAAATTCAGTTTCTTCAATATTCTAGATATTGAACATGGGTGGATATCAACATTGAATTCATTTTTTATAAAGAAGACAGTCTCATCACAATACACAGTTGAATACACAGCAAAAAAGTCCTTCAAGTCAGACATAATATTCACTGTGATCTTTGGCTTTACTCTGCAGATTGAACATGAGCTTCTAGCAGTGTCAAAGCAGCGAAGATTTCATTGAATTCAATATACAGTGACCAGGTGGCAGTCAATGCTGCATGCGATCTCGGCTGGCATATAACCATTCTTTAGAAGACGTACGATCTCATTGGTTGTGAAATCATTGAATTGAGATGGCATATTGATGATAAAGGTATGAAAAATGCATTGATTTGAATGATTTGAACATTATTTGAATGATTATAGAAAAATGTGGATATTATGGCTATTTTTGCAGTGTTTTGTTATAAATATTCTAGGGGTGGTTGGGGAAATCCGTTTTCGCAAGCAATTCGTCCGCCACAATAACGACGCAACCTCAAACCCTTCAGGTTATACTCCAGCTTCACCCCATTCAATCAACCAAACCTTGCTATCAGGGCCCAATATCAAATTTCGAGGCGCAATATCCTGGTGCGTGAGGACCAGCTTATCAAAACGGAGAGGTGGAACTGTCTCCGGTGCTTGTTTGAAGTTTTTGCAGATGGCAAGTTTGTGGTTAAACCAGGCTTCCAGCTCCTCTTTCGAGTCAAACGGACCAGCCCCCATATCCGTAAACCAGAAGCCTCGCGCTAAACAAGTTCCGCAGCCGACTGGCCCGGGCTGCTGTTGAGGTCCTGGTATAGACTGCAACGTAGCGATCATGGAAGCGACCTGGGTGACAACGTCCCCGCGCTCTGCCTCGCTCAAGTGGTCCCAGCATTCCTCGACTGACCTGCCTTCGATAAAGTCGATGATAAGAAGGCACTTGCATCCGAAGTAGACATGTTCGGACTCAATATTGAGGACACGATGGACCTCCAATGTCGCGATCGTCGATCCCACGAGTCTTAGGATGTTAGCTTCGCATGGTCTGGCGTTGGTTCCCCCTTTCAGGGTTAATGTCTGTGACAGGCGGACGCTGCGTGTTCTTTCGTAGGAATGGATTACTGGCGCAGTGTCGAATAGTGCCGTCAGGGTCTCATCTGGGATTTTGAAAAATGCCACAGTCGTCAAGAGAAAATTGGTTCGAGAGTTTTCTCCGTTGGGAGACTACATAGGTACCGGATTTTATAATCATGTTAGGTGAGCAAGCGTGGTATGTACAGTACATACCTGACTTATACGAGGGAGGGATCTACTGAGATCGTGCTATCTGAACTTCGGGTTTATCAAAGTGTTGAGTAAATCCACCCATCATTGCACAACTGATCGTAAGGCCCTGGAGAATTGGGCGGGTGGTTTGATAGCTATTGGCCCCAGCAGCCCACGAGAAACAGGGCTCGCCGGTACATGCACCCTCCAAGTTTTCGCTTTCTGCACTATTTCCAAGCTTCTGGACTCTGTGATAAGTACTCTGAAGATGGAATAGCAGCAGATAAAATAACAAGGGGGTTTGAAGACTTGAGGACTAAGCATCAGATCTGCTTGAGAGTTGCGGAAAAAAAGAGTCAAATCTTACGAATAACTGCTGTCTTTTCTTTCAAAATAGTGGAGTTGAATGTATGATGTTATATAGAAAGAGGGTTGAAACTGCTTTATTTATATTCTTCTTTAATGATGGACAGCCATCACAGGCAGCATCAGTTAAGAGGGGACTTGGAAGGGTGTGTTTTGGGGGGGGGGATATAACGAAATTGAACAAGTCATATAGAATAAAGACGCTAATACTCTAATACAATACAGGGTAGGAAGGGGAATATCAGAAACAAAACATACTTGAAGAGAAAAAAAACCCATTAAGAAAACGAGTAACTCAAAGGTCGACAGAACAAATACAAGAGAACAAGAGAGCATAAACAAAGAGGTGCACGCTGTTTCTCGATTCAAAATTTAATTTTCTCCGCCCCAGTTTGGATTTTGAATAAACTTTCTTTTTAATGACATTGATGATGATTGTGACGATAAATGATGATGATATAGAATCGAAAAGAACAGGCAGTATGAAAATAAATATAATATACAGGAATGTAGGTAGGGTGGTTAACGTGTAACAGAGCATACCCAGATAGATACCTAGGTATATGTGTATGGCATGAGCAATGACGTCTATAACAAAAAAGATAGAGAAAAAGAGTAAGAGAAAAAGAGGGTGAAAACCAAGAAGAGAGACGGGAGCCGGGGTAGAGAGGTCGGTTATGATAGGATATATACGTCTGAAATAACTCTCTTTCCATCAGTCCCATCAATTCATCCAATGTCATTTTCCATTCCGTTCCAGCTGGTTTGGGGTGGGGTAGGACAAGATTGTTTCAAACAAGCAGGGTGAGCGCGCCCGGAGTTACCGGTAGAGTAAGGAGATAAGGATAAGGCAAACATATATCTCATAACAATAGGAGAATATTAAGGGAATACAAAAGGGAGGAGGAGATAGCAGGGGAATGGTAAAGAGGGGGCGCAGGTATGAAGAAATATGATCGACGGTAATTGCCTCCTCCCGAGAATGGCCCTATCATCCTCTTCACCCTCTCTTGGTCCTTTTCTCTAACTTCCCATCTCCATTTTCCTGCAGTTTGCCCTTGGCCGCAGACTTGAGTTTAGTAGCCTTGCCATCAGCGTTAGTAGTAGCTGCTTTTGAAGAAGAAGAAAAGGGCGGCCTTTTCGCAGGCGATGCGCTGCCATTGGTATTGTTGACACCATTTGTCGATGCTGATTTATTTTTCTGATTCTCCTGCTGGTCTTTGCTACCCTCGTGTTCTCCAGCAGCGGTGGTGTTGGAGTTGGAAGAAGAATCCCTCGTTCCACCTCCTTCAATCACAAACACCCCTTCCAAAGCTTCATGCAGCATCTTAACACCCTCCGCAACAACGGTCTGCGGAATGCGGATATCCGGAAAAGCATCCGTACTCCCATTCCCACCATAGTCCTCGTCGATATTACCACCATCATCATCGACATCAACATCAGCACCATCCTCACTCCGCCCGTCCCTATCCCCGTCCCAATTTTCAACCTCTCCATTCTCCTTGACCATACCACCGCCATCCCTTTCCCCAATCTTCGCCTTCTTCAATCTCGCCTTGATCATCATCTGCGTCCTCCGCTTCCGTTTCCGCCCCCTCGCTACCGCTAACGACGACGCTGTCACAGCTTCACTACCAGTCGCAAGGGCAACGACAGTGTCGACGACTTCTTCAAAACGGTCGCAGTGTCCTGTGCGGAGGAGTTCAAGTGCGAGCCCGCGCACCTGTTCTGTCCAGCCGGAGCGCTGGAGGGAGCTGAGGAGGGAGGCATGGAGGTTATCGAGGATGGTGGATGTCGAGGAGGAGGTGGTGGTGGTGGTGGAGGCGGAAGTGGAGGGGGAGGGGGAAGAGAGGTAGGTGAGGAGGACGGCGGTAGGGTCGTTGGGTTCCGAGGATGAGGTGGGTTGTTGATTTGAGGTTGATGTGGAGAAGGCTGTGGTAGACATTATGGGCGTTGTATATGAATGAATGTGTGTATATGTATGTGTTTTGGTTGGGAGTTGGTTTCGTAGGTTTGTGTGCGGTCGGAAATGTGCCAGGGGTTTTGCGGATTGATGCGTTGTAAAATAAGAATTGAAAATTGAAAATTGAGGAAGGAGAGGGCGAAAGGCCCACTCGGGAGCTATTCCAATCCAACTTCTACAGAAATATTATAAATGGTGGGTGGCCAGCGCCCGTCTATTTTGGGTTTAAATTATTGGATGGGTTACGCTGTTGTATGGGACGGGAAGAATGAACAGCCTGTTGCTAATAAAACGATGCGACTGTTAGAAGCTGTAATACGATCTAAGCAGACAAACAATAAATTGAAGAGACAGAACACTTTACCCCAAGAAAGATTGTAGACAGCTAGAGCCAAATTCGCCGGCCGTATATAGCCCAAAAAAAAGATTTTGTGGATCGTTTTCGAGTTTTGGTTTCTGTTGCACCAGCTTGCTCACAAGGAAGCTCCCATAGCAAATAAACTCATGGTCGAGGAAATAGCAATGAAACAGGGCGCAAGACAGAGAGAAGCGGACATGTCATATCATATCAACCCACGTGAATTGAAGCCAGGAAGCGTCCCGGGAGACTGTAGCGGCGGAGGACAGCGCGGAGATTGGGTACGGCGGAGAACAAAATTGATTTTCCGGACGTCATTTCTTGGCGCCAGGGCTGGACAGCTGAGCTTAGTCAGTTCTTGGCGGGGTATATACAGCGTACTTCCTCCCCCTAGGCAGAGGTATATATATATATATAGGGATATGTGTATAGCGGCTATTCTATTACCTCCAGTATGGGGTTCAGGGTTCTATTCTACACGCCGTGAAACATGTGTTCAGGATTCATTTACCAACTCATCCATTCAACCATTCAAACTAATAATGGAGAAATAACGGTCTTGCCCACACGAACATCTTCATACCGAGGCTGTGGGGACGCCTTGTTTCTAGCACGACACTCTTACCAATCCGCTAGGTCCGAGGGGAAAAGTTCCATGGAGCTTCTTTTAGGTCAGGGATATTTCCAAGAACGGCAATGTTCCGATGTAAGACAGGAGGAATAGGAGAAGGGGAACCAGAGTGGATCGACTAAGGATCACAGAGAGACGCCTGAGAGAGTGACACCTAGGACGGGTCTGTTTTACTAATCTTGTTTAGCCGATAGATATTTAGCCTCCAGAGCTTCCCCTAAAAAACGAACAGAGCTACCTCTCTACCGAATTATATCTCCCTCCCGTTCCTCCTCCCTGAAGCCTACAGACTGGAATCTGCGGAGCCCGTAGCTGGAAGCATGCTGGTTAACGTACTGTACGTGCGCGGACCTGGTAACTATTATTCTTAACAACCTAGTATGTGTAGCCCCAACACAACCCTGTGTAAGACATATCCAGGGGGCCAGGGCCAGGTAACCCAGGCGCTGAAAACCAAGTAACCCTTGTAGAAGAACCCAGCCCCTGGAAGGGTAAATCAGTATCAGGGGGACCCAGCCAGTGTTGCAGATCACAGACCGGTTAATCGGCCTAGCAGTTCTGTTTTAGACTCTGCATTCTTCATTCTGGAAAGTAATCTTCAGACAGACGTGTGGTATTAATTACTCGTAGACCAAATGCCCACAATGCAACAGCCAATTAGCTCCCCTTTTACTAAGTTGTATCTTCTCTCCTCTGCCCCCGAAAGAAGCTCGGCGCTAGGCTCAGGTGACTGCGGCTATTTTCCAGCGAAGTAAGGGAAACCCAACACTAGTACCCTTCTGGACTAGTGCATAACTTGCCAAGAAACTGCCAATCAGGTGATTGGAGCCATTATACCGGATTGGGAAATTCTGCCAGGGGTGTATTTCCCATTTAGGCTTAATGCAGCCGAGAATTGTCCAGACCAAGTCACGTGCATGCTTTACTTCCTCCACGTGACTGAAATGTCTTGGCGCTGTGTTCCTTCCCAATCCGTCGCTTTCTCATCCTCAGCGCTCAATCAATAGTATCTATCAATATCAACGGCGAACGTCTTCTATACAAAACAACAACAACGACGGCGACGACGACGACGACGATAAACATCGCCTCCCACGTCACTACATTCGTTCGCTGTCTGTCTGCCGTGTTGATTGCCATTCCCTCCCTCTCCCGCTCTTCCCTCCAAAAATACACATTTTTCCTCTGCAATCCTCCTCCCCTGTCGATGTCTCCCCATATCTACCCGCCGCCCGCTGTTGTATAATCTTCGATTCACTTCGTTTGACGCAACCACCAACCCTCCTTTGAACCGTCACTGTATATCTATTCATTTAGACATACCTTTAACGATCCCTTGTTGACCAGCTTATGCCTTGTGCCTCTTTCGTCGAATTTCCCCGCATCAGGCTCTGCCTTTGTCTCCGACGCCCCATATCAACAAAGCTGTCGCCGCGAACTCCAAAGCTTCCAAATTAGGACCCTTTCCTTATTGCCTAGTCTTTGTTTTGAGCCTATCGAACCCTGTCGCTTTGTCTATTGCAAGCGTGCAGAAACGTGTGTTTCGAAGCTTGCCCACAGGGGGCTATTTGATATTCTTCCCTTCGTGCTTCCAGAGGGGTAGCGGGTTTACTTGGCCCCCGACACTCTTCTTAGCCATCCCCACCATCACCTCCTCTTCTTACTTTAACATCTTGTCACTCAGCTTCGCACTTGATTGCTATTCGAAATGGCTTTCCAACCTCCATACCACGCAGATTCGGACGCTGATGATGAATATGAACGAAGTGTGGTCACCTCCCCGCATATAGAAGACTCGGAAACATCTCCCACAGATTCAGAGATCCCATCTGCAGAGCATACGCCAACAACTTTCGGAAATACAGTTGATGATAGGAGTTCGCCCAGAACAATCATCACGGAATGGACTGCGGAAGAATGTGCGGATTTTGCGGCGGGGCTAGGTCTGAGCCAATACTGTGATGCGTTTCTAGGTATGTGTAGGAACATGCAATATATTAGCCATGGAACAAAAAACAACATTGGACCAACCTTACTAATGGTTTGTGTGTGCTCCTGTTTTGTTAGAAAATGAAATTGTTGGGGAAGCTCTCATTGCTTTAAAACACGAGGAGCTGAAGGAGATGGGTATTTCAAGTGTTGGTCATCGATTGACAATTCTTAAGAGCGTTTATGAAACCAAGGTCAAGCAGGGAATATCCTTGGATGCAGACCATTATGTCCCTCTCTGTAGGTTGCCCATATCCCAAGTTTCCCTACCCCAATGACAGGAGCAGGGATGAAAATTGCTAACATGAAGATTGTCTACAGCTGCCGAGCAGAGTAATGGAGCTGAAGCCGCAACTCAAGACGATATATCTCGTATCATCCAATCGATTAGATTACGAGATGAAAGGATTAGAGCTGCAGAAGCGGAACTTAGAAAACTGGCTGACGACTATCGCAAACTTCGCGAGGAACTATTGCCAGTGGTTAAAATCGCCAAAGACAGGTCACAGCCTTTGCCTTATCAACCAAATTCAACATATTCCGGCACCACCATCAACTCAGAATATTACAACCATGATCAACCCACTGCCACTCCAGTTATCACACAAGCCGAAAAGCCCGGAAACAGCCTCACGAGGACGTTCTCTAAGAAATTGTTCGCAGGGGGATCAACCCCCAAAAACAATTCTCCTACTCACATCCCTCAATTTATACCAGAAGGAAGAACACTCAATGATAACTCATTAGATCCTTCAGCTGCAGCCATGGCGGCTTCTTCACATCTAACCGCTTCGATGAATGGAGGTCAACCTTCTCCAAAGGGAATGCCCTCTCCTACCTCCCCAGGCAGCTTCTACCCCCAGCAAACACTAGCATCTCGATCATACGCTAGGGAGGCGTCAAACAGCTCAAATCGCGGAATTCACGAGCACTCAGATGACCCTCAATCCCAACAACGACCTGACCGATCCATTGCCACCTCTTCTGCGCAATCAAGCCGACAAGACCCGCCAAATTCTGCGACTGGTAACCAGCCAGCACGAAATCCAGGTGAATCGCCTGCACCTAGCGTGGAAATATTCAAGTCCTTCCGAGTATCCATGGATGATCCTTGTTACAGGGTCCTCCCAGCTGCCCTTAAAAAGTATAATATCAATGAAGATTGGAGACTTTATGCATTATACATTGTCTTTGGTGATCAGGAACGATGTCTCGGCCTTGATGAACGACCGTTGATTTTGTTCAAACAACTAGAGAAAGAAGGACGCAAGCCCATGTTTATGCTTCGAAGGCAAGCACAGTTAGTCGATGGGCAGATGGTTAGTGGGTACCAGGGTCCACCAGGTTCGTCTGGTGCAGGGGGAATTGGCATCATGCCCGGCAGTGCAGGTTTCGATGGTGGAACCGGCGGCGGGGGTGGCCTAGGAAGCGCGGGCCTTGGACGATCAAACCAGACCAATTCCATACAACTCCCGGGCGGTGTTCTATAACAGCAATGCATGTTTTCTTATTTTCATATATAATCCCTTTCGCCTTCTTCGTTACAATATTCTCCCAGCTGGATGTTTCCATTTCTGCTTTTAATGTCCCCATTCCTGCCAGTTGTTTTTTATGTTTTGACATTCTTGCAAGAGGAAAAATCGACATGGGTCTTTTTTCTTTTTCTTTTTTTCTTTCTTTTCTTTCCTTTTTTTTTTTTTTTTTTTTTTTTTTTTGTTTCGTTTGGTATAATTTTGAGGCCCCTTTACTTCTTTCATCGACATCATGATCATCATTCATAGCTTTGGTGTTTAGTTTGATTTTTGGCTGTCATGTCTGATTAGCTTTTTTTCTCCCTTCCGTCTCCAATACTTTTTGCCTTCGACATTTTTCTTTTTCCCCTACACCTTTGGTTTCCATCTCCGCGTCCCACTGCAGACTAAACTGATGCCACCTATGACGATGATAAAACGGGCGTTTCTGGAACGTTTCATACCCCAATACTGGGGTCTTCTTTTCTATCCACGACTTCTAGGCTAACGTTTGGCATTTCCTTTGTTTTTGGCTTTTATATCTTTTTATTATTAAACACCTTCGCTTTTTCTTTTCTTTTTCCCTTTCTTTTTTTAAGTTCTCCATACACTTCAGCGAGGAGCTAGCATATCTTCACATCTACCAAAGCCCTCTTCGCTTATCGATTTTTCTTCCCTCCCCCCTTTGGGTTGGACTTATTGGTGCAGATGGGGATTTGAGATGATTTGTCTCTATATGTATTATGAAGCAGTATTTGAGGCTACCTAGGTACCTACTTGCTATTATTATATATACTTAGTTACTCATCTTCGCTTCCATGAGCGATTTCAAGGCTACGTCGGCTATCAAGACTGATCGTTATCAATGACTAGTTACGCCATGGCTCTTGGTTTTATTGACTCTGCTGTGCATACCTTTACAGAAGTATTCCAACATGGATTTACTGGCAATCGACCTTTGCTCATCTCGGTTTTTCTTTGTCCAGGTCGGTTTTCGCCCCTGATATCATGAAAGCCAAAAACCCCGATATTTCTCGGAGCTGAGAGTATCTTGGGGTGATGCTCCTTTAGCTGCATGAGTTCCCCTGCATGGCTTTATTTTTCCGAGAATCTAGGGTTTGGCCTCCGCTGTAGCTCGGGATATATAAACAAGTAGATTTCCGAGAATGAAGCTATCCATGCCATTATTTTACTCATGCCACTCGGTCAGTGAGCTGCGGTAACTAGCTGTATATCTATCATGCCACGTATCTATCATTTTGCTCACCCTCTGTAATAGGGTGTACTCTTGCTCCAACCCTCCTCATAATGGCAATCACCCATGGGATCTAAAACATTTTAAAACCCTCATATCCTTCGGCAACAGCTACACCGATCGTGCACGATTCCGGTACATCGCCACCAACAACGGAACCCTGCCTCCAATTGGATGGATAGAACCAGATGCAAGTGGTCTCCTGCCTTTCCTCACCCCAGCAATTCGAGCAACAAAAAAGAAAAAAGCAATATGCGAGCAAAATCACTTAAAACGTCGTGACAAAACTGAACATAAACAGAGCAATAACACTTCGACCGGTGGCTACAATTGGCTGCACTACATCACCAACCCAAGCCGTGATTCCTCCAGCTCCCGCTCCCCTATCCCGAGCGACAATGGCGTAACGGTTTACAACTACGCCGTCAGCGGCGCCGCCTGCTCCCACAAAATCAACCCCTTCCGCCTCCAAGGCAACCTCATCCCATCCGTTCTCGAATATGAAATCCCCGCCTACATAGCCGACACCGCCCTCCCAAAAACCTCTATCAACAACCCTGCCGACCAGACCATCTACTCAATCTGGATCGGCACAAACGACCTCGGCTACGATGGCTTCCTGGACGACATGCAAACACCCAACAAGACAATCCCAGACTACATGGATTGCGTATACTCAGCGATCGATAAGCTGTACGCGCAGGGTGGGCGGTATTTTGTCCTCATGAACGTTCCGCCGCTACAGCTGGCGCCGGTCTATGCGACTCCAGAGCGGGGCGGGTTGGGGAATCCGGACTCGTTTATGTGGTTTGATTATTTGCATCCATCGCAGCGGACTGAGCAGGTTATTGCAGAGCACTTTTTGAATGTGGTTAGGGGGGAGAGTAAGTGGGCGATGTATTTTGGTGGTTGAAAAATATCTCATGCACCTGTGTATGCATAAAAGGGGGGTTAAGGTTTAGAGATTCAGGGGTAAAGAAATGTCTTTCCTTACCTAGTCTAATTAACTAAATATTCATAATTACCTAGGTGTACAGGCATGGCCCTCATTCCCAGATGCATGTGTTCGTGTTTAAAAAAAAAAAAATCTCTCGTATATGCGGACCCGGAGGCGAACGGAAATTTGAGGTGCAGATGGTGAAAGTGACTGCTGAGAGGCCAGAGTGAGGGAGAGGGCGGTCTTAATCGTGGTTCATTGCCACCTTTTGTGAAGGTGGCAGATATATGGGCGGGCCAAAGAGCTCTATTTAATTTTCCTCTTGATATGGATAAGTAATTATATCGTGACGTAGAAAAGAATTGAAATTAGCATCAATAGATGGCTTAGTTACCATAGATCTCAAAATACCCCTTTTTTATCTAAGGTACGAAGCGTCAGCGCTTTTATTTAGTTATGGGAGAGTAACTTTATTTTCGCTATAATTTATTTTTAAAGTCAGGGTTCGAGTAAGTATTAAGTTAACATGCATGTACAGACAAATATACGACGTATACAATCTATCAGATACTCTCGTCACGCATAAAGACAAAATAGCTCAGGGAATACAGCAAAGGGGAAAAAAAAGGGGGGGGGGGACAACCGCAGCTCAAATGTAGCATTAAAGCAAAAAACAAACAAAAAACAGAGAAGAAATGCAACAAGAGCTCTCGTAAAGAAAATGCATCAATCAATCAAGGCATAAACACATCAGGTATCTAAAATAGACAAGAAAAAAAAGGGCTCATTGAATCACGGCCAACCATTTAATTTGTACCCAGAAATATACCCTCGCACTGAAGTGCGTTTTACAAATGCCTCCCCTTCTCCCCTCCCCACGAAACCCGCGGCGTATGTCCTCTCCCACCATTCCCATTCCCACTCCTCTCGCTAAGTCCCCCGATGCCCGAATTCCCACTATCACCATTGCCCTCGTCCTCCTCTTCATCACCATCACCACCACCAGCAGATCCCGAACCAGCTATATGCGCCGTTGGCGGGGATGTAACCACCTCACCCGCGGCCGCCCTTCTCCTCGATGGCCTCGTACCATCCGCAAACTGCACTTTACCCTTCACAACACGAGGCTCTCCATCATCCTCACTATCAGGCTCCTGGATGGCCGCAGGCCGTCGTCCACGTCTACCCATTCGGACCTGAGTTCCACCAGGAGATTCCGTGCCATCCCCGTCATCCTCATCATCGTCATCGTCATCGTCAGCTGGATCCTGCAGTTCACCCAGCGCTGCCAGCCGGCGTTTTCGCTCAGCGGGTGTCTCAGCGCTGTCGTGTACGGCGTGCTGTGAGGGTGTGGGGTTGGTGGAAACGGCTAGGCCGGCCAGTTGGCGGAGTTGGGAGGGCGGGATGCGTTCGGTGCCATCGTCGTCAGAATCGCGACGGTCGCGGGCGGAGGATGGGGAAGCGGAGCCGCTTGGTTCACCTCCGTCGCTGGAGGCGGCTATGAGGCGCCGTCGACGCGCTCCGGCATCGGAGGTCATGCGGTCGGAATATTGCGCGAGGGCGGCGGTAATGTCGCCGGTTTGAATATGTTGTAGTTGTTGTTGTTGTAGTAGTAGTAGTTGTTGTTGTTTTTCTTGTCCTGGTTCTCTCGTGGTTTGGGAATCGTGGGTAGGTTGGAGGAATAGTTGTGGCTGTGATTGTATTACTTGATGTTGAAGATGGGATGGACGAGCACGCTCCTTTTGGAGGGCGGCCTTCACTTGTTCCGGGGTGGAAGAGTGATGGAGGAGTTCCGTGCGAGTCTTGGGGTCAAGCGCGCGGATCTGTTTGATAAAATCTTGCTTGCTCATTCTGCGTCCCATATCGGGCCTCGTCATTAGGTCCGGCCTTGTTACGGTGAACCGAAGTCGCTCATCATCTGATGAGTCACCCTCGGTCTGTTGCATTTTATTCGAGGGCGGTTCGCCACCTTCTTTATGCTCTCCCAGGCCAATCCAGTTTCCTACGCGAGACATCTTTCGTCGCATAGTCTCTAGCTCGATTGGTGAGGGGAGGTTCGCGTCTGTAGGACTATTAATCCCAACTTCCTCTAAATCCTTCGAACGCTTTTCCTCAGGAGGGATGGTGTATTTCTTGATAACTTCACCATCTGCATCTTCCACAATGACTGTGTTCCCAAATTGATAGGCCTTGGCGGATCGACGACCTCTCTGGTCAGGCTTCTGAACAGATGGTGCGGGCCTAGGTTCTTTTACTCCCCCCTGCCCAATGCCCATCCATACAGGGAGTCGTTTTCTAATATTTTCATGAGTATACCCCGTCTTCTCACCAACAGCGTCAAGACCTTCACCCTCGATTTTCTCATGCGCTTGGCGCTTGGATTTTGGAGGCCGCCCAATTCGATCTTCGCGAAGCTGGTTATTATGTTCCATGTGATCTTTTTGTTCCTCATGGGTCATGTGACTGACATCGGAAGTATCCAAAACATTACCTTCCTCGTCTTCGAGAATTAGTTTGTCGCCTTCACGGTACACTTCTATCCTAGGTCCTTGTGTCGTGGACTCGGGTGGTTCCTGGGGAAACTTGTTCTCATCTGAGATCTCTCCTTGTGTAGAACCAGTGGCGTCCAACCTCCTCAGTGGCATAATTGCGGACTGACTAATCGGACCACCAGCGCCTCTTTTCCGTCTTCTCGGGGGCTTGCGACTAGATGCGCGGCTATTCGGTTCACTTTCCGCATCTTCTCTCTGACGTCGCAGTAGATTCCCTGGAAACCCAATCGGGCCCAGAGTACCAGGTGGGAACTCTGGAAGTTTCCCATTCGACTCTGACTCCATCGATTCTTTGCGTAAGGACAGAGAGGCCTTGGATTGTGTTTGGATGCGAGGAAGCCTGTTCATCCATGATGGCCCGTCCTCGTTGGATTGCGTGTAGGACATCGTGATGGTCAATGTATTGATGTGTTTTCCGAGTGTGAAAACAGCAATTGAAGATCCGTGCACAATAATGGATGAAATCACCATGAACGCCGTAATAGGCCAAATGAGAGTGACAATAATGTAGTTGTGATCGCCAGGTTTTGGCAATTCATCGAGAGGTTGGGTTGTTCCGCTATGCAACTCTGCCCTGGTGAGGATAGCGGCGAAAATAGCCCCTACACCAATTGGGCCAAAGTGGCCAGCAAACATTGCTTCTCGCCAAGTTTTGATATCCGGTATAAAAGGTTTCAACATTAACATGATGGGAATCCGGCGGAAAAAGATCACGAAAATGGCAATCACAACCAACCTCCACGGTACCATACCGAGGTCGGGCGCATTGAACTGTTGCCACGGTATAATGGCCCCAAAATAAACGAAATATGCCAAATTGAGCAGTAGATCAATAACGTTGGAAACGTGGGATTCTTCTGTCTTTTCTGTAAACCATCCGTCGTTACTGAACCCCACTCCAGCGGAGAAACCTATAAGCAAGTCGTCCATGCCCAGCAAACTGCCGGAGCCTGCGCAAAACAAGGCTAATACAAAATAAAAAACAAGAAAACTCTCTCGATCGATAAGGCTCTTCCGTTCGGCTAATTTGATAGCGTGACGACCAATGTAGCCGACCATAAAACCGAAAAAGGCGCCGAAAATACACTCGTAGAGGACAGTAAAGCAGATCCAATGGTAGGCGACTTGCTTCGCATCTGGTCGGTACTCAATAAGGTAGACGGCAAGGTAGATAAACGGGAACGCCATGCCATCGTTACAACCTGACTCTGCAGAGAGCAAATCTCGAAGATGTTTGGGTACACGCTTTGCGAATTTTCCTTTACCGACGACGGATGAGGCTAGGACAGGGTCAGTAGCAGTAACACATGCAGCGCAGGCCAAACTTTCCAGCCATGACAAGGGAGGCACCATCCACCATATAAAAAGGCTAGTTATGAGCCATCCCCAGGTCATGACAGGAAATAAAAGCAAGACGACCGACTTCCAATGTCTTTCCATATACGATTTGGGCAATTCAACACCGACGGCGAAACACTGCACGACAAGAACGATGCGCGAACATTCCAGCGTGATCTTATCGACATTACCCCATGATATCGGATCGAAGAGGCCGGCAGCGTGAGGACCAAAAATGACACCACATAGGGTGGCCACTGTCGCCTCACCAATGTATAGTTTCTCCTTGACGAATAATGAACAGAGCATGAACAAGCTGGTAAACCCGCCCAGGATCATGTAGGCCACGTGCGGCTTGTCGATGGCAAGATGATCCCACGCCATAATTGCAGCAGGCTCTTAAACTTGATAACGACGACAGAGCGTGAATAAGGGGGAAGCCCTGGCTTTCCCGAGGCCAAATCACCGTCGCCTAAGGGGTAGAGAAGGGTGGGGAGGAATGGGTAATGTTCGAGTGCAGCGGGAATCACAGAACCCCCAATTTTCTCAAACCTCTTTCCCTCCTCGCTGCTTTTCCACCCTTTCCGTCTCTGGCGTTCCCGGGAACTTAAAATATTTTATCTCCCCCCTTAGCAACCTGAACGCCTCAAACGAACCCCAACCAACCACAGCCGGAGCAGACCCTCGTGGCGGTGTGCTTTCCCCTGCTCGAATATTTATCCCTCTTCAATCAAGTTGCCAAGAAGCCTCTGGACATATTCCTCCTCCAAAAACTGACATTCAACCTCCGTAAACTCGGGAAAAAGAAACGAAAATTCGGGTTTCAATTTGTGGTGGCGCTGACACGCGGGCACAGGTGGGGAATCGACGAAATGCGAGAACCAACGGGATAATGAGATAGTTTCCGCGGAGCACCTGATCAGTAAGCTCGGATTTTTACCCTGCGGTGAAAGAATTGTGTAGAGAGGAGGTTCCAATTTCTCGCTGTCTCCCCGTCACAAAATTTTATTCCGCCCAAAGAGATGGGAGAGAGAAGAAAGAGGTTAAAAGGCGTTTTTTCCACCAGTGGTCCGAGGAGCTTCAGCCCGCGAAACGAAAAGCGGGCTTAGGCGGCATCCAAGAGCCAGTAGGAGTACACTAAGTAGTGGTGGCGCTTGTAAGTAGTCCCCTGCGATGTTTTTTAGTGCGTGGGGAACTTCTTTGCCTTGGTTTGTTCAGCTGTATCATGATAAAGCTCTCCCACTCTCATGGATCCTTCTAGCACACAGTCAGCGCTTATGTCTGTCTCGCTAAACGGCCTAGACTGGATAGAACTGCCTGTTTGCGAATTGAAGATGGGGGGATAGATGGCCAGATATCAATTGGAAGATAGAGAGCTGTGGTGGAGATGTTCCGTTTCCAGCACAAGATGACGGGATGATCAAAGCCGGAAAATGGAGAGGGATTGCTGCCAAGACTTCGCCGCCCGCAGCATGAACCAGCAGAAGGTGAAAAGAGTGGAAGAAGATATTTATATTTATCTTTATATTTTATATTTATTATCGATTTCATTGTCAAAATAAAACAATACCTATCTTTGATATCTTTACTCCGTAGTGGCATTATCTATATATTCTCTCTCCTTCTTTGGTCCATCGCATATCACACTGCATGGGGGAAAAACCACCACGTTCTGCCCCACGTCTGGAAATCTGCACGCAAAAATTCCCCATCACAGTCTTGGAAGTCTCTTGGCTGCATTGAGCTTGGCAATTGCTTGATTTCATTTCTAAAAAAGAAAGCAAATATGCAGAAAGGATGAAAGGGGGAGGGGGGGGAATTACTGAATAATTATGATGTAAGCGTTGATTCGGGCAGGCAAGAATAAGAAGAAGAATAAAATTAGATATTCGTATCGATATTTTATATGGTATTTATGTGTGCATGTACGGATTATAGATGTATATAGTTGTGCCACCGCCACATTGCCCAGATACAGAACCTGGTTGGCTGGGCTACAAATTTCCTTGCTATATACAGTATCAATCGGCGGACGGCGGAGTTCGGATAACGATGAGATGCGTTTTTCCAGTCGGAATACAAGGGAGTGAAGGGTATGGATAGCAAGGGTTTCGATATACAAAATATAACCTTCTCATGTACAGCACACCAGAGAGAGCGTGGGAACGAATTTGTAAAAAATCGCGGAAAATGGTTTGAGGGTTGGTAAGGGGTATTGAAAGAATAGATCAGTTGCAAGATAGGGAAAAAAGGAGACGGAGATGTAAAAATAAAATATAAAAAAGGAGGAAGAAGAAGAAGGAGGAGAAGAATAAAAATCGAACTCGAACTCGACCTTGACCTTGACCTTGACCTCAAAATTAGGATCAATATGTAGGAAAGTAAAAATGGAAAACATTAACCGCTATCCAAGCAATCATGAAGGGTTTCATCATCCAAAAAGACCAGAAACAGAGAAAGCAAAAAGAAACCGCACTCGACGACATCAAACCAGGCTATACGAACAGGGGAATTTCGGTTAAGTGACAGACTACGAATATCGACGGAGAGAGGAAGACGAAAACGAAGACAAGGAGAGCTAAATAAATGACACATTCGACAGGGAAAGGGTAAACGTTTCAAATTTCCGTTTCCATATCCACACACTCGGTCAACACCACAAAACGCACCCTGTGCGGGGTACGTGGTATGATGTTTTCGTTATCCACAATCCATCCTTCTACTCAGTAGTAGGCATCGCTTCCACTTCCTCACACAGAGAACGCCAGTTATCGGCCTGTAGCTCTGCATATTTCACCCTCTCCTGGCTCCAGTCCTGATGCAGCCGGCTGATATGATACTGGCTCATCTGGAAATACAACAACTCATCGCGGATACATTCCTTGATGAACACGCCTCTGGCATGCTGCTGGACTATAGATTCCTTGTCCTGCAGGAAAGAGAGAAAGAAATCATGTTAGCCAGTGTCCAGAGGCTAATTATGTCCCATTTTCGGTTTCTAGCTGGGAGGAGATGCAAAAGTAACCATCAGACATTTCTTCGTACCTTGATAATCGCATCTTCAACTTTCTCCACTTCCCCAGGTTTAACTGTCCCTTCAGGCTTAGCCCGTAAGTCTTCCAATTTCCTCTCATTGCTCTCAATCCGCCGTTCGAGTTGTGGAATGTTGTCCTTGGCATAGCGGTCCCTCCGATCGAAGAGTTCGCGCATAGCCACGAGACAATCTCGCTGGATCTTGAGATCTTCTAAGACCCCGTCATTCCAGGCACAAGCCTCATCATCCAACAATCCCTGGCTGGCTATGAGGTGCTTGGCTGTGGAATTTATGCCGTTGTTCAACAGCGGCACGTCGTTCGTGTCCACGGCATATGTGTCTGACGTACTATCGGTCAGGGCCTGCAGGGCTCTAGAAAATCGGAATTGGTCGGCGGCAAGACCTTGATTGCGTTTTGCAAGACGGTCAAGTAGGTTACAGAGGTTGATATAGATGTCAGCTGAACGCTTGATACCAGAACGAACCCTTTCAAAAGTTTCATTCAAAGTAGGAGGGAGGGAGTCTTCGAGATTTGGAGGTAACGGTTTGCCTGTAAATTCCTCCTGGACGGAAATAGTAGCTTGTTTTCGCCAGACGGACAACTCCTAGGTTAGGGTTTAGTATTATTTAGCTGCAATAATGGGCGCGAGAGATATCTATAACTTTAGCCACGTACTGTAGGAACAGTCAAGAACATTACCACCAGTTGCTCCTGGTTCAACACCGGATGGCGAACTAGCGAATTTGCGAATCGTACTAAACCCTTCCGTCGCTTGTCGAGAAAGGAGTTTGAATCCGCTGCGAGGTGAGTGCCATTGACTTTGTTAAAAGCATCTGTGAGCATTTTTTAAGCTTGAAGTCAAGCTTTGAACGTACCTGCAACCCTCTTTGGAGGGAGAAGTGGTATCTGCCGAAACGGGTACCGTTTTTGTAGACAGTCCACCAACCACACAAAATCACTGTATCTCCGAATTACAGAGCTTCCTCGCCGTGAAGATTTGACTTCATAGTTTCGATGCTGGAAAAAGAACATGCCCTCCTTTTCGGGTAGCATGTTGATCGTGATCACTTCTTCTATTCCTTGTGTGGTGATCCTCCCACCGCCAAGGGACCTAGATATATTATTAGAATTGGAATTTCCCTGGTCATCTCCTGATTGTCCGAATCCATCCCCTAATCCGGGGTTTCCTGCGTTTCCAAAGCTGGCACCAGACGGGCTGGAGAAATTATCCCCCCAACCAGACGCGACACTGCCGGGAGTATTTTCGCTAGGCTGTCCGGCAGATTGATCACCCTCATTGGCGGAATCGGCGTGGACGTTATATGCGCTTGAAATTCTGTGAGCAAAACCATTCGCAGTAGAATGTGAAGAAGCGACGAACC
This sequence comes from Emergomyces orientalis, assembly GCA_002110485.1. Lineage (NCBI taxonomy): Eukaryota > Fungi > Ascomycota > Eurotiomycetes > Onygenales > Ajellomycetaceae > Emergomyces > Emergomyces orientalis. The sequence continues at coordinate 700,888 of MOWL01000003.1, forward strand.
CGTTTATTCCAGTGCTGGCCCCAATAGCATTCTCAATGGGATGGTTATGGCCGCGATGTAGTGCGGGACTTCCCCATGGATCGGAGTCCCCAAGAGACCCCTGTGTCATCCGTCGTGGGGGCGATTGGTGGGGTACAGGCACCGCGTTATCGTGTTGCGCTATCGCTGTGCCGCTGCGGGACTTCAATCGATCGACGTGGGGAATGTTAGGCCTGGGAAGTCCTATAATTTCGTAAAACCACTTATGAGTTTACATTGACACCCCAATACATTACATTACAACCCAAGATGAAAAGGCAGTATAAAGGAAAGAAAAAAGCTTACTCTTCCTTCTCTCGTCAATCGTATCAAAAGTGAGATCTTCACCCTCCTGGGCTAAACCTATCAGAGCAAGCAGGACGTTGAATTCACCTCTCCCTAGCCCATTTGGCGGATCACGGCCACCTGGAACCACCATATTAAGAACGGTAGCTTGTTCATCAGCGCTTAGACCCGTATCACGCAGGACTTTCTTTGCTCCCTCGACAGAAATGCCGGCACCAAGTTTATCGCCCGAATCCAACACCACATCGTATGCATCAATGTACCCCCCCGGAACCTCCGAAGCGGGCAATAACATCTTCACAAGTTCATGGCGCGCGGCCCGCTTCGGGTTTGGAGAGTTCCATGCCGAGGAATCCGCAGCGCCGTCGTCGGCAAAAAGGGAAGAGGATGAGGTTGCACCCAAGGCTGGCTGGTCTGAAAACAAGGAGGATTTGGAGCGGGATGTAGAATTGGCCTTGGCCACAGGAGGGTCCTCGGGGGAGGTACCAAAGAGAGACATGCTGAGGGAGCGAGGGGGAACGAAGCAGGGTTCTTGATCAGAGGGGGGATTGTATGGAGTTATGATTAAAGTCCCGACCAGTTTCACACCAGAAAGGCAAAGCTACGCCAGGGTAGCGAGATATGTCAATTGCAAATGCTCACCACTCAGCCTGGTCGTGAGCTCAAGAAGAAAGATAGCTTCAAGGGCGTGTTTATTGGGTTGCCTGGCAGAGGCTGAGTTGGTTGCTGCGAAGTCGATGGAGTGGAGAAATTCGCGGTTCAGCGCTAGTGACATCTACATCAGCCACAATCACGGGGTTTGCATCAAGCACGGGTCGATATTTAGCACTGTGCAGCATATATACCCTGGAAGAAAAGTATGAAATATTAACCAGGATACACCTAATAAGAATTAACTTATCTGCTTTTGTTGCAAGGAATCATTCATTGTCACGTGTTAATTACATCATTGGTGGGTCAAACGTTGCTTTTCCGCTTTTTCTCTCCACCTCATTGATCGAGATGAGTGTAGATTAAAAAAATCGAAAATATAAGGCATGAATATGTATTTCACTGAAGGTGAAATAAATGCCGATAACTTCCACCAACAAAACAAATAACCTCATACGCATCCCGTACGTTATCCATCCTCTCCTATATGGTAGTTTTAAAACTATATGCAAAATTATATCCCACCCTCACTGGAGCTCCCGGTGCCCTGCTCGTCCATAGGTTGATTTCCTCGTTCATTCCCCGGACCTTGCCCCCCAGAAGCTCTCTGAATCTCCCATCGGAGTACATCTTGCCATCCCGAGCCTCCCGTAGCCAGGAGGTTTCTGGAATTGAGTTTCCCCGTAAACCACTTCTCCTTGCGTATACTTGCTTTATCGCCTCCTTCAAACGCTGCTCGACTAGCCCTTGTGGTTCGAATCCGTTTGTTGCTTTTTGAATCATGAGAACTGGGTCCGCTAAGCGCCAGCCGGTGTTGTTCGAGGCGTAAATCGAAAGCGACTATTGCTCGGATATACGGTGCTAGGTCCTCGGAAATTGGTGCTGCGCCGTTGTCAAACGAAAACGATTGACGGCCAGATGGAGGGTTAAAGGGGTCGGGATTTTCCATTACTGGCTCGAAGGTACCGCGTAGTTCGGACCGGGTTGGATATATAGGTTTGCGAGATGAGAATTTCTCTAGGGCTTGTTGGATTACGGTATCTTCGTCGGAGGAAGGTGAGGAGTCATGGAAAGAGTTGCTTAACAACACTGTCATTGAGACACCGATCTTCGTTGATAGGCATGCATAATCAATCAGGGGGTCGGTTTGTAGCAATTGATAGCCTTCCGTATATGTGGAGCGCTGTTTGCCAGTCATTTCGGGCCAAGAAGGATCAAAGACATCCTATGTCGCCATACATTAGTCATTGTTCGTTTCGTAAATATTCAATAACAATGACTTACATCGGTAAACTCATCAGGAGAGCCCCGGCAAATAATATCGAGGTTAGACGCCATATCAGCCGCTCGAGTTTCCTGGATTAGGGCTTCCAGGCGACTCGGGCCACCATTGCCCGGCACCACGCCTGGGTATATTTTCGATTCATGCCAGTCCATAATGCCCATTTGCCATTGGCCTAAACACTCAAGCATGAGCAGACTCCTCCGTTCGTAAGGATCATCTTCATCACACACGAGGTCGTGGCAGACCAAACCCATGCCATGAACATACGTGTCCATACTCACGATTTTAGGAAGAGAGGCATCGTGCTCATGTCCATCACGTAAAAGGGGTCGCATAGTCAACCAGTCTAGTCCTGACTTCTTACTCCCAACTGCCATCTGGCACCAAAAATTCAGTTGCATGATGGCTGCACGAAGGTCCCGGCGCATGACAGTGTACAGTTCGGCTATCCGTTCTCGATCCACAATATGCCCTTCATTAGCAGCAAGGAGGAAGAGGTAATCTGCAGCGAGGTCGCATGGAGGCCGGCGAAAACGAAGAATCGCGTGTAGTTTCAACTGTTCAAGGGGAAGCAGGCGTTCGTCATTGCACGTCATAATAATTGGTCTCTTTGATTGGCCGATGAGTGCTAAAACGCCGCTCCAGAATTGCTTGTCTTCTTCGAAGAGGATGTCGACTTCCTCAAGGAGTATAAGAGATTGTTTTTGGCTCGGCTGCGCTTTTGATACCGGTTCGTTTCCGCTCGAGGTGGGGGCACTATCTGCATCGGTCGTCCTCGTGCCTGATGTGTTCATATTTTGTTTAAAAAAGCTTTTCATCGTGCTCTGCTTTCCGCGATCTTCATTAAGGGTAGAAAACATTGACTTAAGTGAAGGCGCTGCAGAAGGGTTATCATCAACTTGTCCAAGAAGCTGAACAAGATGATTTTGGGTCATGTCTCCGACACGTTCTACGACATCCCTGGCACTCCTGCGACTTCCAGCATTTATTTCAAAGATTTCAAATCCAAGCTCTTTAGCCACAGCATGGACAGCAGCGGTTTTGCCACAACCTGAAGGCCCACTAATAAGGATAGAATTAGCCACTGGCCGCTTCTCTGATGCCGATTTAATGTCTGCGATTGGGTTATCCGATCGAACAACAGTCCTTTTTTTAGATAGAGTTACTCCACCAGCCAGTTCGTCCTCATCGTCAGGAGTACCAATTTCATCCATTTTGGGCTCATCATCACTGGAAACAATAAATTCATCGAGGTCTTTTGGCCTTTTTCGCCTTTTTTTCCGGTTTGCACTGTCATCAGGAATCTGCTTTAACTGCTTTCCATCATTGCCAGAAGTACCAGTGTTTACTGTCGAAACAGTGAGGCTTTGAAGCCACCTTTTTAGAACCAAGGCTTCAGTACCCAGCTGAAGCACAAAATCCGCTCCGCTAGGTGCATACTTCTGCGTCCAGGTGCAGTCATCGAACTCCCCCTGGTCGAAAGCGGTCGTTGATGATCGTACCGAAGATAGTAGTTGAGCAACCGCTGGGTGAGATGTGTAGGGCATTGAGGTTCGTTGGTAGGGAACGTTTTCGCCAGGTTTTTCAGTAGATACCACTGTCAAACCAAGTCGATTCATAACTATTTCCAAGAATCTGTCGCGGCTGCAAGCATTTTTGTTGGGGGATCTTAATACCGACTTTTTTGCATCGCACTTAGTAGCATGTGGGAATAGTCGAGATTTAACACGAAGAATGTTTTCATATTCTGGTATTGAAGCAACTAAGCCTTTTGCCTTTTTCTCTTCGAAATCCACGAACGAACGGTGGTTATCGTTGTTCGGTGAAAGCCCACGTACATGGAGAGCTTCTCGAGGTGGCCAAATAGGATCGATGGGATCTGGATATTTCGGAAGAAACGAACGTGTTATTGTTATAGTTGCCTTCGAAATGCCCGCCATGCAAGCCGAAAGGTCAGAGGTACGTTGAGGGTTTTGGGAACTTTGTTCCGAGAGTTGATTCGCAGCGGCTGTTCGATCCATTTGAGTGCATGCTGGGAGGTCTATCGATAAATTCTCACATCGTTCAACTTTATCTTCCGTCTTCTGGGCGGCCTTGCCTAGGAAAAATGGATGCGTAGGTTTCGAAGGCTGTTGGGGTGAGAGATAAGGGATAGGAATAGAGACCGCTTCCTTTATCGGATATCTTTTTCGACCATCCAATATTTCGTTTATTTGTTGGCACATAGAAGAACGCGACTCGTCATCGGCTCCATATCTCAAAGCAACTACAGCAGATTGCTTTTTGCCTCGTTTCTGAACAAAAGATTTCATCTTTTTGATTGGTTCTTCAGGGCCCTGAGATTCGCTTTTAGGCCGCAAGGGAGAATTCAATAATTTGCCGTTCGGATTTAACTTTAGCGTTTTGACCGGAGGATCATCGGGTTTCAGGTTCATTTCGACCGGCTTCAGACATGGTTGAGAAGATTCTACTAAAGATGAAGACAGCGGGTTTTGCGATTCCATTGGAGCCGCATCCGCTACGGACAAATCGATTCCCCTTTGAGTCCCGAGATTTTGTTCTGCGGCATGAGTTTCGCTGCGAGCGGCAGTCTCGAGCTCGAACTGCTCAGCCAACGAAGGTACCGGACTATGCTTCACAAAATGTCGCCGTAGTAGCCCCTCTGTCACATTCCCAGCATGTTCTGGCGTGCCTGTTTTCCGGCGCTTTTTCCGGCTAACATTGGCGTCCTCGTCTTTCGAGACACGTTCGCGGTGCTGGCAATTACTTGTATGCTGGAGTTGTAATCCTCCGTCCTGCTTCCCGTTGTGGCCAGAGGAAATTCGGCTGCCACTCTGATCAGGGCTGTCTGAACCAGAAGTGGGATCTGTCGATATGTTAGCAACATCCCTTCTGGATGCCACTGTGTCTCCTGGGTCCGCGAGTTGTAGATGTTGGGATTCAGAAGATGGGAGCTCGGTTTCCTTTCGGCCTTGGCAAGGGTTAACAGGCTATCACAAACAACACAGAATTCCACGAACCTTTCCCAAAGAACGGGTGTAGGGTCCGTTGGTCATGCTGTCCCATGACCCTTTCAAGAGCAATAGCAGCCATTCAATCTCCTAGAGAATTGTCGCATTGTAGAAACTAATTCCCGACTACGTATTGCGGGATTGCTAGGAACGCTTTAATAATGGGGAGATGGGATAGACTATGGTGAAATCCCAGCTCAGAGAGGTTGGAACTGGAGTTGGCGCACTGCAAAGATAATTATCATGTTGACAGACAGCAGATCGTAGTTGAAACAATCCCTCATCATCCTTTTGTCGCGCTTTCTTCGCCGCGTCTCAGCCTAATCACGCGTTCTGCCAATGACGTTGCTGAATTCGGCTAGTGCGGCGGAGCTACGGAAAAATATTGCCCCGCGAGCCGCAAAAAAAGTTACGATATTTTTTTGGCGGACAAAGACCCTTCGATTCTTGGTAAACCCTGTTGCGCTTCTGTCGAAAAGGACGCCGCATTTCACAATATGGAGCTACAGGCGCCGTCTGTGCTGGCTCAATTGCCACGTCCGTTAGGAGCTTCAGCTGGTAAATGCCAACTAGGGGAAGTTTACGGCCTGGAAGGCTCCAAGAAGAGGAAACGATATGAGGTTGCGGCAGCGATTGACGGCGAGAGCGTGAATATCTACAACGTAAGGGCATTGTTTCTTTGCTTATTATTCATTTCCATGCATCACTGACATATTTTGAGCAGGTTCAATTTCCGAAACTGGTCACCTCCTATGCAATTCCGCCACAGTCTTCGTTTTCCTGTGCCCCCTGTTCCGTACGGCAAAAACCGACTCAGAAAAATGCAGTTGCAAGAAGACAGACTTATTGTGCCATAGAACAGCCGGAGAATCAAGTGCAATGTTTTCTAGATGAGTCTACCACTGGTGCTCACAATGCGCTCAACATTTCCACCACATCTTTCAAGCTCAAAGACTCCAAAAGCCCTGTTGTTTTCCTTGGCATCATTCCCACAGCCCCAGAAGCAAAGAATCAACAGGATCCTTTCGATGTCCTTGTAGTTCATAAAGACGGGCGAGTTCGCAGGCTCTCTCCAGATCTCAAGTCTCAAAAATGGAATGTTCTGCCAAACACCGGCATTGAGAAGTCGACTGCACATGAAATCCAGACTGGATTCCTGGTAGCCTTCGATGACGCGCGTAAATCGCTTTTCAAGAAAAGGCAGGACATAGTAGCGATGGTGTTGGGTGATGAGATTGGAACAGAGTCGTCAAATTCCTCAGTGCTGATACTTGTTTCCCGGCCACGCCAAAAGGAGAAACTGCTTCCAAGCGACATCGAGGTGAACGTTTTTTCGGTACCCACTCGCGCTGCAGAAGATGATTTCTCAATAAGCCATGCAAAGCGATTAAGACATCTAATGACCGTTAGTCTACCGAACTTCGAAGAACAACAAACGCCATTCGAATCGGAATCTCTCCAATGGAACTTCCATCCTAGCACTAGTGGGCTCTCATTATCTTTTAGAAATGGGTTTATCAATTATGATATATCTCAATACTCACCTGAAATATCATCTCACATGATTATCTCCAACGAAACTTTCTCATCGATCCTGCGGATATCCGCGCAGTCTGTTATTGGTGCTGGCATATCATCAATTGCGATCTATAACTCCCGGTATCAATCTATTCAAGCGGACCTTTCGTTAGCGGATATATCTACCCCGGCCGCCACAAAATTAGATGACGACAAGGCGCCTATAGTGTTTATCTCATATTTCTCAAAACCCGGAATTGCGATTGCGACACGTGGCGCGGCACTTCTAGGGTTTGATCTTGCATCAACTCATGACCGCGACGATGCATCTCTAAAGCAGGCCGGCGATGGGCTGTTGATTAATGCAATCGGTAAAGGAATTCACTCACCGTCAGATTCAGTGCAAAAAAGGGAGACCAAGAGAGCGAATCACATGCGGCCTGTAGGCCTTTCAGAGCCGGACGAAGCTGCTCAGTGGGCTGAATTAAGGAAGCAGCTTGACGCCCTGGCCGAGGCTAAGGAGGCTGCGAAGTTTGACAAAATTATGAAAGATTCATTCTGCAAAACCTCAGCACCGCCTGAGGACGACAAGCTTAAACGTCTACCATCGTCGTCGGAGTTTGTGGACCCAGAAAAGATATCTTTCCTGCTTGGGAAGATATTTTCTTTAAGGATCAGCGACACTGAGCCGAAGACCTCGGAACTAGTCGTGTCGTTTATGCCGCAGAAAACATTCCGTTGGCTTATAAACTCCCATCACCTCAGCCTGAATAACATTCGGACTGCTCTTCGTCAGTCGATGCGCCCGAAAGTAGTACCACCAATCCCGAGCGGTTCACTGGTGCAGTCTCTTACCAACCCCGGGCGTTCAACCAAGTTATTGTTGCAATTGCTACGAAGCCCGATAAACCTGGACGCGACTGAACTCGCTCATGCATTAAAAATCCTCCTTGACATCGCCCGCTCCCATCAGCCCAGACCAGAAGAGGAATTACCCAAAGCCATCACCGAATCCGCACCCCTAACCAAAGAAAGTAACACCCAAGAAATACTCCACGACAACCGGAATAAGTATTCTACTACCCCTCGCGGTATCGCCACCGTCATTACAGATGCCATCACCGGTCTAAACCTTTCCCTCACAAAACTCCATTCATGTCCTATCGACAAAACAACCCAAGCGATTCGCTCTGTCCTCTCCAACTCCGACACACTCTCCATAATCCACCATCTCCGCCACTCTCTCGCCACAGGCGGCTACACTTCCCGATTCACGGAACAGTCTGAGCCGCCCCTTTCTTCCGACCCCAAGATCCCCACCCTCAACCTATCCACAATGGTCAACCTTCTGACCGCCTGCATTGACGCCATAGGGCCAAGCGGCTGGATCTCCGCTGCAGCTTTCGCGGGCACAGGAGACAGTGAAGCAAGCCTAATCGCAGACATGAAATCTGAAATTTCAGCTGCGCTCGTTGGAGTCGAAGAAGCAACATATCTCAAGGGCATACTACGAGAATTTGTCAGATATGCTGAAACCGCCACCGCCGGTGCCAACGGGAATAACAGCAGCAACAACAGGAGCAACAGGGAGGACCAGATTGATTCGACCACTCCAGCCGTGCCCCGTGGCAGCCGTCTGAAGCGCAAGGAGCGACACAATGGTGCTGAAATTCTCATATATGAGACTAATAACGTCAATGTTACTGAGGGTGTGTTAAATAGCGACACCCAGATGCTTCCTCTCTCGCTTAAACGAGTGGAAGTTGGTGGGGGCGCGAATCATGGTGTTGCTGGTACATCTGCCGCCAGCGGGACTATGGTTGGTGAGGAGGTAAGCAGGACTAAGATCCGGAAGACGACGGGTGAGGTGGTTACGAGGACTGAGCGCGAGATCGGCTATTTGAGGCGGAAGGCTGTGGGGAAATATTCATTTGAGAGGATTGTTGTGTAGTAGGTGGTCATGTGCAAATGTGACTAGTGCACTTGGGACGAAAGCATGGCGATATTCGATGGTTGGATGACTGGATGGGATCCATCGAGAGTATGGTTAAATGGTAGTTGGATATTATATATATATTTTGTTTTATGTGGAGATGGGGATTCTCTATAAAGATAATTCATCAATGTCGATGAAATGATGTTCGCTACATAGTTTCCATACAGTTGGATTTGATTTTATTGAGCTCATTCTGTTCACTCAGCAGTATTTTTTGTTTTACATCTGATTCATGCCAATGGTTTCAACAAATATGCCTCACTACATCACATCATGTTCTGGATAAAGCATATATTTATACTAGCAGACTTGATTGTTCATCTATCCCATTTACCCACCAATTCTATAATCAAGCACCTGATTGACTCACTGCCAGAATTTCATATTTCCCCTGTTATGCTTGTCCCTATCTTAGTATTCTCGTCTGCATATTCTCCTAAAACATTCGTTGGCGGCTCTATAATAGATAGATATACAAATAAATATAATTGTCTCCATAATATTCTAATTGTTTTCTTGTGGAAGAATAATACCCAGAAATAACCTGGCACTAGCATGCGCGGTGGTAATATCTCGCATTCTTCAATCTGCTTTGAAAAGGGGTATCTACATACATAAGCGGTGAAAATCTCTGGTAAAAATTTCGCAAGTCAATGGGGGCGAAAAGGGGGAGGGCGGAAAAGGTAATGTGGGATCAAATTGTAGATATAAATGAGAAAGATGAAATTAAAAAATGTAAAAAGGGAAATGAAAGCAAAAACAAACCAAACCCTGTTCAAGAGCATATAAGTAGCAAATGATGATAAACAAATCAACGAGTTGATAAACTCAACACAATAGCACAGCTAGCAATTGCAGGAAAAAGTTGTATTGAATGAATGAAGGAGTGATGAGTAGTTTATGCATGCATCCGTTGTTGAATCCCAATAGTGGGATCTCAACCAGGTTTTCTAACAATCATAAAAATCAAAGGTAGTAAATGAGGTAATTTAGAGGAAAAATCGAAGAGGGGGGGGGGAAGGAAAAAGAGGAAAAAGATACATAAAAACCGACAAGAAATCATCAATTCGTGACATTAAACACCGAGTCTTCCCGTAGACGAAACCATGCATGCATATATTACTCATACTGACAGAGTCGAGGTCGAGGTCGAACGATATAACAGGGAGACATGAGCAGGCAAAATGGAAGAAAATCGATTGACAGGCCGACAAATATATGAGACAATATTGAAGCATCGGTATAAATCGAAAGCGCATAAAATCGCGGCTTGGGGTAGTTCCAAAACAAAAGGCGCAGGACGAGGAAAACACCGCAAAAACAGCAAATGCAACCAACCACCAGCAGCACTGGATGTTCAGAAACCGGATCCCGATATATGAAAGTAGGGCGTGTATGTATGTATGGTAGGTATGTATGTATGCAATGCGAAGCATGGTGCCCATAAATGAATGAAATGAACCCCTGCTTTCCCGGCTTTTTGATTCCATTCTTTATTTCCCCGCATCCGAAAAATATAAATAAAGCCCAGCCTCATTCTTGGATAAGTAATATATCGAATTTTGTTTTATATAATCCCAACCGTCCATTTGCGATGAATAAGACTGAAACCTGACCCTGGCATGACAAAACGTAACTTTCGTGATCGTTAATCCGGAAGGCGGGGGAAAAAAGAAATTGGTCATGATGTAGGAGTTCGAAACCGAGTATTTCCGTGAGTATTTTGAAAGCGTGAAAGAAAATTTTTATGGGCTCCTAGATTGTAAAAGTCATCCGGCAGCAGCAGAAAGATGGCGTTGGTGTGGAGTTCCAAAGGTGGTGTCCTGTATATATTGGCGGGAATGGGTCCGCACGCCAATGTGTGACGAGATGCAGAAATTGTCTCAAAAGGACGACACGGATAATTTTGGTTGCCAAGATCTAGAGCCGTAGATGTCCGTAAAACTGTGTCTCATCGGGAACTCAATGTTCGATATGCAAGAAGCGGGGCCTGTGCATAGTTCTGGTTGTCTCCTGATTATCCAGCCAGGACCGAGCTCCGCGCCCTATCTCTCATCCGGAGCCCTTGGGCTTCAAGTGATCGAGCCATTAATTTTGTAACTGTAACACACATAAAAGCAATCAGTAAACGAAATTCAATACCAAACCGACAAAGAACATGAAAAATAGTAATTATTCTCACCTGGCCAAACAGCCGCTCTATCCAGTAGATAAGCCGTCGAGAACAAAATTTTTGTACCAAAACCGCCATCAACCAAGCTAGGAAGGCAATTTGATGGTTCATTTCCAGAATTACCAGGATGATGAGAAGCATCCTTCATTTTCACTTCAATGTTGCTGAGTATTTCTTGTATCTTTTGAATCAACTTGTAATCCTCGTCTTCTAAGAGCATTATTCCAGGAACCTGGGTCAAATCCATCGCATCCTGTCCCAAAATCCCTAGATATGGACCAATCCGTTCTTGAATTGTGGTTACCCATTCAGCCAAGACCTGGGAACAGTCAAACGCACACATTGCGCTTTGGATAGGAAGTTCCCGCGAGGTGAACTCAGCATAGGTATTTCCTAGCTTGTCAGACATAGATATCGAGTCTGCCGCGTAGAAGGCTGCCTTTCGAAGATGTCGTTCGCGTCTTGATGCTGCTATCTGCTGCTGCGAAATATTGTTCTGCATACTGTGTTCTTGATTCGGGTTACCAGTGATTGTCAAATCTGCCACGCCATACTCAGCCATGGAAGCTCGTCTGCCAGTGGATTGGTTTCCTCCTTCAAGATGGTCCGGGGAGGGATAGTCAGCTCTAGATTCATCTGCATGTTGAATAATTTCCGTTCCTCTTGCGAGTTCGTCGGCCATGCCATTCCAATCCCTTTGCCAAAACGCTTCCTTGGATCGACCCAAGTTAACGAATAATCTAACATATGCAAGATCCAAGAGAGGTATGCTATCTGCTGACAGAGGTCCCAGCCCGTATGGATTTGGCCGTTCAAGGCTATGTCTAGGGTTGGCACTCCATGCTGATTGCCAGGCCCGAAGAGCAGGTTCAATATGTGCATGCATTGCTTCCGTCTCTTGTGGTGTCCAAGGACGACCAATGTGTCGCTGTCGAGTTTCCCAGATATAATTATGCAACGCGTGTATCAGTACCAAACAGCCAAACGTGCTCGGTTTCAAATCACCTTGAGGAAGATCTTCGCTCGGGGCGCCGGAGCTAAAATGTGACTGTGGAGGTGAGCCTGATTGTCGTCGATGGCTGGCTGTAAGGAGCGTTGTCAGGGCCATAGAGAAAGGTATTCCCCTATGATGAGCTGTAGTTCCACCTAATGATGCCCAAGCCTGTGCGGATTCCGCGGCCCAAAGTTGTTCGTCGCATGGCAAATCGAGTCGAATTTCTGAATTCATAAGCGCCGGAGCATGGTTGTAAGCAGAAACCAAAAGACTGGATAGAGTAAAAATAGCATATAGCGTTCGTTTTCGCTCTTCTACTATTTTCCATCTCATCCATTCTCTATGGTCATGCCACGCTTGAGAATTTATACTATCCATATGCATATCAACCCCTCCAGAAGTGTATCCAAGTTGGGAGGGAGGGAGGTTTTCGGCAGGCAAAGGGTGGATCAATTCTGCGGCTCTGGCCAAACTAACCAAAGCAGCACAATGCGTACTCGCGATATCAGCAGAGGTTTTGTCACCGCTGTTATGTCCATATATAACATTCAACAGCATTGCCTGAACTAGCCATAGTGGGGTATTGTGAACGGAATTATCGCGCGGGGAGCTTGATCTGTTCAGGCTAGCGGACATATCTGCTTTTCGCCGCTCCTCAAGGTATACTTGAATCATTTTCTTTGCGGACTCGAAAAGGTCCTTGGATGTCGCGGTTTCGAATTCGTACAACGCACCGATGGCTGCCATTGATAGGATTAAGCATCCACCTCCGCCAGCAATAGTAGATGTGCCGGAATTTACATGTCCATTGGGATTTTTTAGGCTGCCAGAGTATTCGGGAGCATCGAAATCCAAAGTCGATATATGAAGGAAAGGCATATGTGGGTGGAAATAATTTACGTATGCTGCAATGTAGCGTTGGAGGTCGATTGTGCTTGGAAGAGCGTATGAATTATTGGGGAAGGAGTGCTGACGGGAAAGTGCGCCGGGGCCGGACAATTGGGTGCTAGATGACTGAGAGAATCGACGATGGGTGATACTAGGGGGCTGGTGTAGGCTGGCTAGGAGGGCTTGACGAGTAGAATCGGTAATGGTTTCTGTGGATATCGACGGCGCGGAATTTGGTATGAAGCTGTTATGTCTGACGGTACCCGAAGAATCCCCTATATCTCCGTTAGTGACCATAGGGGGATGGAATATGTTATTTGGTACTCCAGACAATCCAGGCTGGCCCCTTGGTGGGGGTGTCGAGAAGGATGGGTCGGAAAAGTGGTTTTGTGCAAGTAATGACTTGGGTGACACAGTTTCAGGCTGCATATCTGCAAACGGGGACGAAAAGTCTAGGTTGAACTGATTGGCCGGAGCTTGGGTCTGGACAAGCAGGGGATTGGGCCATGGTCCTGAGGAGCTCGTCACAACCTGGTTTGATCCGTCTAACATAACTTCGCTGATTCCACTTTGACTCCCTGTGCTCATGGCGGAAGGAGACGAACCATCAATCGCAGACTCATTCGTATTGGTGAATGTCATTGTGTTCTCAAACCCATGCAGCCAGTCCGGGTTGAGATCATCATCGATCAAGCTCTGTGACGTTGGCATGCCCGGAAATGCGGGATGGAATGGGGACGTCGGCGTGTCGCTACCAAAGGCATGAGGCGATCCAAAGTGTAATTGTGCGGGGTTAATTGTATTGTTCCCCTGATTTAACATCAAGTCGCCAAAATTTACTTCATTGAAACTACCAAAAACTGGTGCTGTGCGAAGCCCATTAGAGAGGTCCATGGGAATGCCAGTATCCAGTTTTGTCAAGCCGTTGGTATTATGTGGCTCGGAAGGGAGTCCCCGAAACCCGTAGTCGGGAAGCCCAGGTATCGAGCTTAAACTCGGGTGATTGGTGTGAGTAGGATGAGGAGGTCTTGAACTGGCTGGATTTCCAACACCTATAATCCCGAGCGATGAACGATCAACATGGCTGATAGTATTCGCTCGCGGCCTCATATTATTACTGTTGTTCCCATTGTTGGCAATGGAATTTTTGCGGACGCGAGTCGATCCAGGTCCAGCGCCGCTGGTGCTTTCCCTCCGCGTATTTTTGGGGCGGGACGAGGGTGTGGAAGTCATGTGGAGCTTCTGCTGATGTCTTAAAAGGAGGTCTCTTCGCGCAAAGCACCTCGTGCATTCTGGGCATTCAAACGGCTTTTCTTTGGTATGAGACCGTTCATGACGTTTCAAGTGCTCTAGACGGGCAAAGCATCTACCGCACGTTGTGCAAACATGAGGCCTGGGTTTATCGGTTTTTGGCGGAGGTATGTCCGGATTTTCAGTTTGCTGCTTCCCGTTGTCGACAGCTGGACTGGATTTTGGTGGAGGTGCTGCGAGAACGGTCATTAGCTATAGGCGCCAAGCAATAATTACCGAGCAAATGGCTCCTCTACAGCTTACCAATGCTGGCAGCCGCACTCTCACTTATAGAAACAAGCTCTTGGCCAGGTTGACCATCGGCGGAGTTTTGACCCGCCATGACATCTGACAACATGATACTCGAACTGAAATATGCCCTTGGCCACGTTGTCTGTCTTATCAGGCTTGTTGTCCAGGTCAATGAACGTATGGTGTTGCTGTTTTGTAATTGGCGGATGTTATTCGAAATCTTATTCTAATGGTTCGGACGCGAAGCTCAGCGCTTAACACAAATCGAGCGCAGCAGTATATCAGGATAAGAATATAAACCTGTAACAGGAAGAGATTAGTTAACGGTATTCGTCAAGAAAGTAGAAATAAACACTGGAGGGTTTTGGAAATTGCAGACATGGCTATTCCCCGCCGATAAGGTAGGGTTCAATTGAAGAAGCTTGCCATATCTGTAGAATGAAGAATGGAACATAACAACCTTACCAGCACTGGCTCAAGTAGCTTTATTCAAGGATTGAACGAAGCAAATACGAATAGATTATGATGCAGCTGGGTTACCAGGCACGCACTAGGCTCTGCAATGAGCAAAAGTTGAAATCAATCCGTCCAAACCCATATATTGATCAGAAATATCGCGTTGTTCCTTGTAGTTAGAGGGGGGGGGGTTGGTTGTTGGCCGCTGGAATGGCCAACCTTATAGCAGTGACAAGTTCAGAGGAGAGCAGAGAGAAGGTCGAAGAGCAGCTCTAACGACACTCGTGTGCATCACCAGTGACTTGGGTGTTAATCAAATTAGAGCGTATCCTCCTTCTACTTCTTATTCTTCTTCTTTCGTTCGTCTTTCCCACCTCTCAGCTCAGTTGTAGGATGGAGTGCTCTCGGTTATATCATTGAGCAATAGTAGCGGGAGAAGCAGCAGACAGGCAAGCCAGCTGCAAGGACGTCGCAGAAACTAGGCAGGTGGGCGGTAATTATGGGCGACGATAGTCGGACAAGATAAGGAGAGGATGGGCTGGGCGTGATGTTCCAATTGCGCCCACGGATGTATGAAGCCAGGTCTGTCTGTTGTTGAGCACTGGTGACAATTTGACCCCCAGAACCGTTTCAAAAAGGCCACCAGAGAAGCGGGATCACAAAAAGAGAGGATGTGCTCTTGAATGAAGGCTCTGTGAATCCAACGCAGCTGGGAGGGAGAGAAAGGAAGGGAAATGAGGTGAGGTTGTGGTTGGTCCAACGTCAGAGGAACTCGGCGGCGGCGGCTCCAGGTTGGACCTTGGGAACTCTTGGGGTTGCGGCTTATGGGGGTGGCTCATACACTGATACACTGATACACTGATACACTAATACAGGGCAAACGGTACTCGGTACTCGGTACACCGGTATGTTCCACTCCACATGGAGGTGAATGACAGTGCAAGCCTCACTCATGGTCTTAGCTTTGTTGGTCATTACAGTACGGAACCGCTATAATACAGTTTAGTTTCGTTGATACATGTTTTTCAATGGATCTAAGCGTCCAAATAAATGCGAGTTACCAGGTCCAATACAGATGGCGATTACCAATACCGTATGCACTACGTTATAACCTAGCGCATACCTTACCATCAAATGCGGGCTGCTGCTCCATTTGTAGTCCCGCCCTGTACGGATTCCGTATTTGTCAGTAAGCTTCCGCTGTAATCTTTAAATACGGAGCTGCCCAGTCCGATACAATATGGGGATGTGTTGTCTCCACAGCCTTTGGAGAAAGTGAAAGAGTGAACCAACTCCAGGAAATTTACGGCTATCTGCAAAAGGACAGGTTTGACGTGTGAAAATTAACCAGGGACAAGAGGAACCCCCAAACTCTTTCCAAGCCTCCGGGACCGAATTATACATATCCCGCGAACCAGGAAAAAGTTGCAGGGAGCCCAGCCAACAACCTTCTTAGGTAAATAAAGCATAATCCTTATGGTGCCTGGCACCTGCGTATTGCTGTCCGTTTCTCCTCCCTGACAAAATACCGATTAGGTACAACCAAGGTCGACACATAATACACCGAAAACTCCCTAGCTCCCTGTCCTGCCACCCCGGCCCTACAGAAGAGGAGCCAAGCAGCATAGGTTGGCGCCCATTTTGGCTTCTCTCGTACGAGTACTGTAAAATACCCCTTCCGCGCAGGGATATTCGACACCGTCGTGGCAGTGACCTGGTGCCTCAAGCTATCGTATTAAACCAACATTCGCCGTCCTTACCTGGTAATTTCGTGTTTTACGAAATCTGAAGCTGTCTCCTCGTTTTCAAACTAGGGATAATGGCAGTGGCTTGCGCGCTTGAGCACCTATCATCACATTTTGGATACATCGAGATGGTTACTTACTATTATTACGGTGTGGGAAACCGTGCGGGCTTCCCATTTTACTGCTTCACATCATACCAGATAGTTTTCGGTTGCTGAAGCTTGCATCTTTTAAGCAGATCAGCCTTTCTTACCAGGAATTACAAGCCCATCATCGTCACCCAAGAAACCCCGCGAACGCTCAGGTATCAACTTGAGCCATGCTCTGATCAAAAGCGTGGATTGGACAGGCTATCCTGGGTTGGTTGCCTGCGCGCGGCCCTTTCCTGTTGCGTATCTTTTGTGCGCCCAAACAACTATCAAAACCCAAGGAATAAAAAAAAAAAGAGAGCAAAAACTTCGTTATGCTTACCCTGTTGATAAAACAGAACCGCGCAACTGATAATGATGACAAGATAAATCAAACTGCTTACTAAAATTATTCAGGTGTTTTACAAATAATTCGTGTAGCTTCATTCTGTTCATTCATTCTTTCTATTTTGTTCTTAATTATTCCCTGCAGAAAAATGACAAGCAAGCCACAGATAGAAAAAAAAAAAAAAAAAAAACCCCATGGTGTCAGATTCAGGAACATCCCTGGGCGGCGGCTGGAGGCGCATATCCTCGTTCCAGACGCAGAATGGAAATCAAACCCTCCACAACCAAAGCGCGAGAGCCAATCGCCAAAGTTGCATTCGCCATCTTTTAACCTACACTCCAGTAGAACGATATTTCTGCTGGTGCTGCTGGTCATGCAGTTTCAAAACCTGAGTGGTTTCAAGAAAACCCAGCGACAAAAAGTGAAATGTTTGGTTCGAAAACACGGAGTGATAAAATAGTTTAAACTTTGGGCCTGTTCGTTCTGCTATTTTTTTAATTTTTTTTTGCTTTTAAGGGTAAATGGGTAACTGTAAGAATGCACGAGAAGATGTGGGTTCCAGGTCCGAACTGTTTAGAATGCCCTAGGCCAACGGAAGTGAAGTTAGCTATCCCACAGAAAAGGATCTGGAGGGAGAGAGAATTGATAAGCAAAAATAGAAACAGCATTGACTTAAATTCGTCGACCATGTCAAGTCTCAAACGTATGGAATGGACATCTCGAAAACTACATCCGAGTCATGAAACCGAGGTGTTCGCCGGGTTATTTAGGGCATCTGCGAGTCAAACCCTAACAGCGAATTCCCCCCTTTCCTATCGATAACGCCCGCATTGCACCGTTTGGACATACATCGTACATAGAGCCCATGGGATCTTTATCTGCAACATGCATTGAACAGAAATCTAGTTACTAACGCGCGGTATTTCCAAACCTTCCCATCTTGCCGCCAAACTTGATATGGTGCGAATTTCTGGTATGATCTCTACCGAGCTCAGAAAAAGGTGTCTCTGTCTAAACTCTGTTCTTAACAGCGCTTTCAAACAAGCCAATAAGCAAGGAGAAGCGGGAGAAACCCAAATTCTTCAGCAAGATATTAACAGGTTTCGTACTGGCCATGCGTGTGTGTGTCGATTGGAGGCATCCGTGAAAGTGTACAGTTTGTTCCACCGCCACAGTTTCTTTTGGTAGAACGATTCGCTGAGAGATGACTGGGAATGAAAGAGATCTACTCGACTAACTACATCATCGTGCATGCGAGATACTATTACTACCTGACTCCTGGTTCCTCTGTGCAGATATCGATTTAACTTTCCTGCAATATAGCCCAATTATGGGCGGCGATGGTCAACATGGTGACGCCTTAGTTCCCACAGTGCCTTCACAAATACCCGCAAATTATCCTACCAGTCAAGGGGTCAGTCGTGTAAACTACTTTAGAGCAGGAAAGTAACAATTCAGAGTCTGTTTTTATTCGAACAACCCATCAGAGTAACGCCTTGTTTTGCTCTATAGATGTTTAAATATCGACAGAGGAGCAGATATTCACTTAACCATCATAGCAAGTTTCCACGTCTACAGCTGCTGACCCTCAATATCAAAATATCGCTTAAAGAGTCATGCCCTAACATATAATTATGGTGTGTGCGCAAGCAGGCAAATTCACCTTAACCCAAATCAACCTTCCTGCCATCCTTGCATGGCATGGTACATCAAATGCCTTCCTCATTTCATCATTCGTCCCCAAGTGCCTGCGTCCCGAGAGTAAGCTAGCCATAATCATCTGCTTTTGCCTAGGTTTCCTAGAAATTCACTCCCAGAGAAGATATGCATTGTAAGCTCGTATAAGGACCAACCATGGCGGGAATCCCTGATCGCCCGGAGCTAGATAGATGAGGACGCATGACATCTTTCCGTGACAGGTGTAATCGAAGGGACTTAGTCAATATGCTCGGCTTTGGAGTAACTATGTACAGTACGTGTACTGATTTCCCGCCTGTCCAGATACAAATCGTCAAGCATGTAGGGACGACAACAATCTATTTTCCTCTTATGACGTGGAGAGGAAACGCATTCAATATAAGGATATCTCCATCATTTCGCGACCTACTCCGTAGGGTTGTAACTGGACATTTTATTTTAAAGCACTCCCAATGTGTGCTGCTATACTCGACTGTCGCTCTGTCCCAACACTCCTTTTCTGGGCAAGCTTCATTGGTCACGATTGTCGTTTCTCATATTTACCGCTAGAAAACGCGCCGTGGAGTGTGCGGGCGGATAGCTTTCCAGAGGGACCATACGCAGTACTCGTACACGAAGCCCTGCGCTGTACGCTCGAGAGTTAGCTTGCCAAGTGGGGTCGACTCCATGAAAGATCGAGCGAGTATGCAGTTGGTCCTTGTGGAAGCTAACGTTATGATATCAGCGCTCTGCATTCTTTCCCCTGGAAAAGGATTAGTAAAAAAAAGTCCATATAATTACCACACGCAAGAAAATACTTAGAAATCCGAGTATATGAAAAGTACAGAAACACACCTCCCGCGCACCCCCTACAGCGTTTCAATAATGCCATGAAATATAGCCTCAGCGTCCCGCTGACGCCAAAAGTTTATCACCGAATCGCGTGGGGCGCTTGGGCCCTAAAAATCTGGGGTTGAGGACTAAAAATCGAGACTAAAGTGGGCTAAGGCTGCCAGGCTGCCGCTTGTAAAGACACTGGGCAAGCCACCTGCCAGCTTTCTAGGCTTGTATCGAATGGAGAGCCTTTGATCAAAACATCCAATGTTTGGGGATGGCGCGGGACTGAGGTTGGAAATAATCGGGAGCAGGGCTCCTTTCTGACATTCTGTGTGCTATCCTTTTCCACACGGGGAACAAGAACCTCTAACGGATGAAAAGGAAGAAATGATAAAAATTTAAGAAAAACATGATGCAGAACTGGAAACTACACACACTTGAATTTACAAAAACACAGACCAAAATTACCCCAAGTCTGGCCGATCTCAAGGGCTCAAACGCAATTCTGCCAACCGAACCTGCTTGAGCCAACCCGTCTTCGCCTTTTTCAGAGTGGCGCTGCTTCATTGGAGGGTCCAAGGGGCCACAAATAATGTTTGTTGACTGGGCCGCTTTTTAAGTGGCCATTTGGCACTAACGTGAAGAGCTCTCTCCAGCTCACACGTCACCTGCCAAAGAGGGTGGGGATCAGTCCCCAATTATTGGCGGTTTGTGTGTATAGAGTGGAGAGTGTCTGTGACCCTGGATGGGGGAAAAGAAATCATCACTGCCCGTTGCTCCCGCTGCATGTGTAGAGCGGAAGGCGGTTGATGACGAGGCATCCTTGCACGATTTCCTTTTATCATTGCTTTTTCTATATGGAATTGGGCCGTGCACGGTCAGGCTGGGCTCCAGGAAAAAGGAGCTCGTATCAATACTGTGAAAAATGCTAGCGATTTGGGGAAATCTTTCGGGCATGTTTCAGAGACCTTCCCTCCGAATCACATACCCTGCACGTGCCATGCGGGAAGCAAAAGAAAACCCCAGGGCGTTTCTGATTCAGCATTTGTTCAGGAATCAGAGAAACCTGCCAGCAACAGCCGAAGCCTCGGCAGGAATGATCTTTGGAACACTTGATAATACTGAGCAACAAACGTGGGTGTTGCTACTATCAATTCGATTTTTGAAGGAAAGTTTTTCATGATTGAGACTGACTGAACGCGTGGGGCACTATACTCTGCATCTGGTATGTTGATTTTAAGGCCAGGAACAGGAACGGTACTGGTAACATTGGGACAAGCAAGCAGTCAAAACGTCATTTTCGTTCCTTTTGTTTTCTTTCTTTTTGTTTCTTTTTGTTTCTTTTTTTTTTTTTTTTTTTTTTTTTTGGTATGGGGCATTTTCTGATCTGTCCTTGTTTTACATTTTAGAATTCAACTTCACTCGGACAACATCGCTCTGAGCACAAGCCTTCACTGAGTGTCTGCGTGCATTGCTTACGCCGTTTGAAGAAGCAAATTTTCAAGACCAGAAAACTAAGTCAACTGATCAAATTGATATGACGCACGGATTAAAACAGGGGTGTGTTGAACTTCCCAGTTTGCTCGTTAAAGATCAGACACAGGCAGTATGTCATGGTACGGTATGTGAAAAGGTCCACAGGCAATTGGTCTCCCCACAGTTACAGGATGAGTTATCTTGCTGAACTACTGTGGAAAGGGTTTACTAAAAGCTTGCTTGAAGGAAGCCTCGTCAAATTGTGATTATCAGGGGCCAACGCTGGCTCGCTAAAAAAAGTCAGCCATCAATTGGCCACCAGAGTCCAGAGGCGTTAGTGGAGCTCCTCGGTAGTAGGCAAGGTTTGACCAACGATTTTACAGAAAACCATAGCTCGTGTCGGATTACTGACGCCAAACCATGTTATCCCTTTCTTCGATGCAGATAGATTCGCCAGCGATCACAGAGTTGGATCCTGAGGTTCAAGCGTGGTAACAAATCATAACTAAATTAACATGAGTAAACCACCCACCAGGAGTCTGTCTCTTGCCAAACCACGGTGGGAAACTCAGCTATTGGTTATTTTCGACCATTCTTCCAGTTGCTGGGGAATTCGGCATACCCACACGGGGCCACACCCCCAAACCTCCGTATTCCGTCCGCAGTTCCGCCATCCGTGGCCCACCCCATTCATGGACGGCATCATCGAAAATGGAACCCTCCCACCCATCTGTGGGGAGTTTGTTCCACTGCCCTGATAATCCGCAGGCCCAGATATCAATTTTTTTTTAAACAAAAATAAAAATTTGCCCTTATCGATAAGCCCATCCCAGCCACAGAAGCAGGCATGGTGGCGCCTAACAGGGTCAACACATGTCTAGCCCTACGTTTCTAGTCTTACGATCAACGGCATTTGAAACAACTGACGACCCATTTCTGGCCCCATCAACATCAGGCCGTGCGGATTTCGATCACCATCTGTCCAAAATATGGAGGCCTGTGGTCCAAAAGTACGTATGTAGCTTTTTTAATACAGGCCCGTTCCTGGAGCAGATGGGCGTGAGGAACAGCAGTTGTTTTGTATATTTTACTGTGGTATTTACACTGTCTTGTACCCGTAACGTACAATTGTGTAATGTATCTACGGTCCATCGTCCAAGAATCGAAGCCAGGCCAAGTGCCTGTCAATCTATTATCCCAAAGCATATCTAAATATCATTCCTCGAATATCGAACCGTGCTCAGCCTTTTGCTCGGGTATTACAGATAAAGTTTTCATTCTTCCACCGTTCTAGTTCGCCTCTCAAAACTCTTTGGCTTTTCTTTTCAGGTTCCCCCTGAAATCTAAGATTTGCTCAAGCGTTTGACCCAGACCACATCACCAAGCGTGCCCCCTGCCAACCATGCTCGCGGAAATATCGGGTTCTAGTCCGGTTGATTTTTCCGAAGAAAAGTATTTCCCTCAACAAACAAATAGCCTGGATAAAAGTAAGCTTTGCATGGCGGTCCACTCGCCTCCGCCATTATGTCCGGGACCTCAGGATGATATACAGATTCGATCGACTCGGTTTGGGGATGCTTCGGTTTGGTCAGGGCCGCTGATGACTATCTGCTTGAAGACACGGATGATGTCAAAGGATTGTGATTGAATTAACGAGTTATTTCGAGAGGCTCCTTTGTTGAAAAATAAAAATAAAAATAAAAATACTTTATTTTTACCTGTGTTGTAACTCCATGCTTTCTTACACTAAATTGGAATTCCACCGTGCGCAAAGCGATTAAAAGCTTGCATTAACTTGACACAAAACAACGCATCCGGCGCACGAAAGCTTCGATACCCTACCTATCACACCGCACGCATGTTCGTGCGCCAACTAATTCCGGCGACAAATGGTAGCGTATGTTGGATCAGGCCGCCCATCTTTTATACCCTATGTGTGTACTTGTCCCGGGCCAGTTCATTTATAAAACAGAGTGAGATGCACTGTTCGTCTACAGGATAAGAGGGAGTGTGTTCATGCAAGCTGTTCGATGGTTGGAAAAATGGCCACATGGTCGAGAATGCTGGCAAAGTCATATTCGTACTGCCTTTCCTTTGATTTCTCAATATACTATTTCCTTAGCCGCTCAGATTTAGGGCAGTTAAACCCAACATATCAAAACAGAAACAAGTTCTGTTTTTACAAACAAGCCAGTTTGATACAGTATTTTTAGGAACGTTTTTGTGAAAAGGCTAGTTACACAAAAACCAACAAAATAGGACAGGTGCATGCGCCTCCAAACCCACATCAAAGGATTAGTTTATGACGGCTAACGACTGCTAAAAAGGCCACGCTCTTGTCTAGAATGATCTTTCGGGTGTTCTATGCATGTTTGCTAGCAAGGCCAAGACTCGTCGGAGTGATTAAACACACCCCTCATGTACTCTCCTGGGCATATCCTACAAAGCACCCGAGTAAGGAACTTTCTGACGGGGTGAAAGTTCTCAAAGCTCGCTTCTGCCTGTGTGGTCGAGAAATCCCCAGATTTGTATCCCGTCAACCAGCGAGGCCACAGCGTGTTTGGCCAACAAACTATCCACGGTCCCACTCATGCCTTGCCCTGGTGGACTCGAAAGCTGGATAGGACGGACCACTTGTTTTATGGTAAGTTGCCCCTCCCCCACCAAACAGCGACACCCCCTCATCATGGGGTGTGGAACAGTCTCGGGAAACAAAACAGTTGATATATATTAATAATCTCAGCGGGATTAATGGAGGAGCAGCTTGGGGGCGGTACTGAACATTATGTTCATTCATTCGTATATTAGTGATGCGGTTTTTATGGTTCTGAGATGTTTTTCTATTATTATTTAGTTCAAAAATTACATCCCCCTATCCCCGCCACAGCTGCGATTAGCTTCCCGGAACTGGCTGCATGTCTATTTCAAACTGGACTTATTGCAAAATATGCATGCGATTGAAGCGCTCGCTTGTAAACAGTTATTTAGACCTTGACGGGAACAACGCATGAGGACCGCCTGACCGGAACAATGGTTTCTTGTGTTCCGCGTATTTACAAACATGGTCACAAATAAGGTGTCTGGGAGTAGAATCCGATGCCTAAGTCCGAAAGCAGTACGCACAGACAGTACATGTCTACGGTGCAACACTTATAAAAACACATGGAACCCCGAAGATATGCACTGTATTGTTGTATCTTAGGGGAATGGAGCAAGCTCCACCTGTCCTGCATTCCTATACATAGTTATGAGCATTTCGAACGCCGTAGAGCATTCCATTTCTGTTTATTGTCATTACTTCCCTGCATGAATCACGCTTCGAGCCGCGAGGAGAGGCAAGGCGGCGGTGCATAGCCGCGGATCCAATGGAGAGCTGAGGAAAATACACAGGATCGCAGGACACTTTCATATCATCCTTTTCTCAGCCGGTTAGTTCTATGAAGTAAATACATACAGATCCACATACATATATAAATAAACAGGTTTTAGCCCATCTATCCTGAAGTTGATTAGCGAGATCGATAAAGGATACCCCCAAATTCCTTGAAACAAAAACAATGCAATATGACAACCCTTGGAATCGAGGAATTAACTGAAAAGAACGCTACCCCTACCCTTGTCCAAGCGCCCAGTTTTAGTGTTTCACACTCCCGTCGTCGCCCGGCCTTTGCGCTAATTACGATTATCCTGGAATACGTGCATGAACAATTCGGCGTTGATTCCTTATCAGGACGAGAATTGGAGGGGCAGAAGAAGCGGCGGTGGAAATGGTTAGGGAAAACCTTACCCAGAGCAGATTTACTATAGTATCTACTTTTGATCAACATCAGGTGATTATGCATTTTGGCTAACTCCCGACCTCACTTCGATGCTGTCGTCGCAATGATGAAGGCTCAAACATGCAAAGATTTCCTTTCATTTTTAGAACCCCTCAGTGGTTTTAGGGTTGAGAAGGCCTGTGTCCCCTCAATCAAGATCGTTCAGTATTTCAAGTACTAGTAGTTATACGCTGGCTGATTAAAACGCAATACAGGACTGTGACCAAGGTTTATATATCAAAGCCGTGCCATGTCACAAAAAGGAGCAATTTTTTTAAGAGCTTCTAGGTCCAAAGCAGTTCTAACAGATATCCTTCGGCTTGAGAGGCTATCTTCCTGCGGCGTAGTGCGTTTCTAGAGCCATTGTTCTGATTTATATACCTACCAAGCCAGCAGTCCACCGAGAAGCACTTTTGCTGCACGTCTCTTTTAGCATTCGGGCCCTTCAAAAGCCAGATTGTTGGCGCGGGAATTCAAAACTATTCAAACGCTGGCAAATCAAGAGTTATGATGATAATCATTTTCGGCTGCATGGCGATGGGCCATTATTGCCGCGCATCGAGTAACAACGCCAGCAACAGGGGTGAAATATCTGTCAGAAATTTGAAAGATGGGTACTAAACGTTGGCAGGTAAATCACCGAAATCCTCATCCGGAACACTACTAGGAACCTCCACTGCAGCAGGAAAATGGACAGTGTGGCCCGCGGGATAAAAAGCAGCCACTAGCCCCGGCGGAGGTTGGGATGGTTGTTCCTGCTCATGTCTCTGAAACCAACGCCCACAAGATATAATGTACCCGACGCTTTTGCAAAACCATTTGCCTCTTTTTTTTGGATGGCAGGTTGTCAGACTGCAGATCGTCAGGCATATCCTCATCCCGCCAACCTCTTCTTCGCTCCTCTCTGAGCTCGCCGAATGTTGAGGGGCGACCGTCTCTGTCTAACCAACCACCGGCCAACCACCATAGCATCGCAGAGGGACACTCATCGTCTCCAGGGTTGCGTTCTGGGGCCAAGCTGCTCGCTACACAGCCGGCGCCACGGAGATGGAGCATTGGCGCTGATATGTTGACTTGATCTGGGATCGAGAAGTTGCTGTTGCTGTTTTCTTGCTCGTTGGGGCCTGGTGAACTAAACGCTAAGAGTAGTGAATTAATATTGTTTTCTTCGGAGTCCTCGTTATTCGCAGCGTCTTTTCCGTGTGGTCGTGTGACCAACGTTGGTGTTTGGGGTGAGCAACTCTGGCTCAAATCGGTATGTGAGTTCTTCACTCTATTATTAGCCTCCAACGGAGATTGCTGCTCCATTGATTCCAGGTCGCTTTCGTATGGCACGACTTCTCTAAGAGCGTTCGCTCCTTTAATTCCTTTGGGATACTGGCTTGTTGCCCTGGCGCTAAAAAACGCACCGTTTTCGGGATTCAGATTCTGTTTCACAGTTTCTTTGCAAGCAAAAGACCTCTGTCTATCAAAGCGTAGTTATAGGGATCGTGATTCCTCTTTTCCAAACGGGATATTTGTACCTTACGACTCTAACCGATCTCTCAATAGATATGAGGTATAGTGTTAGTCCTCGGTTGGCCACTCGATATTGCTTCGCTCCTCCTCTGTAAGAGGAAGAGAACAGTTATGATCCCGGACAATTCAAACGCTCCTCGGGCTCGCCTTTCAGGAAGGGGTTAAATAATGCAGGAAATATGTTCTTTTTTATTCTTTTTTTCCGAAAAGGGGTTTAAAACGCAAGCCTTGTCTAGGGAAATTGAGCAATATATAGGTGCCTCCTCTTTTCCCTTCCTTTTGCTAGGTGATAGCTTCTTTCGTTTGCTGGCTCGAATGTTTTCCCGGAGGGCGTATCCGTGATTTTCTCAATAAACCCAGTTTGGTTAAAGGTACCGAATCTTGGAGAAGTGATATTGAAGGTTTGTACGTACATGACCGGGGGTTATGATATACCAATGCAGGGGAATGAACATGGGCAAATGTGTGAATTTATGCATACTGGGATATTCCTATTATGTAGGCCTGAGCTATCATCCCGGTGATGTCGAATCAACGGGAGTTGCGCCATTGATTGCACCTGTGTCTTAATCCCAATGCCTTTGATTATCAATTTAGTCCTCTCGTATAAAATTATTTCTCTGTTTCTGCAGGTTGTGATGGAAATATTAGGGTTCTGCTTTTTTTCCTTCATATCAATTGGCCCCTGTCGTTCCGTGCCTCAAGTATAAGCCAAATATATTCCTTTTCTATTTATACGGGAACCAGGCCCACAATACATAAATATTTAACATTAAATTTCATCATTCATTCCTTGACTTATTTAGCGGAAAAAGGGTCTACAGGAAAACCGAAAGGGGGGAATATGTGACCGTTGCTATACTCAATTTTCTTTATGTGTTTAGTTTCATGCAATATTGCAATTTGTTCCAAGCAACCCCCCCCTTTAAAACCCAATTACTTAAACGCTGATGGTTTTGAATACACTGTTTACGTGAAAGTTAGTATCATATCGCGGGACAGGCGTGAGTGCACCTGAACGAAAGGGAGAATTCGACACTTACCCGAATCCGCCACTCCCAGTGGCCATGATAGTCCCAGGCATTTGTGCCTGCCAATGTAGTTCTTTCACTGATTCCATATAATGCACAAAGAGTAGCTGAGGCGGGACATCAACAAGACCAGCATCACGGCTTTCTTCATCATCCAGCTCGACAGCAAGATCCCAGAGGGTCAGCGTATTATCCGCACATGCAACAGCAACTACACTGTCATCTGTCGGATGCCATTCTATACTGGTGACGGGCTCCTTGTGGAAGTCAAAGGAGGCAACAGGCTTCGGTTTGAGCTGCGACGCACCGCCGGATGTATCGGGTTTCCAATGTCGCAGGTCCCATACACCCCACTGGCCGTCGTCTGCGCCCGTGGCGAGGAGATGGAACGTCTGCCTCGACCAGCTCATGACATTCACATCTGTGTTGGATATTTTGACGTCTACTGCTGGTTTGCGCGACTTGGAACGGACGTCCCATACCTTGACGCTTCCATCGCTGCTTGCAGATGCGAAAACGTTGCGCTCGTTGGGAGACCATTGGAGCTCCTCGACAGAGGACGTATGTCCGATGAATGGACGGGTGTCTGTCACCCAGCCGCCTCCCTCAGTGCGAGTTGTGGCGTATATTAACCCGTCGTTATCGCCGGTAAGGAGTTTACCTAGTGGTTGTAGAGGTGACCAGTCTATGGCATATCCCTCTGATTTGTGCATTCGTAGTGTAGATAGAGGCTTTGAGGCAGAAGGAGGGACTATTGACCCTGGGTTATCGAATGTGGAAAGATACGGGGTGACGTCGTGGATTACAACATGAGCATTTTCAAGCATAGTTGCGGTCATGGTCTGAGGGGGTTTGGAGTAGTCTCCGGAGGAAGAGGGTGTTTGATGAGCGCGGATTCTGTTTGTTGTAGAGTTTAGGGGAATAGATTTTGATTCGAGGATTGGCTCTGAAGATTCGTCGTCCGATTCATCATCACTGCCCGAGTCCTCGTTCTCCCGCTCCATCTTGCTGAGTCCACTCAATTTCAGAATCATCAATTCGTTTTCTTTCGAACGAGGTCCATCTGCTTGCGTCCCAGCTACGGCATATACGGTGGCCGGGTATGTTTTCCGGTTGTCGCCCAATCCATCTTTCACTATATCGAAAGACAGGCAGGGCCACGGAGTGCTTAGGGTGTGAAGCATTTCATAAGTAGAAGGGTCTGGCGATAATGTCTCACCGGGCGCCAATTTTGTTCGCCCTGGTATAAATGTTTGCTTATCGACATCCATCGTATCTATTTTATTTATTCATCAGTAAATTTTTGATTTGTTGGGCTTAATTTGCGACGAAACGGAAATGCCCACCGCAATATCGAGTCTGGTTTTTTTTTTTTTTTTTTTTCACTTCATGGGCAGCCACATACCCCTTTGCTCCTCTGCCTCCCTTTCTGCATCTGGACGCCCGTCAACCCCAGCCTCGAGGATCTCATCTTCACTCTCAAACTCATCCTCAAACTCGTCTTCGAATTCCCCCACTTCATCAGGCGGGGCATCTGCCACTGGGCGTTCGCCAGCTTTCAATGGCGCGGACAGATCGTCTGTCGCATCCACCCCCCGTTTCGACATTTTGCGTGCGTTATTCAAGCTGTAATTGAATATGTATTATATAAAAAGTCGTCGTGGGTGGGCTGTAGCCGTTGCAAGCTAAAAGCTAACATTAAAATATTTTTTTTGTCCTTTGTTCAATTTGATACGAACTTTTTGTTCCCTTGGGACTCGAAATACGCTAGTCCGCTCTGGGAACACGCGCGAAACCACCTCCAACCCTGCAAGAAAGATAGATCCGAGGCCATTATTTGTTGACGACCTACAGGCTGCGTCGATGGCTTGTCGTGAGGGAGCATATTGGTAGAAATTTCCATCATTTTCAATAGCAGCTTCTCCTGGATCTCTTTTTCGGTTTCGATCGCTTTGACACTCTCTGGCCCAAGCCTCGTCGCGTTTAATTAACTACCCGCCATTTCAGCGCGCCACACGCTGTGCCCCAAGCTTCCCCGTCTGAACCACTGTATCCCCGGATTTCGTATGCTATTAGCAACCACCAGGGCTCTCATTTGACGGAAAATTCGAAGGTTGCCTCAGCCGCTTAATGGAGGCCTAAATAGGCGGAATTTCAATCGTGCTCCATGACGATATTCGACACCCTTCTTTGAAGTTATAGCGATTCAACCTCATTGTTTTACCCGTTTACAGCCCCTGGCTTGCTAACCATTTACGCTCCTTGAGATTACTTTGATTGATACTGATATTTGGTATTGTCCGTTTGGAAGAGATGGACAACCCACCGATGGAAGCGGATAAGTTGCCTGTGCTGGAGCAAGCAGTTCCTGTCGAAGAGCAACCAAATCAGGTTCTGGACCAGGTCCCTGTTGCCGACCATATTCCTGAGCAGCTCCCCGAGCAGCTCCCGGACCAACTCCCTGAGCAAACGGCCCAACCAGAGCAGGACATGCCAGCACCCGCAGAAGAAGCAGTGACTAGCTCACCCTCGTACAACAGCAATGGCTACAGCAACGGCCATCGAGCGCACCACTCCTCACACTCTCTCGACTACCCAACCTCCAGTCAAACGTTCATACCGCAAGAAATCGAGACGTCTCCACGGAATCACTCTCCAACCATGCCCTTTCAGCAGCCTATCCAACCCACCCAATCTGCGCAGACGAGTTCGCGGCCTAGCTCAGGACTCTCGGGTGGAGGCGATCGATACGGATACTCGCAGCCCTATCAGGACCAAAGTCGGGATCAGAGACAACCGCAGCAACAACAGCAGCAACAGCAACAACAGCAGCAGCAGTCTGCTCCCAGCAAGAATAGCGTCGTTATAAAAGTTGGAATGGTGGGAGATGCCCAAATAGGGAAAACTAGCCTCATGGTTAAATACGTTGAGGGAAGCTGGGACGAAGACTACATCCAAACACTTGGTAAGAAAACTAATATGATATGCTTTCCTTTGGGTATAATATCTGGTATTTAGTAACATGGTTACTGATATATGATCCATTGGCAATAGGAGTTAACTTCATGGAGAAGACCATTTCAATTCGGAATACAGAAATTACGTTTTCCATCTGGGACCTGGGCGGACAGCGTGAATTTGTCAATATGTTGCCTCTAGTGTGCAACGATGCCGTCGCTATATTATTCATGTTTGACCTGACCCGAAAGAGCACACTGAATTCCATCAAGGAATGGTACCGACAGGGCCGCGGGTTCAATAAGACCGCCATCCCATTCCTTATTGGCACAAAGTATGACCATTTCGTTAACTTCCCACGAGAGGACCAGGAAGAAATATCAATCCAGGTCAGTGGCTGAATTTTCATTTTATGTTTGTGTCTATTATTTTTATTTTCTTTAAGCTGACAAGTACGCAAAGGCCAAACGCTTTGCCAAGGCTATGAGAGCCAGTTTGATCTTCAGCAGCACGAGTCATAGCATAAATGTCCAGAAGGTATTGCACATCCCCGCTTCTTTTCCCTCTTTCTTTCGAGTTCATACCATAACTAATAATTGGGTCTCTAGATCTTCAAAATTGTGCTGAGCAAGGCATTCGACCTCAAATGCACCATTCCCGAAATCGAGAATATCGGAGAGCCACTGTTGCTCTACCAGTCTGTCAACTAAGTGAAGGGCGTGAGCCTATTGAACGGGTGAGATGACATTTTGTGATGAGAAGAATTTGTACGCTGAATGAAGCCATGGTTTATTACGATTATACTCTTCATTTTTTCTATTTTGTAATCGTGCGGTAGGCGGAAGAGGGGCTAGACGGGGTGAGAGGCAGAGGACTCCTGATGTGCCTCATCCTTTTCTATTTAGAACAGGTGGATGTGACAGAATCACTTGCTCTGTGCATTTTCGTGACCAAATGTTTGCTTTTGTATGTTGTCGCAAGGGATTCCTTGTTCTTAATTTCAGTTCTTTTCCTTCTTTTTTGGCATTGGGCTGCGTTCGAGGCATTTGATTATTTTGATTACTTTGATTTCCTTATTTCCCCCCTGGTTTTTCCATTTCCTTTGCCCTTCCTCTTTTTTCCCCATTCACTTCACTTTCTACCTATGTTTTTCTATTCCTGCTTTTTGGCCTTGTCCATCCCGCCCATACCTCTCACCGCTGCCACTAGAGTTTTTCCTTTGTCGTTTTTATCCATATCAACTGATTTTTCTTTTTCTTTTCCTTTTCCTCTTTTTTTTTTTTTTTTTTTTTTTTTTTTGGTTGGGCGAGCTCGCTCTGCAAAG
Source organism: Emergomyces orientalis (assembly GCA_002110485.1). NCBI lineage: Eukaryota > Fungi > Ascomycota > Eurotiomycetes > Onygenales > Ajellomycetaceae > Emergomyces > Emergomyces orientalis. The sequence goes on from MOWL01000003.1 coordinate 732,587, forward strand.
AAGGGCTAATACGTCGGCATCAAAAAGTCGAAGAAAAAAACGAGACCGACGCTGCTGAACATTATTATGATAATAACATACCCGTTCCAACCCAACACCCAGTTTTCCAACATAATGTCAGCAACAGCAACCGCATGTGTAAACCCAATTTTGTATTTTCCATGTATTGAATAGTTATCATACCGGCAGTGTAGTTACAAAGTGGCCGAAGTACACATTGGGAGCCCCGCAAGTCAGCCAAATGGGGGATGGAAGATTCGTTCCCTCTTGACAGCTGCGCAACTGGTCAGAGAAATTGAGATTCGGGATTTCGGGGTGTAAAATGGAAAAAGGGGGTAAAACCCTAAGCGACGAGCTAATTAAGCATGATGTAACTAAAATCTGCGCCTAAACCAGCAATGATTCTAACTGCCGCTCGTTGAAGTTTTGCTTCGGATTAAAGGCTTGAATGCAAGCCTGCTGGAGGCTGATGGATCCCTTGGCGACTTTATCCTCGTGTTGCTATATGATCGGCAGAGACCAAATGGCTCAAATATATTGTTTTTGTTCAGGTATTATTGATTGAAGGCTGGATTTGGGCGCATGGGTTTTCCAACTTCCTGCTTTCCAGCACAAGCTTGGTTGCGAGTTGGCAGAAATTACCATGACCTTATCCATATAGTTAATAGAGCTAGCTCTGACACCTGCTTGAGTTATGACGTCTTCACCAAAATACCATCGATTTTGTGTAGTAATTAATGGAACTTAATCTAGCCACGAGTTGCTCCGCAGATAGCCAATCCCCATAGGAAACATCAATAGGGTCCGTGATGGATGCTCGAATTTTCTTCGTTCTTTTCTCGACTGCAATTTTGTATCAACAAGTCCCGCTTTGTAGAAGGCCGCGATTCCATGGCTCTAGGCCCTTGACGGAGCAAAAGGGCTCCAAATATCCGAAACTCTCATAACCAAGGTTTTTCTCTAGAGCAAGGTTCATATTTGGCTATTTTATAGATAAAGGCCTTGGCTTTCGTCCCCAGTACAAGCTAGCTCTATCGCCTGGCCTAGAGGACGGCCTGACACAGCTTCGCCGCATGCCGCCTTGATCACCTCGCTCTTTGGCCTCTCTGGTGTGTCAGTCTCCATTTTTTTTTTTTAATTTTTTTTTATTTAATTTGCACCTCTTGCTCTCTTTCTGCAGCGCCGGTTAAGGCTTCGCCGCATTTTTTCTGGGGGCGTGTTGATCAGGCCTGTAGGCTGTTTTGTGGCTGTCATTTTTGGCTCCCCCATCCCCCGCTGGCGGATTAACGGCTTTCTCTAAAAATAACCACCAGCGATATAGGATTGTCAATTGAGCCGCTTCGCGAGGAATAATTGCAGGGGTCTGTGTGTGACTCGACTTGCAATCCCTGTGGAGCATTGGACAGGGTTATTATTACCATGCTGCTGATTTTTATTGTTGTTGATTTTCTTTAAAAGATGGCCTTTGGCTTGCACATGGGGTGAGGCGATCATTGCATCCTCTGTCTTATCAGCCTCGCCGGAACCGTTCTTTTTTTGGGTCAGAGAACCCATTCCACCCGTTTTCTCATCTTCTTTCCCGGCGACGATTATTCAACTGACCATCTAGGCCTCAAAAATTGATGATATATCCATTTTCCACCATACATCGGTGTTGTCGTTCTTTCTTTTCACACGTTGCTTATCATTTACTTAGTAGCATATCTCGACCACTATGGCGACAATTCAGGAGCGAATTGCGGCCTTGAACCAGGCGCATGTTGGACGAACACCAGCAGCTTCTCCTCCTCTCGAGATAAAACCAGATTTACCCGGCCCAAGGCCTTCGATATCCGATAGATTCGTAGTCCAAGCCAATGAGTTGCGTGCCTCTTCCATCCCGATCAGAGACCAGGAAATACTCCCACCACCATCCATCACAAGAACGGGGCAGAAGTTACCTACTCCTACAATTAAACCAAAGAAACCGCCGCCTCCTCTCCCTACAAGAAAACTTACGGGTCAACTATCGCCTGCACTACCCCAGCGTAAATCGTCCGATTCACATATTCGCAGAAACTCGGGAGATTCTTCGTTTTCGACCACCTCTACAATGTCGATGACAAGTTCGACTGGGGATGGCAAATCACCTTCAATTAGGTCAACCTCGACTGAACGAGCAACATCTCGCAGGTTGGCCCCAGCATGGGGGGAAAGTACACTGCCGCCGCTGCCTCCAAAGAGAAGCGGGAATACAAATGGAAATCAGACGTTGAAATCTCGACCATCCTTGGGAGTGCTTGATAGCGGCCTCAAGACATCTTGCTCCTCTATCTCGTCTCTCACACGAAAATTACCTCTTCGATCAAATTCATCCAATGCCAATGATGTACCTGCAGTTCCACCGCGGAAATCTTCAAATACGGATTTGGATATTCCCCCTCAATTACCCCAGCGCAAACTTCCCCCGCCAGCCCCTTCATCCAACAAGGCATTTGAGAAGATAAAGGAATCGTCCTTCGCTACTTTTAAAAATAACTCAACGAATCATGAGTCGGTTACGAATGGACATACACATGGGCAACAAACCAATGGCTCACCGCCCCCAGTGCCTCTAGGTTCTCGTCCCGATTTGTCCAAAATACAGGCAACTAAACCACGGATGCCTTCCTCCCTCTCTCCTCCTAGTACTGGCTCAACAGCTGTCTGTATGACATGCCGTGACTTTTCCGGCCCGGATTCTCATGCAACGCGATTTCCCAGACAATCGCTTCCTACACAAGATCTTTCCTGGCTGGCCAGCCAACTTACCGCTCCCTTCCAATCTCTCACTGATAAAGCTCGTGCCATATTCACCTGGCTCCACCATAACATCGATTATAATGTTGAGGCATTTTTTAGTAATAACCTGAAATCCTCAACGCCAGACAGCACTTTCAGCACTGGGCTTGCTGTTTGCGAAGGTTATGCTGCCCTCTTCGAACGGTTGGCAACGCTTGCTGGGTTGGAGGCGCGAGTGATTACAGGCCACGGTAAAGGCTACGGTTATACCCCCCTTGCACCAGGCTCACCAATACCACCTTTCGACGGCAACCATGCTTGGAACGTGGTGCGGGTTGATAATGGACGGTGGAAGCTTATCGACAGCTGTTGGGGTGCCGGGAACGTCAAGGGCAAGGGCCAGCCGTACAACAAAGATTTCACTCCGGAGTATTTCACCATGTCCAACGATGAATTTGGCAACAAGCATTTCCCATCCAACCCCGGAGATTTCTACCGGGATGATGGCCGCCCAAGTATATCCTGGGAGGAATATATGAGCATCAACCCGTCACAGCCAAATGGCGTTGAACCACCTATCATATTCACTGGAGTGAAAAAAGAACATGGAATTGGCGAGAGGTCACTTCAACCCCGCTCAAAGAAGGTCTCTGTCTACCAACCTGGCCCAATACGTTTCCAATTCGGTCTCATTTGCGAGCACTGGACACTGGCACACAGTAACATCCGTACACCATATCTCTTTGTTTTATGCGTTAATGGCATCGATGGAGGCAGAAAGGAGTATATCCCGTTCCACTATGTCCATGGATCTGGCCCAGGCGGCGCGGGTGACCTTTGGTACGTTGATGTTACCGATCCTCGTGTTTTAGGTGCGCCAGGGCAGAAACTGCACATCTACAGCGTGACAAGCTTTGCAGACATGCACGATACTCGAGGTCTTGGCAGAGAGGAGTTCCTTCGTGGTGTCGGTAGGGTGGGAATGGGATTTGGGGGTATTGCTGAGTGGGAGCTTGTATGATCAGAGGGAAGAATTTTTTTTAATTTTCATCCAAGCATCCAATCTTTTTGGCTTCGTTTTGCTGGCTTGCAAAACTGTATTTTCCACGAGTCTTCAATATACCTTTCTGCTTTCTTTCTTTCTTTGTTTCTCGGTCTTGCTGGTTATCCGTCACACCTTTCCTTCTATGAAAGACTACTGCATAGAGGAGACCTCCATACACTTTCTTTGCGGCCGTTCAATATTACCAACGTTTCTCACTTCACAATTCCCCATTTCTACACCATTAATACACTGGAGATTGTTTTTTAGTTACTGAGCTTTACCAGCCAAGAGTACGAAAACCCACTTATTCATATGCCCCCGTGGTACGATTTCGATAACAAGACTTGTGGCTACTTATGCGCCACTATAATAGAATGCCTGGTTCAATGCTTAATTCGAACACCCCTATTTCTTAGGCCCGGTTTTGGTCAGTCTTCGCCTCCAATCTTAACTAGCCTTGGATTACTGCCCCATGTATGTATGTACATTCCAGGGCTTCCTTCCAGTTAAATTCAACTTGTGCTCAAATCAGCAATCCAAATGATAAGTCCCCAGGTATAAAATGGCTGCTATTGAGTTTTATCCCACCCTCACACCCTCTAATCGATATGGATAATTCTCCGTCTGACCTCACCATAATGCATAGTTCCTCTTGCTGCTGCCCCGTGCTTACAAGAACCCTAATCATATGGTTCACGGTGGAATATTTAACACTGCCAATGAGCACTTAAACCATCCACCTGTTCCCACACTCTTCAAACCAGCCAAAATCATGCGAAAGGACAACCTCTACCGCCTCTTCCTCTCCATCCAATTTCCTTACTCGCAGCATATGCTCATGAGCTGCCTCCTTATCAGCATGTGCACACGCCAAATGGCCTAATTTGTTGGGATCCGGATAGACCGCTAGCTCTCTCGTTCCCTTATAAACTCGAACATCATGAGCGGTATCGCCCGCCAGATACATCCACTTTTCTTTACTAACGCGCACCAGAATATTAATGTGGCCAGCCAGATGACCCGGGGCATTAATAATGAATACAGACCCATCCCCGAAATAGTCCATTGCGGCGGGAAATGGCCCGAGAGTTTGCCAGTGTTGATTTTGTCCGCTCGATGGCAACGACACCGATGGCGTTGACGTTGATGACGACGGGTATGGAAGCTCTATCGTCCTTTCCCGCGGAAGAAGATTTGAATCGAAAATCGACTCTTTATCCGTCGGGTATGTGTTCGGGCCACTCAGTATCGCTTCCGTCGTGCCGGGCCCAACAATGAATCTTGTCTGCGGACCAGAAAACCTCGACGGGTCCCCAACATGGTCATAGTGTAAATGCGAAAAGATCACAGCATCAATGTCCGCCACCGGATCTACGTTGGCTTTTGTGAGACTGTCAAATACATCCTCCTTCACGCTGATGGTTACTCTTGTGCGAATTCTTTCAGCCACAGGGGGGATATAGTTCTCTGCATCCTTGCGTAGGCCTAGGTCGAATATTATTCGTGCGCCTGTCGCGCGGTGTGTGAGGAGCCATGACATAGAAGGACAAATCAGCGTCTCGTCAGATCCTTGGACGAATTCTTCACCGTCCAGGTGGATGTGGCCACTGGAGAGAAGGGTGAGGTTTATGACTGCGTCATCTGAGCGTGGAGTGGAGAGTTGCGAGGTGGTGGTCATTGTAAGTTGAATGTATGGATGGGCTCGCAATGATGGCTTAGACCTAAGACTTTACACGTGGATTTTGGTTTAAGGGGAGCCCAATGGCAGGTAAGATATGATGGACGGAATTATGTACCACTCGGTAAAAGAATGGTACTGCATTCAAATGACAGGCTCTGAAGTCCGGGGATAGCATTTCTTTTTTAACATATTTTCCAAGTGAGGGGCTATCTATGACTCTGAAATTTCCTCTACCGGCTCGCCAACTCATATTGCGGGGGAAATCCCCACACAGAAATTTTCTTTCCAAACCACACATAATGAGTCAAAAACCCACCCTCAAAGCGGTCGGATACCCAGCGCTGCGTTCTATATGCTGGGAAGATGAAAATTTTCAACAACTGAATGTTCGCGATTTTATTTTTGCGGTGTCCTGCAATTGGCGGGTCTGGCTTCTTAGACGCGAGGAAGAGGGGGATTTCACAATTTCTCAGTTGGCCAGATGTACCCAAGCTGTTTCAAATATGGTCGAAATCGAACTTTGAAACACGCCCGTGGTAACCTAGTGTCATCAAGAAAAAGCAGGGAGCTCAGTTCACTTCTCCAGTCTGCCAAAATCCGTTGGGCCGTAGAAACACCAACAACAACCAAAATCCTAGCGAAAGCCCTTCTCCATTCATGGTTTTTGGATGGTGTAATTCAACTTAGAGGACACATGTTCGACCACAAAAGATAACGTTTTATTGTTTACTAAATCGAAAAAAATAAACCTCAAGTTATTGAATGGGCTAACGGGGCTGTTGTTCTTCATCTTCGGGCGAAAGGTGACAACGACCCCAACGGGTGTCGTGTCCAAAAGTAGGACTGAACCGCTGTTCCTATACGAAGATCCACGTTCCCCGAATCCTGGAAGACAGTACTCAGATTGACACAAGGAAGCAGCGCGTTATGGAATTCGCGCTGAAGGTTCCCTGCTATCTGTTGGGACTTACTCTGCTTCTTGATGCGTGCAGTCGAATAATGGTGTCACGGAACATTTTGAGGGAGGGCATGTTTGCCAGAAATCATCGAATAACCTCTCTGTGGCTGCGTTAGCTACAAGCTCCTGAAATTTAAAAGGGTTTGCATAAAATGATGCCCAACGGAAGCAAGATGCTAGCAACCTACTTCATGTCGAGGAGCTCTTGAATTCCACGCCCAGTTAGACGAGAAACCTTATCAAACCTCGTCTGTTCTGTGTCGAATTCGAATAATGCAAACGTTAGCTACTCATGTAGGTGGATCTGAATGTACCTGACAGGCGGCCATCAAGCCAGCCTCAGTACGTATGTTTCAAATATAGGCTGCTCCGTCAAAATTCAATTCGATGATCGGCACGGTGTGATATACACCCTCGTTTCTATCTTTGATTGGCCTCCCGCCGCCCTCAATTGCCCGTTGACCAATTTACGCTTTGAATGTAAAAACTTAATCAACAACCACCGCACAATCGCCTGAAGATACCAGAAGTGTATCTCATCGTCCCCTTATTTGTCCCACCTGTGCTCCCTTTCTATCTTCGCCGAGATTTCAGCTGAATCGAAGAATAGCCGAACCTGACCTTTGTGGCAAGTTGCATAAATGCAACGCATCGCCGCTCACACCATTTTAAGTTTTGCCCCTTGTGATACCTACCCTTTATGGGGGCCGCACGGTGCTGCTTAAGCTGGTCCTGCTTTTTTCCTTTGTCTGGAGAACGTTGGGCTAGGGGAAATTGGGCATTTACTCCATTTGGAATGCGTGACGAGAGGGCAAAAGAAGGAAGAAAAGTTTAGAGTCATTATCAGAAGGGGATGTTTTAAAAGTGTTCATTTCAAGTCCCTACCTCCCGAAACGAGCGGTGGAAAATAAAAAAGGGGGAAAAGGAGAAATGCATAGTTCCAATCAGTACCTGGTTGATATATCATTCTGCCTACCTTCACGTCGAAAGGCGGCCTGACCCAAATCGTTGACTCCCTAGGTACCCAGGTAGCTATTGGCCTATGGCCGGAAATGTGCGCATATTCCCAGAGCACCGTCTTTTCTCTTCTTTTTTACGAATACGATCAGGCCTTGGAAATTCCCCCCGCAGGAGCATTCTGGGCGAAAGAGCCGAGAGAGCCGAAGAGGGAGTCAAACTCAACCCAAACCCTTCATTCAAATTTAGCTTTTCGTCCACTTTCTTCACGTCTTAACTGGGGAACCAGAGAAATTTCGGAGATCCGGGCGTCCCATAGCGCAGTGTCTGGCAGAGGAAAAGTTGACTTGGGAAAAATAAAATAAACTAAAACTGAAAGACCTGCAATCATTCTGGCTTGGGTCAAAGGTGCCGAAGAAGGCAGACCAGTAAAAGTCATTGACATATCCCATGGCAGGTTTACATAGTATGAATTGGCCAGAATAAACCAGGTTTATGCGTACTAGGATGGCCCTGTTTGTTGCGTTTAGCTCACGTTTTTGTCACGAGGTCTTCGTTACTCAAGCTATGCGGCAAGGGGTTGTCAGCTAAATCAGCGCAAGGGTTCGAAGGCTGGATTTAGCAGACATGTGAATAGTGTACATGTACGGAGTAGTGACAAAGACATAAGCTCTTCCTGTCAGACCGTAACTTAGTTATACGCCTGCTTAGATAATCCTCCATAACTAACCCCGTAGCTAGGATAGGATAGTACTCCTTAATGAAACCAAGCTTATTACCTCCAACACTTCCATGTTTCATTTCCACTCTCTTGATTTGCTCTTGTTTTCTTTCTTTTCTTTCTTCTTTTTAAATTTTTTTAGAGGAAATCCTGTCATTGTTCGTCCTGAGGATTCGAAGACAGGGGTGCCGGGGTATATTTCCAGCTTTGGAGATCTCGCGGGGCCGCTGTCTCTCATCGTCATAGATAATGAGTCTGGTCAGTGGTGATCTCAGCCCGGGAGACTTGCATTCATATTTTATGATCTTGGTTGCTTTCCGCTTAGATCTGACATTTTCTGGAGTTTTTCGCTGGTCGCTGATCATGTTTAAAAATAGCACTGCACGAGGATTGGTTTCTGAAGAGGGGGTGTTGTTAGTAACTTGTTAGGAGTCGGGGAGATATACTTCATTGTTCAATACGTGAAGGGAAGAGTGTGAAAAATGGTAGCAAGAAGAAAATATTACTGCTAATATGGAAGTCGTTCCTCGCACATTTGAAAGTCTGATATTGTTTTATGCCCTTGATGAAAAGTAACACTACTCCGAACGACTGAATGGGGCAGTTAAATTATTTTTTTCCATGCGAAGCCGAGAGCAAGTCACCGAAGTCCACCTTCCTGGGGGAGGGAGCCACCATTTCTCGAGGCTTTTGACGTTTGGTGGGCGACTGCTCTGTTCTAACCCAACCGTCATCATACGACGGACATACCACGCTGTCACCTCCTTGGGGTTAGTACATGGAATCTCCGCAAGAGGCTAGGGCCCGGCGCCGTGGCCAAAAGGGAAGGATATCCACAACAGGTAAATGGGTGGAATTGGCAGAGCATGTCCTGCCGACGCCACTACTGTCATTATTCTTGTCATTATTGATCCTGGTTGGTAGGGTTCATCTTTCCCCGCATCGGCCAAGTCGGTGCTGTTTCTTTAGTGTGGAAAATAAGCGCTAATTATGCGAGTTTCTAAGCATCCGTCATCAAATCGCTCCAGCGCCCAAAGAAAAACCAAGCGACTGCCTTGGACGGGATTGGACAGATTTCAGACAACAAGCCGGATTATCAACACCAGATAAAGGGTCCCGGTGAGCGCTTCTACGTCAAGGTGACCCGCCAGAAGTCAATGTCGTATTAAAGGTCAGTGATGTGGAAACCAACACTCCGCCTCAGACACTGCGGTAATTAGTAGTTTGTATAAGGGGTGGATGAACGATCAACATGAAAGCGGAACCAGATCCTTTTGGTGGATAAATCTCCTACCAAATAACCATAACCCACTTACTAAGGTACCACCTGAAGGCGTCTTGAATCTGAAAATCTGAAACAAAAGTCCGCTGTAGGGGAGCCCAACCAAACGCGAAGTAACAGCGTCGAGATTTCAAATATCTCCATCAACTCCATATCACGTTTTTCGGCTCCTTGGCCTCCTTTGTCACCTGCACTGTTCACCCCAGAGATCCCGGACCCCGGCATCAAAGATTCTCTCTTTCATTTCCGCCGTATATCGGAATGATATCCCATACCCACTCACTCTACGGGGATTAAGGTAAGGCAGTAGTCAGTACTCCGACAAAAGACTCGGAGCAGCGTAATTCTAGCCAGCGTACTTGTAAATGTCTGTGCATTTTCCCGACACTGAGATTTCGAGGGGGGCGAATTAGCCCAAGTGAACCCTGCAGGCTGTTCGGGATTGTCTGAACATTTCTACGGCTCTGTTCGTTAAGGACTACCAGCTCCGAAGTACAGGACTTCGGCTCTGGTAGTTGACATTGGTCCAGAGGTGTTCTCGCGTGACCGGCCAATCCGGCTCAAAGTGAGTCTTTTCTCCCCGTGTCTTCGTACGGAGTACGTTAAGACACTTTTCGCGCAAGGCATTTCGCTCCAGGGCTGCCTGGATGAAGTTTAGTTCACCTGGGATGTGGCTTGGTGGCTGGCAGCTAGCTCCAGCCCTGGTTCCTTAGCTGATGCTTGGGTTTTTAGAGGCTTGGCTAACTTTGAGGGCCTAATGCTCAATACCAACGGATGAAGTATCTCAATCGAACATGCTCTGGCCTGTACCCTTGGAACAATTTGACCCTTTTTCCCACAAAAACTCGGCACAACTCTGGTACATGGCCAATAATATACCGAACCCGTGCGGTCCGTCCACGGGTCCAGAGAATCAGCAGGTCACGGTAACAGCACTAAACAAGCACGTGTTTCTTTTTTTTTTTTTTTTTTTTTTTTTGTTTAGGTGCCAAGGTATGTATGAATATGTGCATCATGACATATGCACCGTACCTTTTGCTCTACTCTGGCTGACAGCTATACCTACATAGGTACCTACCGCATGTCATCGGCATATAATAGTTTATGAAGGTAGACAGTTTAAAGCTGCGACAACTACCAGTTGGCGGGCGACTAGGACGAGATCAAATTTAAACACAGCTAACAATAATAATAAAGAGCATGAAAAGTATCAAACGGGCCCAGGTTTTCAAAAAAAGTTAAAATATAACAATTCCGGGATGGGCTGAAGCTTGCCACAACAAGGCTCCTCCAAACAGAGCTCAGCAATTCTCCACAGCTCAATATCGAACAGAGAAGTTACCGTTGCAACAAGCAACGTTGTAGCAGCCCACATGCGGTGGGGTCGGCAGTTAACTGAGAGCGCCGGAGACTGGCCGTCCGAGTTTGGAGGGAATCCTTTTTGGGTTTATATAAATTATTTTTTTGGCACATGCAATGGGGAAAACTGACTCGCAGGGTCGCAGGGAAAACTTGCGAACTCGGAGTAGGGTGAGCTAACTCCCCCAAAAAAAAGGGAGGAGTACTCTGTAGATCCTACTAAGGCGCTGTTAGTTCGACCTGTTGGTCAGAAAGATTTGGTTGCTAACCTGTAAATGGCTTAAGGGATGTCGATCTAAATAGGATAGGCTGGGCAATTCCGGCTTTAGCATAAAAGTATAACTCGAAAAAACGTGATTATAGGGCATCCATGAATGGATCCCTGAAGAAAAAAAAAGGAAAAAAAAAAAAAAAGCCGGGGAGCAACTGGGCTGGCATTCGCTGTGTGCAGAAAGTTAGAGATACCTGGGTGCTTTTTGTATTGTTATGCACAAGAAGGCGAAATCCGTGCCCATTTTGCTGCGCGTGTCACAGTTGCCCCCGTCCCCCAGTCCCCCGTCCCCTTCTCCTCTCCCCGCACCTTGTTCGGTTTGTATTAATATATAAACACTTGCAGTCCCCCCCCAGCTGAGCTTGTTCTTTGTTCTTGGCCCCTTTTCTTTTCTTTTTGTGGTTTCTTGTCTTGAAGAGTTCCAACCTAGCTGCGCCAAATACGATCAGCAAGCATCGAAGCTTCGGGAAGAGATACAAGAACAGGCCTGAAGAACCAGTATCCCTTTCGGGGGAGAGAGCAACAACAACCAACAACAACAACATGGCGTCGTTGGCTGGTAATATCTACCTCATCGCCGCCGTGGCGGTGATCGGAGGTGGTTTGTTCGGTTTCGACATCTCGTCCATGTCTGCTATTATCGGCACTGATAACTATCTTTGCTATTTCAATCAGCCTGAGCCGGGTGATACAAAATGCAAAGGTCCAAGACCGGATGTTCAAGGTGGTATCACGGCCTCCATGGCTGGTGGTTCATGGTTTGGAGCCCTCGTATCGGGCTTTTTGTCTGATATCTTTGGTCGCAAGAAGTCCATTATGGTTGGCGCAGTTATTTGGTATGTTGGTTTTGTTTTCTTCGCCTGTTCGACCTACATTCGCATTCAGGTCTCCGCATTCCGTCAATTTTGATGCGAATTAACAAATTCACACATTTGGGTATAAATTGCATAGCATGTTGAGCTGACTGAACTTTCTTCGCTACTAGGGTCATCGGTTCTATAATCACCTGTGCTTCGCAGAATATCGCCATGTTGATTGTTGGTCGTGTCATCAACGGTTTCAGTGTCGGTATATGTTCCGCGCAGGTCCCTGTTTACATCGCTGAACTGGCACCTCCCTCCAAACGTGGCCGTCTAATTGGCGCGCAACAATGGGCTATCACATGGGGTATTATGATTATGTTCTAGTAAGTTTCAGTCCGAGTATAATCTCTCCATACATCCCTATACCCCTTTCTCGCCTCGCGATACTGACAACGGCATTAGCATCTCCTATGGAACTAGCAAAGTTTCTGGAGCAGCTGGTTTCCGGATCGCGTGGGGTCTGCAAATGATTCCCGCCATCTTGCTCTTCTTTGGTCTCATTCCTCTACCTGAATCACCACGCTGGCTTGCTCGTAAAGACCGCTGGGAAGACTGCCTTGCGGTGTTGACCCTGGTACACGGCAAAGGCGATCCAAACTCCCCATTCGTCCAACGCGAATACGAAGAGATCAAGGAGATGTGTGAATTCGAACGACGAAATGCTGATGTGACTTATCTTGAACTGCTTAAACCCAACATGATCAACCGCACTCATGTTGGCGTATTCACCCAGATTTGGAGTCAGTTGACTGGTATGAACGTTATGATGTACTATATCACGTGAGTCTGCACCCCTTGTGCTAAATCGTTTGAATTTGATATTTTGATGTTGATCATGGTTTGGCTAACTATCTTTCTAGATATGTCTTCGGAATGGCTGGTCTCACAGGAGACACCCTGATGGTTTCAAGCAGTATCCAATACGTTATCAATGTCGTAATGACAATTCCCGCGCTGCTGTGGGTTGACCGCTGGGGTCGCCGTCCCACCCTATTGGTTGGTGCCTTCTTTATGATGCTCTGGCTCTTTATCAACGCTGGTCTTCTTGCATCTTACGGGCACCCTGCGCCAGCAGATAGAGCTGTCGAAGCTCAATCCTGGCTGATCAGCGGACCCCCCAGTAAGGCTGTTATCGCATGCTCCTATCTGTTTGTCGCCTCGTTCGCTCCAACCTGGGGTCCTGTTTCCTGGATTTATCCACCAGAGCTTTTCCCTCTGCGCGTTCGTGGAAAGGCTGTTGCCCTTGCCACTTCCTCCAACTGGGCCTTCAACTTTGCCCTCGGTTACTTCGTTCCTCCGGCCTTTGTCAATATCCAGTGGAGGACCTACATTCTTTTCGCTGTTTTCTGTGCCGCCATGTTCGTCCATGTCTTTTTCATGTTCCCTGAGACGGCTGGAAAGACTCTTGAGGAAGTTGAGTTGATCTTCACCGACCCCAATGGCATCAAGTACATTGGAACACCCGCCTGGAAAACACGGGTTGACTTCCACCGTGCAGCACTTCTTGAGCAGACCGGTGTCAAAGATGAAGAGAAGCTTGCAACAAACTATCATGAGGAAACCAAGGAAGCAGCTGTCTAGATTCCTAGTTATATACTGCGGGAATCGGCTCAATAAACGGGGGCGCGGCTCAATCTCTTATCGTTCTCCTCATGTGATCTATGTATTATTCCCCTCTTGTGCGCTATAACAACCTTTGTCTACCTTTCAACTTGTGTGTGAACTGTTGAAAAACCTGTAACCATCAGATCCCTAGAAACTCTTCCAAAGGAAAAAAAAATAAACCGGCGGAAACAGAATAATAGTGCAATGCAGTGCAAATTTCACAGTCCATCATTACCCATTTACTTTCTTCATTTCTTTCCCCAGTTTTGGTTGACTCATTTTCCGCTTTTTTATACAGCTACATAACTCTGTTTTGTACTCAAACCCGTACATACGGTGCGCTTATTACAATTGGGGAACATCTAATATAAATACTATACCAGGTGATGTCAGCATTACACCCAAAAACACTTCGTTCGTGTCTATAATTCAGAGAGGTGTATCAACTCGCGTGGCAATATAGGCTTTCGAAGTGTTTAATTCGCAGCGTAAAAGGATTCCCGGGTCGTCGAATAATATTAATGAGTATTTTGAGCATCCAATGGCCTCCGTTGTTGACGAGATATACTCTATTTCATCATCTGTAAGTGTTGTGAAAATTGACTTGGGAATAGGTGATGGAAGAAAAGTGAGCCCCCGGCTGTCCAGCGAAACAAATCTTCCCCTCCTTTTCAGTTAAAGATATGCATGGGATTTCCTGCGAGAATGTCACACCACGCATATTTAAAATGGGTCAAACTACTCCTATTTTTATCTGTAGAATCTGGATCTAATAGGGAGACACCGACTTTATTTCCAGCCATACAATGACATTTTCGACGGTGAAAGCTCATAAAATTGTAAGGCAAATGTTTCTGTCGTTTCCCCCTTTGTTTTGCACTCAGGTTCAAGGCTCCCACTTTTGTTTCTCTTGCCAGGTCCTTATTCTCATATTCTCTGGGATGGACAATCTTATTCCATATTCTTCACCCTATCCTGCTAGCAACAGCCCTCCCTGTGCGCAAAAAATCCGGCTGCTCAAGCGCTAATTTCTTAAACCCGAAATGAAACTTGAATACGGCACTGCGCTAAAGTTATCTCCTCTTTTTCATCATTCTTCTCGACTCTATATATTTTTTAGTTTTAAAAGATATTTTATAATTACATATATATATACATATAGAGAGAGAGAGAGAGAGAGAATAGAATTGCCATTGCCATGGGACCTCCGGGCGCCTAGCCATCGTGGGGAATTAACCATGGTAAGGTACGGGCCGACTAGAGATGTTGCCAACTTTGTATCATCTGGTCATGGGCATGTAAATGTAGTAGTATGTTTGCTAATGATCCAGCTTGAAACATTGAAGAAAAAGTAAACATCTAATAAAGGCCACAGAGAGAAAGAGGGGGGAAATAACAAGTTTTATCGGCTATACCCTTGCATGGATGGCGGCCTTGATGCTATTCTGGTGGCTCAGAACCGGTGATATGTATGGTAGAACTGGAAACCCGCATCCGTAACCAACTCCGTGTTCAGGTACCAACATTCCATTCGAAGGTTGGCATCAGGTAGCCGTTGTTCCTTTTCCGCATGGATAACATATAACCCCTTCCATCCCTCCCAATAACACCTGGCACATTTCATTTCCAGTTTCATCCGAGACTCCGAAAAAGAAGTATTAGGTAGTGCCGCGAAAACACCCAATCCTTATCCAGCTGATTTCACCAGACGCAAATACCCCATAGCACAAATATACCACACCACGATACGCAACAGAAAGTCGAATATCATTTTGTCAAAACAATGCAGCCAATTTTATATCTTTCCTTGTCTTTAGCCGCTCTCAGCAATGCCGTCGCCATACCTACAATGTATGCAAGTACTCAAAACACCCCTTAAAATCTGTTTCCCAAACCTACTTCCGCTATTAAAAAAATATTAAAAATAAAAGTAAAAATACCAATCTGCTCACATGCTCTTACAACTCCTAGTGACACCCAAGTAGACGTCCGATACGCCTGCACAAAAAATTCTGATTGTGTTGTGGTTAACCACGGCAACTGCTGTGGCGCTTCTGACACTTGCGCCCTTGCCCATGCCAAATTCACCAAAGATGAAATATGCCCAGCTGGCGACGGCGCAGCTAGCATATGTGGTTATGAAAGTATCGAAGCCTGTGTTTGTCAACAAGGTGTTTGCTATGGCTTGCAGGATGGAATTGCGTCATCACCGCCGAAGGAGTGGCTGAGACAAACGAGCGGAAGACGCGAATAGGTTTTATGTATGGTTGAAGTCATGTATGTGGATTTCGAAACTGAAAATGAAGGACGGCTATTGTACTCTAAACATTTGATGATAAAAGTGAAAGATTTTGGTCTGTCATACAAACAAAGCGCAGGAAAGGTGAAACCTAATTGTGAGGAAGACATCAATATCTAAGAACCCAGGAACATTTACATAGTGTAATGTAAATGGAATCCACAGAAAACTTACACCGTTGATCGATTTTTCGGCTTGCATGTATCAGAGGTTCCTCAGGTGGAGATCTGAATTTCGAAGGAGAATAGACATCAACCCAGATACATTGGCTGATGCTAGGCTCAGGCCGCTTCCGAGTCATCGGGCTTCCTGAAGTTGATTGTCCCTTTCAAAGAAAAGAAACCAGCTGATATGTGCAAAAAAGCATCCATCGTGTTTTAGCGGATAGCTTATACATTATATGTTAGAAAATACAAGGAATGAATTAGGAAATGGCACCTTATCATGGTGCGTATAAACATCGTACCGTACAAACCCAACTCCGGCAAAACCAACCGCCCCGCCCCTTCGTAATGAAATCCTATAATCGGGCAAAAAGGTTTTTAATATCTCTTGGCTTAACCGGGCTTCTCACCACTATCGATCCATTCCTCCATCTATTCAACTATGAAATATCTTTCTTCTGCATCCCCCTTACCACCTTCCCGTCCTAACTCCCCACTCCCAAAACAACGTCAACCCTGTCACCAACGCACCGCCCCCCTCCCACAGTGCTGCCGTCCTCCATCCTCTCCCCTTCACACCTGGTCGTGCTTGGCTCCAAAGAACGCTGGCTGTCAACAATCTCATAGGGACAGTGAGCGCGTAAAAAGACTTGTTGCGCTGGTAAGCTGCTAAGGTATAATAGAGGCCCATGGCGATAGCGGCGAGAGAAGCCGCGTTTATAGCGGGCGAGGCGGATGCCGGGAGACCGAGAGATATCAGCACCGTGTTGGGGTGTGTAGGAGGTTATGAATGCCTAGTAGGAGGGCAGAGAGGCCAAAGATATAGATTGTGAGAGTGGAGGGAGAGCGAGTGGGGCGGAGCATTGTTGTTGCGAGCCTTTCGGAAGAGTTGGAAGTATTTGCAGGGAAGCCTTATTCAGCTTGGATTGGTATATGTGGGGAGAATACTGTCTGTTGAGTTTGCAAAGAACTATACACATGAAATCATGATGAGAGGAAATGTGATGTAGACACGTTTTTTGAGTTAGGCAGAGAGAACTCAACAACTATTTTCTTTTCTCCATATAGTTCGACGGTTAATAATATTTCCAAATGCCCCGATATCCTAATCCTTGTTCATGCCTTTGAGCCGAAGGGTCAGATTTGAAGCTGTGACAAGCTAAGGCGTTAAACTTGGAAGTTTAAGCAGCCTAGAAATCTTGGAAAACGCTTGTGTTTAGCCAGATCACGTGGATGCAGAACGAGCTTAGAGGGATATATATGTCAAGCATTTAAAAACGGTCCATAACGGGGAGCAAAATACCTTCGGAGATAGTAATATAAAGCAACAAGCTGAGTGGGATCCTTATCCTATTACTGGCCATGTCGACTTGCTGTATATATCGTGTCGTAGTCTTCACCATCCAAAGCAGCGGCATGGCTAAAACTTGTACACGACTGTGCTGAAGTCTCGTGTCAAGGTCGTTCATGTAAAGAAAGGGATTTTATCAATGAACGAGGTGGATTCGTTATGAGAGGGCTCAATGGCTGTAGCTGTCATATTATTCTGCTGGGCAGAAAGATACCCTGTCTGCACCGAAGCGTTCACAGACCACTGCCGGAGTAGCCTCTGCTCCTTGCTAGCTTTGGCTTTATCCATCAGTTGGCAAAGGATCTCTCCATTTTTCGAATTCCTGTCCTCATCAGTCCACCGGACGAAAGCACC
Organism: Emergomyces orientalis; assembly: GCA_002110485.1. Lineage (NCBI taxonomy): Eukaryota > Fungi > Ascomycota > Eurotiomycetes > Onygenales > Ajellomycetaceae > Emergomyces > Emergomyces orientalis. The sequence continues at coordinate 750,257 of MOWL01000003.1, forward strand.
CTCGGCGACGTTCCATGCGTGATCTACCACTTCCCCGCTCGTTCGATAACATAGCTCGGTAAGAAGGAATCCCAATGGCAAGAACTGTAAGTATCCCTTGAGAAGCCATTTCCATGTCTTAGCGTGTAGCTCTCTTTCAATGCGTCTTGGAGTATCGACTATGTCAATGGCAAGAAGGAAAAGCTGGTTCCGGATGGCGCGTGCTCGGGGCGATGAGGTTACCGCAAGGCACTCCTGTCCGTAGAATTTGAACCACATTTCTGTGTTAAGGACGTGCGCAACATGTTTCGCAAGCCAGGGAACAGGTTCCCTATCATCGCAATATAGTAGGTAACAGGATTTTATACTGGACCAACACTCTTTTATTATAACTTTCTTCTGGGGTTGAGAAACCGTATCCAACTTGTGGCTTGTTCTCGCAATTTCCAAGCGGACCAGGTAGAAGGACATCTCTGTCCACCCGTTGCGCTGACAGGGGCTCTCTACCATATTTGGGTGAAGATCGGAGTCGTTGATATTTAGTGGAAGTTCCGGATTCATTAAAGCTTCGTACGAGCTGTGAATTTCCCCATGGTCTTCCGCTGCTCTTCGATCGAGATACCATAGTTGCCACCAAAGACGTTTACGTATTTCTTTGGCGAATGGTGAGAGTTTGGTTGACATGGAGCATATTAATCGCCTAGCTAGTCCTGTTAGTGCCCATGCGAACTTTGTTTCATCCATGAATATGCTAATGGATAAAAACAGTACGAAAGCTTGGAGGGTGTCGATGTCTTCTGTCCGAAGAAAATTTGCTCTTGTTAGGGCGAGCTCCGTAGCAGCACGATAGGCCGTCAGAACCTCAGTCTTCGATGTATTGAAACAACTCTTGATGTCTTCGGGGGTCATGCTGAGGATTGATGACAAATAGATCGTAAATGCAAGTGCATAATGTCCACCTGCAAGGGGAGTCGTGGCATTTTTTGCCATCTGGAGTATCTCTTCTGAGCTAGGGGTGTGTAACACCTTCATTATCTGGTCGACATTTCTCAAATATGCTTGCCAACAGATATCAATTTGGCGGGACGAAGGATGCAAAAAGGCTAACTCAACTGCAGACGAGCTGAATGGCGAGGGATGGAACGGAAAGAGAAAGGGGTTTTTCGTTTGATGGAGCCCGGAATTCAACTGGATGGTATTATTAAATGGCATCGACATCGCCGAAGAGATATGTGGTGTTGATCCGGTAACAGTGCGCATGGCTAATGGGGTTTCGTTAAACAAGTCACTTGCCATCGCTTCGAGGACCGCCAGCTTCTCAGAGTCTTGAGCGCAGACTTCATTTGGCTGGCCAGATTCGATGCTCCTCAGGTATATAGAATGGGCACTCTTGATGAAGCTAGTAAACTCTTGAAGCATGCTCCCCACTCTCTGCGTTCTATCAATCATGGATTGCACGGATATAGGCTCACTCTGGTCACTCTGGTCTTCATTCAACTCGCTAGTCGGTTTTCTCCGAGGTCGGGTGCATTTCCTGATGGGTGAAGGGAAGACGCAATCTAATGACCACGAGGCACAATTCGCACATGGCGATTGCCTGTTGCATTTCACTTTCCGTGTACGGCAGGGTATGCATGCCTTTAGCTTCAGGGGGCGGGAGCTCATCTTAGCCCCTGCCGAATAGATAGTAGTTATTTGGTAATCGCTAGTGATTCAAAACATGTTAACTACGTCGAACCGACAACATTGTCAGTAACAATCAGAGGCGGTAAGAAGATGCACTGGTTTCTCGCGTTTCTCGGCTTCCTCCAAGCTGTCGAACATTTTTTACGGACGGGGGCTGAATTCTATCCTGAACCCCACGTTTTCCAGGTGGTTGTGGCAGTGCTTCTGCTTCAGCCGCTAGACAGGGGCTGATCGGAAATCTCGCAAATCTCGCAAATCTCGGCGTTCAGGTTTTCTGACACGCTGATTGGCGGAAAGTTGGACAATATTCAACGAAACCTACCATATATACATGAACTTATTGTTATTTTCACGAAGCCAACTGATCTGATATGACGTGGTCTGCATGTTTGTCGGAATGCAATAGGCCGAATTTTTGTATATAAATTGGATGATGGTCTCACAATTGAAAGTAGTTTCACGATTTCTTCCTCCAGCTACCAGTTCTGAGTATCTGGCCCGATCAAAATTACTGGACACCATGATTTCCAAAATATTTCCAACTGCGCTTTTTGTTTCCGTCCTTGGTATGGTGTACACTTGCTTGCAAAACTAGGAACTCTTAGGAATGCTTTCTAACGATGATTTTGGTATAGTGTTTCTTCCTAGCCGTGTCTCTGGAAAGGTGATGTACCAAGACCTACACCTAGTACCCCGATTCGCCAAGGTCCATGGGCTAGTGATGAGCCTTGCATTCGTGATAATTTTTCCCCTCGGGGCTTTTCTTGTGCGAACTCAGAAGATAAAAGGGGGCATTTGGATACATGTTGCTTGTCAGCTAATCGGCTGGGCTCTCACGATTGCTGGATTGGCGACAGGTATTCGAGTGGGGAAAATATTAGATAGGGTATGTTGACAAAATATAATTCCCATCTCATTTTCTTTTGCAATTTTTTAATGGGTTCTGGGTTCAAATCTTGTGCATATAGCTTCATAACAACTCACACACGATTCTCGGCACCATAATTATTGCTCTGCTACTTTTGCAACCTTTCATAGGCTTCGTCCACCACCGCAGGTTCATGGCGACACAGAAAACGGGATCGTTGACCTATATCCATGTCTGGTATGGCCGAGTTCTCATTCTTCTTGGAATCATTAATGGGGGGCTAGGGCTGCAGCTTGCTGGAAACACCAGGGCAGGAACAATAGCATATGGGTTGGTTGCAGGGCTTGTTGGGGTGGTTTATTGCACGATGGTGGCTCTCTTTGAGACCAGAAAATGGAGGCATCGGGATGATGAGGCATCTGATGTTGGGTTGGAGGAAAGATCCAAACCACACGCGCCTTGAGCCGGGAAGCAGAGTTTAATTGGCGCCATTTGAGAGCCATTTGAAGGGAATCGGGGATAGATCTTTTAACGATGGAGGGATTTGAAATGTGTCACCAACCCTAAGTGCAATAATAGAGCTCCAGTCATTGAACTTGACAATAGTAATAATAATAGCAATCGAAATTATTCATCATTGAGAGAATCGAGATCACCTTGGCCCATATTTATTTGTCTTGGGTGACTTCATGAGTTGTTCGCGGAAAAGACTCAACTCTCCGTCCGTCCACATACTCAGGAGGAATGAGATGGATTCCCCTTTCCCTAGTCAATCAAATCACATCTTGGTATATGCTTAACTTTCGGACAGCCATGTACACTCATATGTTATGTAGGTAGTACCTAGTTATTCGCGCCAACAAAATTATGCCGGAAGCTATTGCCAAGACTCTAAAAGGTTGACTCAGCAGGTAAACTCTGTTCTGGGACTAGTGCGATGTATACTAAAAAGTCAATCTTATCAATCGGATCTTGGCATCTCTTCCCCAAAAATATTTAGACGAGGAATTTCATCTTCTTGAAAAAAACTTAATTTTCATCTCATTGGTTGCTGATGAGCAAAAGGCCAAAGTCTATAAAAAATCGTGGTGTATATAACTCATTAAATTTCCCAATATATCCATCCATTCAATATAAAATAGCCATAACCAGATCCGTTATGCCTTCCAACTCTTCTGCCTCCATAGCCAATCTTCGAAATCCACTTCACTTAGACCTTTCGGTACCGCCTTGACAGATTGTTCCCAAGCCTTCGTTGACTCAAACAGCCCGTGGCTAGATGGATTCTCCACTATTGCTTTTAATCTCATCGTCTCCGGGCTATCTTCACCCTCCAATAGGACTCTCCCATCATATGCTCTCTGCGCAAACACTCTGGCTCTCGCCTGGTCACTATGGGCAATGCAAATTTGTAGCGCATCATTGTAGACCCTTGCAATCCTTGAACCAGCTATGCCTTCATCAATGAGCATACGGAAAAGGGCATATGCATCTTGAAGGCAATCATCCGGTTTGGACATCATCCGTCGCCCATCTCCCAGCACATTATCGAGCCGGGCAATTTCCTCTAATCGGCGATCTCTCTTCCTAGACTCTTCCGCTGGAACCGCGCAAACCTCGCAGTCACATCTAAAGCCAAACGCTTCCTCAAAACATTCTTGCCGCGTGTCGAATAATTCTGTACCGTCGACGTAGGCAATGGTAATTTCTTCGCCTTCTTCGATATCTTTAAACGCATGGATCGTAAGCCTTTCCAGGTTACGATTCCATGTGTTTTGAGAATTTGGTTTGCATGAGTGGTTAATCCGAGCTGCGCGAGGGAAAATGGCACCCTCTGCGCCTCTAGCGCCAAATGGCATTGCATTCGTTTTGATGGTTCCGATCACAGGGCTGCATCTGCCCTTATGTGCATTGTGAAGTGAAAAAAACATATGTTGCTGCTCTTTACTCAGGCTTTTTAGCTCTTTGAGAAAGACTTTTTCAACAGACTGTAAATTCGACGCCATGCTGGGGACGGTGAACAGAGGTTCCTCGAGGATTATCCGTGTGCCTTTCGGAATTTTTGATGTTGCGAAGCAACCTAACCCACTTCCGGGTATGGCTTTTATGGTGTATAGTTCATTATTACTAACAGGCAAATCGTCGCCCGTTGCGTGGATTATTCCAACGGAATTTTCGTTTTTGGATTTCATTACCCCATCCACCGTCATCTGCTGCTTCTCGTAGGAAAAGCCTTCGTTGAAACCCATCTTCACGTTGCCGCGTGTTCTCAGACTAAATGTATTATCTGTGAGGGAACGCCTGCTTGGCTTCGATTATTTTTCTCTTTCGATGGATACAAAATTGAGGGTTAAAGGGGGAAGGCCGAAAAATGGCTCTTTTGAAATTGATAACCGTAATTTTTTGGCGGGGTTATGAGCGAAAAAAGGAACCGGAACTTCTTAAATAAATATCGTAAGGGCAGGAAAAGACGGGAATGGAAGAATTTATATCTGAAGGGTGAGAATTAAAAATTGTGACCCGCAGATCCGACCTGAACATCTTGCTTCTATATTGTTCTTGGCATTGACAAAATCGGTTCTCTCTCGTTCTCAAATTGAATGGCTTCAGGAGGTTAGCAACAATTCGGTGGCGACCATTTTACCTAATCTTATATCTAGATACCTTTATGATCATTGCCACAATGTGTGTTGGTAGCTTCTGTATGAGGAGGAACAGGTGGTGGTATATACATAAGTAGATACATTGTCGTAGAATTTGATCAAAGCCAATTTCTGCTGAAGTTCGTGGATGATGTCACCCACACAATAATTTACCATCTGGTCGTGCTGTTATCGTTTGGGACTAACTACCACAAAAATCGAGCAGCGAACAACAATGTTTCCTGCCTCTGCTCGCTCTGTACTCTGCCCACGAACCTGACATGATGGTGTTGCGATGTAAACAAAGTTTCCGCGTCGATTTGGATAATCAAGTTTTTGTGGTATCATGTGACATAAGTCTAATTTTGAGAGTAAACGAAAGACAAACTCTGAATGCGAGAGAAGATGATTCGAGACAATAGAAGGCCGAAAAACTGTACAGTTTTCTTGACGTATCGAATTGATGATGTCTTCCTGTTGCAGTAATGGTAATGAACAACGACTCCCTGAACTTCGAACACCAGTTCATCAGTGGTTTATTTAATTTCGCTTTCATGGATCCACGAAGCGCATTTAAATCCCTATCTATCTAGCAAATGTCGACCTAGGTCCTGGGCTAGATATTGGCGCCACTTTCCTTATAATGGGCAGGTCTCTCATAACTTTGAATGAGCCTAGTTTCATCATCTCCCGGTCTAAACCATCAGGTTGAGTCGGTTATGGCATTATTGACATGTCCATCAGCAATTTTCCTATGCTAGTAACCTGTTCAGATATCCTGCAAGCACGAGTCAATATATCATGACGATTCTTGTCCATAAGGTCGGGTGGTGTGGCTTCTCCTGGAATATCGCCACCTTGGTAACTGTCGTCCGTGAACTGTCCCATCTCATCCCCATTGCTCTCATTGTTTGGACCATCCCCTCGTCCACCCCGGTCCCTTTGGCCCCATTCTTCCCCAGCCCCAGTGGTCTTGAACTCATGTGCTCCCAAAACGGTCTGCAACTGCACGCAAAGTTGACGTGCCATGGTGTGGAAAAGGAACATTTTCATGGCAACTGCAGATTCCATGGGAGGTTTGTAGGATCCGATTCTAAGTTCCGGTAACTGTGTGGCTTGTGCTTCAGAGGTCATCGGAGTAGCCAAGTGTTTGATACAGCATTCAATATGGGTAAAGAGGCACTGGTAGATGTCCATTACACGATCATAGCAGGATAATATGAGTAAAAATGTGGCTCGATCAGGAACATGTCCATTTGGAGTTCCAGGCACGGTTGGGCTTGTGTAGACGGAGGGTTGATTTTGTTGGTTGTTTTGGGAGTACGAAAATGACGAAGAGGCTGATGAAGTCCTTTCTGGTGGTTGTTTTTCGGATGGCAGGATACTGTGAGAATAAATAGCATTTATAACATCGATCAAGCTTTGGATGAGACAAAACGTTTCCTCAATCTCAAAAACTCGGTTGGCCAGAGAGATTTGTATATCGCAAAGCTTAGCGGACACAGACGGCAATTTTGCGGCGTGCTCACACAGCTTAACATTCAAATCTGCTAACTTTCGAACATGCTGCATGGTCGCGTTTGGTCGATCCTCCACCCTGCCGGGCGTGTCTTGGCCCCAATCTGTCAAGGTTTGGCCACTGGAACGAGGGGTGGGCATCAGCGCTTGGTTTGGGAGTGATAGAGCGGATTCAACAAGGTTGCTGTCGAAATTTGGTAGTGAAAAATTTGGTAGTGAAAAATCATCACACTCTTGAACTGATATTTCTTGGGCCAACTGGTGCATTTCAGGCCATTCGCTGAGGGCAAGATCGAAAGGCGCCGAGTTTGTATTACCAGGCCCTGGCAATATGACATTAGCTTCTTCTAACACGAGAATGACATATGCGCGTATAGCTGGAGCAGAATAAGAAAGAATTTGGCATTACTTGTCGAGTCCAGGGATATGCTGTCTTCAACAACCGCGCTGCCAAAAGCGTCTTCGACGTGACCACTTAAGCCACCGCTGCCTTCGTTTTCACCCTCACCCTCATTTCTAACTCTTTGCTTTTTTGAACGATGACGGGGTGGTCGAAGAACAGTCCGTCGTTGCCGTACGCTGTAAATACAAGGGGTATCGGTCCGAGCACATCTTACACAGCTCTCCTCGCTTTGTTGTCTCTCGCATCGAAGTTTCTGCGAATGGCACCGGTCACAAGCAGACCGAATCTGACGGTTTCCATCACGACCCATATTAGAACAGTACAGAGCGGCACTTGGCCTTAGTCTGATTTAATATGGTTTGGCTCGGAGTGTTTGACTGCCACCACTCTACCTATCTTTGACGTTGTTTTCATCGGAGTAGCCACATTTTGGCTCTATTTCACTACGGGCTAGCTCTGGGAAGTCAAACTAGCTCCAGGCGGATCATCCTATTAGTAAATCAACACCAGAAGCCCATTCCTTGGCTCCCAGAGGCATCTTCGCGCTTAAGACAAGAGCAAGACCTCAAACAAAAGGCCTCAAATTGTACATGTACAGTACATGCAGATTCCTGCGGAATTTAGAGGGCGGGGTTTCTAACTAACTCCTGATCAGTCGTAATTTAGCACCGGCTTATCACCCTGATGCCTGCAGCGAATGCACTCATCTATTAGGGTGTGATGATTTAGGATAGCTAAAACGGTGTCAGTAGGAGAAAGAAACGAATAGTGGAGGTATGCAAACCTCCGACTCATAAATAATCGCATGACCGGGATCATTATTTTTTAAACCCGGTATATAAATAAAACACCCTGCACCTTAAAATAATGCGCGGATCCTCTGAGGCTTGAGCTCACTTGAGACTGCAGCACGGGGTCTCCTGACTGCTTAAAGCACGCCAAGCCGGGTCTAGCATCGCAATCCACCCTTCGCTCTCTCCCCGAGATGTTCCCCGCAATTTCTTCCCCCAGACAAAGCGCCGAATCACACGGGACAATCAGACGATGGGATGACAGTGACGGGCTCAGTATATATGCGCTCTGAATCCTTCTTTAATTATATCTGCTCTGTCGTTCCAGGTTTGAGTTTGATATTAAACCCCCCCCCTTTCGTCGACGCCTCTTCTCCAGTCCGAGTACGGCTGAGCATAGGCTAACATCGGCAAAGGTAAACTGAACAATAGAAGCTCAAAATTTCAATCAAGCAAGGCAAGAGAAGAAGAAGAGGAGGAGGAGGAGGAAGAGAAGAAGAAGCAGAAGAGAAGAGAGGCAGAGCGGCTGCATGGCTTTTAATTCAATGGGTTTTAATTCAGTGGCTTTTCCACTCTACAAATACCTACACTTTCTCCATATCCTTCTTCTTGTGTTTTCTGGCCTGGTAATTGGGGCCGATAACAGAATGAGTCTCGACAACGCCGGGTCTCAGGCACAAAAACCTATCCTCATAGATGACGATGATGCTGTGACAAATCAAAATGAAACATGTGGTATGTTATATCGATTCAATGTCTTTTGATCCATAGCTCCTTAGACCTATCCCGCCATTAATCCCGTTTTACAGGTTTACTACCGTTCGTGTTCGAACCCCTCCCGTTGGGTGCAATCAAGCCGCTAGGCTGGTTAAGTGACCAGTTGATGCTGATGGCGAACGGACTTGCCGGCCACGAGTTTGAATTTTACCAAATTGTCCGTGACAACCGGTGGCTGGGTGGAACCCGCGACTACAGCAATCTCAACGAGGCGATGCCCTACTGGTTCAATGGGCTGGTCCCGCTCGCCTATCAGACTCAGGATAAGAGGCTTCTCGAGCAAGTCCGGACAGCCGCAGACTACATACTCACCCACCAACAGCCGGATGGCTGGTTGGGTCCCGAAACTACAATACCCCGAAGGAATTTTTGGGCTCGGTATCCTATTTTCTTGGGTTTGGCGCAGATGGTGGAAGCCCAGGCTGGCACTCCTGATGCGGAAAGGATTTTGAATGCGATGCATAAATTCGTTGATTTGATGCATTCGATGCTGTCTAACAATCTCCAGGGATTGGTTTGGCATGAAGGTGATGATTTCAATGAGCAATGGGGCCGGTCCCGGGCGGCGGATATGATATTAGCTCTGCAGTGGCTTTATGAGAACGATCCTAGGGAACATGCCGGCAAGTTGTTTGAATGTATGGGATTTTTCAAGAAGGGAGGGCATGACTGGTCTTGGTGGTTTTCGGAGGAAAACTATATTAAGGTGGATCTTGATACAATGCCGCGAAAAGATACTGACAGGTTATACCATTTCGTGCACGGTGTTAATGCCGGACAGGGCTTAAAGGCTGGTGCGGTTATCAGGAGGTTTACACACGATGATAGCCTGCTAGAGTCTGCTCGGAGAGGTGTCAATTGGACATTCGTTTATCATGGTGGCCCGTCCGGCGGGATCATTGCCGATGAACGGCTCGTAGGTCTGAGCCCTGTGCGAGGCACGGAGTTATGCTCTGTTGTCGAGACAATGTACTCGCTCAGTTACCTCTACCAGTCAATCGGGGATCGAGACTTTGCAGATCGATGCGAATTAGCAGCTTTCAACGCGCTTCCTGTCATGGTGACCGCGGACTGGTGGGCTCATCAGTATATAGCTCAGATCAACCAACCCGTCTCCCACGAAGTCAAGCATTCGCCGTGGTTTAATGTTGGATCTCGAGCGCAGACCTTTGGTTTAGAGCCTAATTACCCCTGCTGTACTGTCAACCACCATCAAGGATATCCCAAATTTGTGTCCACTATGTTCGTGCGGAATAGCGCTAATGGCATCGCGCATGCGCTGCTTGGGCCAGCCCAGGTAGAAACCACAACAAATTCAGGGACCAAAGTTAATATCAAATGCGAAACCAACTACCCATTCGATAATGTATTGTACTACAGCATAGTCGCAGGAGGGCCTTTTACATTTTCCTTCAGGGTGCCTTTGTGGGCTAACAACGCCGAGTCCTCAACATCCACCGATGGCGCTGCGAGCTCTTCCTTAAAGCCAAACCCAGCGACTGGAATGCACGATGTCGATTTAAAGCCCGGGAAACATGTGGTCATCGTCTCGTTTGCGACTGCTATCCGCGTTGAGCCTCGCGCCAACGACACTGTCGCAATTCACCACGGAGCGCTACTCTATTCCCTCCCCATCGACGCACACGTCAGCAGCGTCAAGACCAATTACCCCGGAGCACCGAACAGTGTGCAAGAGTACACGATGAAACCAAAGTCGAAGTGGGGGGTGGCGATTGATCCATCGACGCTCCGGTTCAACGGTCTACCCCCTACTGTTGGCATTACGACCCCCAACAACAACCAGCTCCCGAACCCGCTCTGGGTTGAAAAGGAGACACCCACTTCAATTACTGCGATGGTGTGTGAGATTAAGTGGGAGTTGACGGAGCCGAAGGAGCAAGGTTATGCTCCGGAGCCGCCATTAGTAGGGCAGCGGGAGTGTATTGGGGAGCCGTATGAAGTAAACTTAGTGCCATATGGAGGAGCGAGATTGCATATGGCGGAACTTCCAACGGTTAAGTTAGTATAACATCCAGGGATGTTAGATTATCGCATTCGTTTTCGTTTTCGATTTTACTCTAGCTCTGGCTTTTCCTTTGGGGGTTGTGTCGTGCTGGTTTTTTTCAGATATTATCTCATAACTCAATGTATAGAAACATCATCCATCACGTAGGTGGTTATTATTACTAGCATATAGTTACGTACTAGTCATCAACCTTATGTGCCTATCTCAGCATTATTGTACTCTGTATTTGATGGTGTTTGTCCGGCCTGGGCTGCAGTTTCTTTTTTCTGGCGCACGAATAGCGCCAGCGCTTTCGGACAAGGAACAACCTCATCCCCGACCAGCCCGCCCCTGAACCACAGCTGAAATATTTAACTACTTCCTGCGCTGCTCATAATCCGAAAGAAGATACAAGGATTGTCCCCCAGCAGAAGAAAGCAGAAGAAAGTTATATAGAAGAGGGGGAAAAGACATAGATACGGAAACCCGCTTCATACTTTTACACAATATCCAATCCCCTTTGGCCAGTCCTATCCCGTGATCGAAACCAGCCGCCGTCTCCCGCTACCCTGCGAATTTTCTTACTGTACCTGCGCGCGTGTGGGGGAAGGGTTGACCTCTGAAAACCAAAATAAATATATAAATATATAACCAAAAAAAAAAAAAAAAAAGGTCACAGGAGTGATAGGAAAAAAAAGGGGAAAAAGGAAAAGAAAAAATAAAGAACGCCCCGAAGAAACTTTTGTCATTGGCGAGCTGTGAAGGGCAAACTCAGATAACTCCCTGGCACAAACAAAGGGAAAACGAATTCAGCTGGTCAACTTTTACCACTTCTCTCCTTTTCTTCTTCTTCTTTTCTTCTCCCATTTCTCTTTATTTGCTCTGCATTATAAATAGGTCTCGATGCCGCGACCACGGAAGTCCAGTAATCTGGGTGCAGATATCAGAGGAGATACCGGAGCTCCCGCAATGTCCACCATGAATTCCGGCACTTCCTCCTCGGACTCCCCTGAGCCGCCTGCGGTATGTAGAGGACACCCCGTCACTCACTCTCGATACTTTTTTTCGCTTTCTCGTCTTTTGTTCAAAATGATATCCCCCAATTATTCTCTAACGTTCCTTGGTTTTCAAATCTAATGCAGGCGCGTCATCAGCGTGGAGCACTTGAAAAGGGCGGAAAATCACACTCCAAGCGGCGTCGGGCGCGGTCACTCTTCCGACGATGGAAGGACCTCTCCCTCAAACATACCTGGCTGACACCGCTCGTCCTGATCCTCATTGTCCTCGCCACATACATAGTGAACCCGACGGAATCCAACCCTGCCCACAGTGCTATCTTCCTCTCATACCCGAACCCCCCCGAAACACCTGATGGCCCTATCATGTACGGGAAGGGCAAAAAGGATCTCGCCTTCGTCGCTTTCTACACGATCGTTCTATCATTCACTCGCGAATTCATTATGCAGCGCATAATCCGACCATGGGGCCTGTACTGCGGGATCAAGGGCAAGGGCAAGATGGCCCGGTTTATGGAACAGGTGTATACAGCGATCTATTTTGTGTTCTTTGCGCCATTCGGGCTCTACATCATGAGCAAGACGGATATCTGGTATTTTAACACCACGGCGATGTTTGAAGGGTTCCCACATAAGACGCACACGGCGGAGTTCAAGGCCTATTACTTGCTCGAGGCTAGTTACTGGGCGCAACAGGCGATCGTGTTGCTGCTGATGTTGGAGAAACCCAGGAAGGATTTCAAGGAACTGGTCGCGCATCATATTGTTACCCTGTCGCTTATTGGGCTCAGTTACCGCTTCCATTTCACGTACATTGGCCTTGCGGTGTATATCACTCATGATGTTTCCGACTTCTTTATTGCGGTATGTGTTTCTTCCCTTTCCCTCTTCCTTGATAGATTGGTGGTAGCGTTTTGCGCTAATTTTTTTGAATACCGACAGACCTCCAAAACCCTCAATTACCTGGACTCCGCCATCATCGGCCCGTACTTCCTTACCTTCATCTGTATCTGGATTTACATGCGCCATTACCTCAACCTCTGCATCCTCTGGGCCGTTTTAACCGAATTCCAAACGGTCGGCCCCTTCGAACTCAATTGGGAAACTGAACAATATAAATGCCGCCTCAGCCAAGTTATTACTTTCGGCCTGCTAAGTGCGCTTCAAGCCATCAATCTGCTATGGCTGTTCCTGATCCTCCGCATCGCGAAGAACTACGTGCTGAGCGATGTGAAGAAAGACGAGCGGAGCGAAGATGAGGATGAGGATGAGCAGGATGAGCAGCACCCCACACCCACCAAAAATTCTCAAATTGGGGATAGCGCTGGAGCTATCACCTCCGCTACGTTGAATAATAATGGCGCCGCTGAGTCAACACGTGTTACGAGGAGGACGGTTAAGGAGAAGGAAAATGACGCTGCCAGTACTCCCAAGGCTGTGGCTAATGGGGGAGCAGCGAGTAATGCTCAATCGGCTGAATTTAATAAGAACCAAAGGTAGTTGGGGTTTGTGAGAGGGGATGTGGTTTTCCTCCTTGGATGGTTGATAGAAAACGATTGGGGAGGGGACCTTTTTCCTCCCCCTTTCCTTGTTAACTTCAACGAGGCGTAACAGAATTGCCCATCTCGCTCTCCTCATCGGCCAGCAGTTCAATCCGGAAATATGGTCCCGATTATCATGCTTTTCACAAATTGTCTGTTTGTGCAGGAAACAAGGATACCCCCTTGCTAACAAATTGTTACCTTCGTAAATTTTTTTTTTTTTCTTTTTAACTCTTGCATCGCCTTAGTGGAGGTGGGATTTTTCTTTTCTTTTCCTTTTTACTATACTTACATTTTACTGTCTTTTTAATTATTGTTGTTGTCGTGTTTGGAGAAATGATGTGAGTTTTGAAGGGACTGGAGATCAGGGGCTGAGATTTGGGTTTGGGTGTCTGGCATAACTGATATTAATGAATTAACCTCTCCCCCACCAGGCAACCTATGACGATTTCTGTCAACTTAGCGTATTTACTTCTCTTACCTTCTCCTTTCTTTCCTATCTCTTCGCCGGGGGGGCCTTATGAATTGATGGATGAGTGGATGGATGAGGTCGGTGGATATGAATAATTAGATTTTTCCATGGCTTTCTTTCTTTTTTCATTTTTTTTTCATCCACAATGCCCCTGTTTCCCCCTTTTCTGTGTCTTCTTTCCTGTGCATTTTCCTGTTTTGAATAATATGATGCACAATGCTTCATAGGTATGATGTTATCTTATGTTTACACATTTGTAACGCCTTCTACTCTCCCTTCTTCTTCTAACTGTATATTCTAAACCTCATGTTGGTTTATTTTTCTCATTTTGTTTGTGGCGACCAAATTGAGAGTGTTGACGTTCATCATTCTTTTTATTTCCTTCTTTCTTTTTTTCATGACTATTTTACATGTTTCTCAACTATTTGCTTGCATTGCTTGAATGCGTCCCCAGTTCTCAGCTTTTACATAATTTGAAATACCCGCAATAATGTATAACTTAATTGATCCGTTATATATGGATATACATTTGTGAAAGAGGCGAAGAATTCTACTATCTATGGGAAATGGAAAGGAGAAATGGCAACACGGGAACGAAAGATGGAATTAGAGAAATATTCTTTTGTTTACATATATCTTCGCCCTTCCTTATTTTTCCTTTCATTACTTATTTATTATGTACAGTACGTATAATATTTAGTTATACAAAAAAAATCCCCCCCCCCCAACCTCCGGGTTCCCACACTTCCATTCTCCACGGCACATTCTCAACTCGCCATTTACACCTTTCCCCCCCAAAATATCCATCTTACACAAAAACATATCATTTCACCTATTGATAATATTTCTTCCCCCCGTTCCTCCCGCGCGGGTTTTATCCTATCCGTTTCACATAACTCTTCTTGCCAATCAAGCAGGCCGACGTCAAGTTGGGCTGGTCCTAACTTCCAACTTTCCTCTCCATTCCTTTTTTTGTTACCCTTTTTACAGTACTTTATTTCGCGGTTGGTGCATCATTGGTGCTCGCGTCGGGGGCGCGAGAGGATCTGGCTTCGTCCTTTTCTTTTTCAGGCTGTTTTTCGGCGGAGGATTCCTTTTCAGCAGCCTGGGGACATGTTAGTGGATTCATTTTGGTTGCGAAGTCTGTATATGCTTTTGGTAACGGGAGAGGGTGGAGGTAGGTGTAGGCGGAAGGGTGAGTGGCCAGGTTTGTAGAGTAATGATGGGTGGGTGGGTGGATAAGAGATATACAAGTGTACACAGGAGAGGGGGAAGGAAACATGTAAATGTATTTATATATATCCACAGATGCAATATTTTCATTTAAAATGGCCCTTATTGAACTGTATTATAGATATAGAAGATTTGACATTCAACGCACCTCTTTCTTCTCAGACTCAATCTTCTCAGAACCAGACGACGCAGGCCCATCCTCCACATCCTTCACGGACTCAGAAGCAGTGGATTTCTCCGAAAGTTCATCCGGTTCCTCCGTGCTGCCGCGCACGGGCTGGCCCGATTCTCTCTGCGAAGGAGCAGAATCACGTTCTGGCTCAGTCTTGCTCCTTTCCTCCCCCTCCTCAACTTCCCTTACAGCCTGCTTCTCTGATACATGTGGCTCTTCGGGGTCCTTGTGGGTGGGGACGTGTACTTCGGCGTGGGCGGGTTTCTTTGGGCTGTCGGCAAGCAGGAAGCTCGCTGCAGGAACGGTGAATGCGATGGAGCCGATTATCCTATAATAATAATCCAGCGGGGGCACGCAGGTGGGTTGTGATTAGCTTTTGTTGCGGAGAGGATGTGGTGTGTAAAAAATAAAACGGGCTTTAAGAGCAAGTCCAATTGGGTTGGAAAAGAGAGCAATTATTTAAATTATAGAATAAATATATATTTAGTCATACCATGGCAAATCACTGCTTTTCTTAGATTCACCACCAGCGGAGGCATATGTTCTTCTTGTGGCCTGTTGCCAAACCCGGGAAGAAGCTCGGGCACCGGCTATTCTTGTGGATTGCTGGGCAGTGAAAAGTGTGCGGAAGATGGCGGAGCGAGGGAGGACCATGCTGGGCAATTAGAGGAAAGTTGTACTAGAGTTCTTCCGTCTGCAATTGAGGTGCAATTGAGGATGTAATTGGGGTGCAATTGGGAGGTTGCTTGCGGGTTTGATGCGAGTGAGACAGGTGGAGAGGGAAATGGAAGCGGCTGGGAGAGGAAGTTGGTAATGGATAAGTAGCCTGTGGTGTACCTAGTCTAAGCTGTTTCTGTGGATAGTTAAAGCTGCCTGAGGGGAGAAAGGCAATAGCACGTGACCAGTGGTGTATTTACAGGTATTTTGGAGACGGATGGAAGTTGCAGAAAGAAACAAAGAATTCAGGGATATGTTTGTGAGAATTGCTATGCTGAATTAGAATGTTAAAGGGCTGATGTAGGAGCTTGACTAGAAATACTGTGAAGAGAATATATAAATTAGGCGCGTTTAATTTTAGATAAAGTAGATGTTTTGCTGGTACTTCCGTATACTTCCCCCAGCCTCAGTTGTCAAACCGCGGGGGAGACTCCTTCAGGTGATTATCTATACAAACAACTCCTCTCACTCCAACATAACATTCCAACACACAGAGAGAGAGGGCACCTCTTTGCACGCAATCATTCCCACATTTCCCTTACTGTCTCTCTGATTCACTAGCAGCCTCTGGCGACGTGGTCATACCGTTCGTTCCCCGCTTTGCTGCCTGACATTATGCGGAATTGATATATAGCTTCTGAGCTATTCTGGTGGCTCTCGTTGCCTTTACACAATCCAACACTGCATTTCAGTCAGTTGGTTGGGTTCCCCGCTTACAATTCTGGACCTATACTGCCCCCAAGGTTTAAGAGACCGTACCTACTAATATCTTAACATTTCTTGACCGATAGCATCTACTACTGAACGGCACCTTTTTTACCTCCTTGCCGGCCAAACAACCTCGTGATTTCCTACCCCGCCAGCTCATATCACAGAGTACAAAAACACCATGGCCTACGATAGACAGGCGACCCAGCAGAGTGTAAATTCTCTGCTGGCAAAACTGACCGATCCTGACCCGGATATCCGCTACATGTCCCTTAACGACCTGTTGACCACTCTCGAACAAGCCAACTCCGCCTACCTGTCTCAGGATGTTCAATCATGTTCAAGACTGGTGGAGGGTCTGCTGAAAGCCCTCGAGGACCAACATGGCGAAGTACAAAACCAAGCCTTGAAATGGTACGTTTAATAGAACTAGAAATAATGAATCAAAATGAAAATCTGGCATATGCTATTTTCTTTTTGGAATACGGCTTTCGTGACTAAAACAATAATTCTTCTTTTCTCATCTCGCCCACAGTCTAAAGCCGCTTGTTACTCGCCTTCCTCCGGAAATAGTAACCCCCCTAATCGATAAACTCACTTACATGACGGCCTCTCAGACCATTGATACCTCCGTACCCAATACCGCACTTAGAATTATCTTGACAGCTTTGCCTCGTCCGGACCCCGGCGCCCCTCCTTCTCGAGAATCCCAGGCTGGATATATGGCGGTATCCAAGGTTCTGATTCCAAGGCTAGTAGGTGAAACCGCGGCAGCTAAGGGGCAATCTACAGTGAAAGGAATGTTGGTAAATGATCCAGAAAAGGGATACAGCAGCGAGGCCCTCGATGTGTTGATCGAAGTTGTGAGGAACTTTGGCCCAATGCTAAACGAGGGAGAGCTGGCTTCTCTGGAAGAGACAGTGATGGCTATTGTTGAAAACGATAATGCGGGAACGGTAGTAATAAAACGGGCGTTGACAGCCATCTCGGCTCTCCTGGCACACTTCTCCGACGCGCAGCTCAGCAAGTTCGTTTCGGTGCTGATTGAAAGTTTCCGATCATCACACCTCACAGCCACCCATCGCCGTCATCTCATTGGGACAATAGCGGCATTGGCTAGGTCCATCCCTGCCAAATTCGGCCCTTATTTGAAGACCTTGGCCCCCTTTGTGCTTTCAGCTGTCAGCGAACAAGAACTAGGTGAAATGCAAGACGATGACTCCGATACAGGAGAACATGACCCAGAAGAGGATGAATTACGTGAAACAGCATTGGTGACGCTGGAGACTTTACTTGGATCTTGTAGCAATGAAATGCAGCCTTATCTTGGCGATGCGATAAATGCGGCGTTGCGGTACCTCAAGTACGATCCCAATGTAGCTGAAGTCGAAGATGAGGAAATGGGTGGAACGCAGGATGAGGGCAGTGAGGATGGTGCAACTGAGGAACCTGATGACGACAATGATGCGTTTGATGACTTTGAAGAGGAAGAGGGATACAGTGACATAGATGATATGAGCTGGAAAGTCCGTCGATGCGCTGCCAAGGTTTTATACACGATCATCTCAATTCAGGCGAATAATGCTAAGGTCCTGGAAGATGACCCTATATATCAGCGAATCGCACCCGCTCTGCTCGCGAGGTTCACTAGGGAAAGGGAAGAATCCGTTAAACTTGAAGTCGTCGCTAGCATGACGTGTGTAGTGAGGAAAACTGGCGAGATATCAGCGGCGGTTAATCCTGACCTCCTCTTTTCCGACGCGTTTGGAAAAGGAAGAACTTCAAGAAAGAGAAGAAGACAGGATAGTGATGCCACGCTGTTTGATTTGGAGTCGGAAGTCGCATCTTCGTCTGCCATGAGCTCCCCAATTACCGTCCCTTCAACACCAAATGTGGGCCCTCAGGCAGAAATTGCAAAGTTGACTCCTAGTATCATTCAAAATATCGTCAGGTTATGGAAACGAGCGTCTATACCACTGAAGCAGGCGGCGATTTCACTCCTGAAAAGTCTAGCTCTTGTTCGATTCGGTGGACTTGCCGATTTCCTCCAGCAGATTGAAGACCCAATCGCAGACGCCTTGAAGACCTCTGCACTGTCAGGAGGCTTTTCTGTCTCTGCTGGTACCACTTCTGTCAACGCTGGCAGCTTGCAAATAGAAACCCTTAGGCTCATAGCTGCAATATCGGAAACACATGCGTCCAATGCGCTCCTGCCGTTCCTCATTGCGCTAATCCCTGGAGTTGTCAGTTCCGTGAACGATAAGAACTACAGAGTTGCGAGTGAAGCTCTTGGTGCAGTTGAGCAAATTGAGAAGGCCTTGACACCACCCCGCGTATCTCCCACTGAACAAGACCTTGGATCGCAGCTGGAAAAGCTATTCGACATAATCGTTGATAGGATTGCTGATAACAGTTCCGATCTGGAAGTCCGTCAGCGAGCCATCCACGTCCTTGGAGTATTGCTGGGTCGCACTTCCGGAGCCCAAGGGGCCAAGTTTATCTCACCCGTTCAGCGGGCTGCGGGGTTGTCGCTGCTCGTTGATCGGCTGCGGAACGAAACAACAAGACTTGCAACGGCTCGGGCCATCGATGATATTGCTCTACTTGCCAATGGGCCCGACGATGTCACAACCCCTTGGGTGCGTGATGTAACATTGGAACTTGGAACCCAGCTTCGTAAATCCGACCGCGCGTTACGGGGCTCTTGTTTAGAGGCGCTTAAAAGTCTTGCAATCAACCCACATACTCGCGCACTTTATGACCAAAAGACAATACAGGAGCTGACCGGCTTACTTCTGCCTTTACTCAACACTGAAGATCTACACCTCCTTACCCCAACTCTCATTATTCTCGGCAAGTTAGTCCCCAGTAATGCGCAGCAGCTTATTAACAGCAGAATCGTGGCAGCCTTGTGCTCTGTTGTCCAGGCGCCTCTGGTGGGAACGGTTTTAAAGGCGTATTTGCTTTTAATTCGAGTGATTGGGGAACAGGGAGCAGGGACTCCCCTTATGCAGGCATTTTTACGGGATGTCGGTGTCAATGGAGACCCTGCTGTTGTCGGAAGAGCCATCGGAACACTGCTTGTATATGGTGGTCCAAAGATTGGGGTCAAGATGGAAGACTTCCTGAGAGAGCTTCAAACAGCACAAGACGCTCAACGAAAATGTCTTGCCCTTGCTGTCCTAGGAGAAGTCGGCCTTCGTATGGGGTCTGCTTGCCCTTTGACTCCGGAAACCTTTATCTCGAATTTCAATTCCAAATCTGATAAAGTACGATTGTCCGCGGCCATTGCTCTAGGAAATGCTGGCGCGAGTGATATTAAAACGTATCTTCCAGTAATTTTAGAGGGGTTAGAGAAGTCCACGTCGTCAAAATATCTCCTTCTCCATTCTCTGAAAGAAATCTTGCAGCACCCTGAAAGTGTTCGGCCTGATGTCGCACCATTTGCCACGCGCCTTTGGCAAAGACTGCTCACGGCTTCTGATGATGAGGATAACCGCGCAGTAGGCGCGGAGTGTATTGGGAGATTGGCTCTCATTGACCCGACCTCCTATATCCCCTTACTTCAGGTAAAGTGACCAACTCCAGCACAGTTGATACTCACGATTGTTACTGACCAAACGCTCGTCACAGGAATATCTCTCAAATAACAACCCTGCTGTCAGGGGCACGGTCATATCAGCTTTCCGGTACACGCTTGCCGATTCTAGCGATTCCTACAACGATATCTTGCGCCCACTTATCATTCCAGTGTTGGTCACGATGCTGAATGACACGGATCTGGGAAATCATCGTCTAGCCCTAACCACTGTGAATTCCGCCATCCACAACAAGACAAACCTCATCGTTCCACATCTCAACAAAATTTTACCAGCTGTTATCAATGATACTCGAATCAACCCGGCCCTTGTCAGGGAAGTTCAAATGGGTCCATTCAGACACAAAGTCGATGATGGCCTAGAAGTCCGTAAGGTTAGAAATCCCAAACCCAACAATATCTATGCCAATTATCCCACTAACAACCCAAAACTGCACAAAAACAGAGCGCCTATGAAACCCTCTACGCCTGTCTAGAGGTAGCCTTCGGCACCATAAACGTCTCTGAAATCTTCGACCGAATCATCGCCGGCATCGCGGACGAACAGGACATTCGCACCATATCCAACCTAATGATCTCCAAACTAATCACTCTCGCACCCGATGAGTCTCGAGCCCACCTCGACGCCCTCAGCGCACCATTGCGCATGGTCCTATCGACTAAACCCAAAGAAAACGCCGTTAAGCAAGAACTTGAGAAGGCGCAGGGGGCATCGTTGGGTGTTTTGAAGATTACGCGGGAGTTACAAAAAGCGTTCCCGACAGCGGAAGCATCTGGGGATCATCACGCGTGGAAGTCGTATGTGGAGTGGATGGGGAAGGATTTTGCGCCGTTGATTAGGTCGTTGGCGAATGATGTGTAGGCTGGTTAGGTCGGGGTTTTGATCCCTGTGTCGCGGTGCATTGTCGTTATTTATTTAGGGGGGGTTTCTTTTTTAATTCATGAGAGCCGGGAGGGGGGCGACTGCTTGCTGAAAGGAGACGAATGAGGATGGCTTCATGATGGGTTGGAAGTCTTTTTCTTTTCCCCCTCCGTTTCTTCTTTTTCTTGCCACTTTTCGCCTTTGAGAGATGGATAAATATACACGAAATGAACAGAAAAATGAGGATATGCATATAATGAATGAACTGTTTACTGTCTATGATTGCTTTTGCTTTATTTTTTAATTTATTTCAAATCTATCGACTCATAGTTTCAATTCCGAGGACTACAAAGCTCGTAATGAATGCATAGATATCAGCGCAGACACCGAATCCAGATTCTTTCTAAAGATAGCCACCTATCAACGTGTCCCATCAGTAAAATAAATAAGTAAATCTTAAACAATTCACAATCTGATATCCAGAGAAAACTACCAATGTTCTTCAACAAGAACAGATTGGGGGGGCGGCGACGGGGTGAAAACCATTACATACGTAATGCCTCTCATCTCGCTGAACCACTTGAATTGAACAAAGGAAATGGGTCATGGTAAAATAAAATAAAAAGCAATCAGAATAGCAAAAAATAAGTCTACTTTCTGGACCAAGCGAATCAAATGGATCAAGGGGCAGACTGCTGCCGCGCCCCCGTGGATCGTTGCTCGATATTGCAACTAAAAATAGCAACCCCTCTTGGGAACCGATCGTCTTCTCTACAGCGGGCGTTTAATAAAAATCTGGCCCCCAACAAACGATCAAGGGCGCCTACCACACCATCACTGTTCTGCCCAATAAAATTATTATATGCACGTGTGTAGTACAGATGCAGAAATTATCTCGGGGGTGGAAATGCGATTGGGTGAATGTTTCCGCAAACTGTCTTGAGATCTATTTCTTTTTCTTTGGTTTTGAATAAGAGATCCGCTTTGAATCTATGGTGAAGGTGCGAGCTGGGTGTGTTTCTGAGGAATCCAGCCAGAATTCCCGATATTCACCGGTGGTAGGTACAGTATATGCGAGTGGGATATAAATGCATGCAGCGCATACACAGTTCACTTCGGCGTTTGACATGGTAAAGATATGGATGAAGGCCGCTATCAAGATAGATATTTCGAGAGTATGTGTGGGAGGCAACAAAGATGATTAATACTCTAATTATGTGTAGGGCAATTACAGTTATTAATTTGAATCAAAAGTTGGATAGTTCTGGCCAATTTCAGACTCGTCTTAAAACCGTATTGTGTTTCGAAGCATGACCCGGGACGAGGCACCACACCCCGGCCGCTGCGAGGGTGTAACGCCGCAATTATGCCCATGAGCCATGAAAGCCTTTAAGGATCGATACTTCCGACCCAATAGTTTCAATTCGATATTGTATGGAGTTAACCATGAAAATCTCACCCTTCTGTTCTGCAGTAAGGTTATCCGCTAACCGAGTGACTTGCTTCATTGTTTAGCTGTGTATGTGACGCAATAACGGCGAGTCCGTATGTTGGCGGGCAGTTGGTGTGGGCAGGACTGTCATGGGTACATATTAATCCTGTACAAAAATGTGAAGAAACACGTTAGTTCTGCCTCATCACGAAAACCCGCTCAGAGGTCAGGCACGAATTATCAAATCATCGTTCGAGGGAGATTGCTCGATTCATCGTCCTCATCCTGTTCTATCTCTTTGTAGAACATCCCTCCGCCGCTCCCCTCATCCTGATCGGTCAGGTTTTGCCCCCTTGTTTAATTCTGCACTCCAATTCTATTGATGCTTCTCTTGAGGTTTGGGCCCCAGGCAAGGAGGGGTTTAATCAGATATGACAAGATAAGTGATAAACATACAATTGCCACCACGGATGCTCCTCTAGTCAGTTTCTGGTGAAGATCAAGGCGCCAAGTCTCAAAACATTGACCCATTTATGTTGGTAAAATGCAGGATATTTCGGCATGCGCGCCGTCGGCCCCATGGTTCCTTGATGGTGATCAATTTAATATTCGCCGCTTGGTAGGCGGCGGCTAACAATACAACATCCAGAAGTTTTTTTTGCTGAAGTAACTGGGTCCTGGAAAACCCTGTAAAAATCCTCGAAACATGCTGGGCATATGGCGCGTTTTGTAGACCTTTTGAGCGAATCACAGCCCGTGACAGTGCGTCAGAATAGCCAGGCGACCATTCTGCCGCTCCAGATGGAAGAGGTTTGCTGAAACCTTAGATAATGATGGGGAATATGTATGTTCTTAAGTTGAGAAGCTGAGTATGTGGAATCCTGAGAAAATATTGTAAAGTGTGCTCGGTGATTGCGGCCTCTAGTGATGGAACAGGTTAATGCGGAGGAGATATGTGGCAGCAGCGTGCCACTGACACCATGCTGCACATTTATTTACTAGCCACACACGGTATCTGTACAAAATGCCCAGGCGGGCTTCGCAGCACCCTCTCCCAATTTATGAGGCACAGGAACTTCGTAGCATCCTAACTGGACGTACCGAACTATGCATGGGAAAAGGAGAACTAACAACAGCGGTTAGCTGGCTGAGATGTTACCGTTTTTGCTGTGACTGCTGCGACCACAAGTGGCCTCCCCGGAAACGTCAGCAGATGGCTTGCAGGCGGCGATTCGTCAAGGGGCCTTCTCAGGAATCTCCAAGAGGCTGGGGTGCTTGCTACTCAGCAGTGATGTGATGGGTTCCTTAGGCGGCTGGGCGAGAACGCCGTCCAGAGCCTGGGGTCCCTTGTCTAAAAGGCTCGTCCATGCAGCAAGATGGCGCCCTAATCAATCAAGCCATTGTTGCGAGGTGAGGGCAACCAGAAGCCATATGGAGCGAAGAAAACGAGCAGGAAGGATAGTTAAGCTTGATAACCCTTCTCTTTTAACCTTCCAACAGCGCCCCCAACTGTTTGAGACATCGAGTCTTTTTGATATCTCTGTTTCTTGTTGTTCCCTCGTGTTTTGGCTGTCGTGCACTACTATTTAGCCCCATCATAGTCCAGCGATCAGACACAGCCTCATTCCGCTGCAGAAGGTTGTTGATCCTTGCCAGGCCTTCTAGCAGCTCCGTAGAGATAAAAACCATCAACAAATTTCGAGGCTGAAGTGGAGGTTTATTTGAGCTTCTGCTTTGCTTTTCGTTCAACTCTTGACCAGCCAGTCGACCATCCGCAATTACCTCAGGGTTGTAGATATCGAGGCCTGAGTATGTATATAACCACTGTTCCACCTTTGTATCATGAAGCGCTGACAGTGCCTGCTCCTGCAACCACCAGAGGCTGACCTCGTCCAGCTACTGATCGTTGGCTGCCAGTATACTTCCTGGGGCACCCCCAGTGAAACAACGAGTTCAGCGAACACCACGGAGCCCCTCTGCTTCCAGGTGTAGCTGGTGAACATACTCTTGTTCTTTTGTGGTTTATTGTTTTGCTTGGGAAACAGCGCTGTACAGCATGAGGCCGCAAGTGCAGGTTCTTATTGCAGATAATAATTATGAGCGTCAGCACGCCCACAACAGGTATTCATACCTAGATACACCAGCAGAATTCCATGCGCCGACATTTCCGCAACAAAACCAACCGCAGAGACATCCCTCGCTGCCTGTGAATGCGGCAGAGCAGCCGCCTCCGCCGCCACCTCTCGATCACTACGATCATACCCGCCCACTATCTTACATGCCGTCAATTATGCATCACGATGCGCCTGAGAAATCTGCGTCCTTGCACGCTCATACACAAAGTGCTCCACCATTATCAGAACATCCGGCACAGTTTGCTCCGTACGCAGATAATAATACGGAGAATACAACAAATTTTAATGCCCAACCCGACTCAAAAGTATCTCCGTTCCCTCAGCCTCCACCCAGCATTGCCATCTCACCTTCTCACGACCAGTTCGCAAACAAGCCCCTTTCAGCCGCGCAGGAACAAGAACGACGGGAAAAGGACCTCGCCATTGTGCCTGACAACAACCCTCTAGAATCGCATATTTCCTCCCCCACATACAGACCTCACTCCGTCAAACCAGCCTACAACAAAACCCCAATTACTATACCGGATAATCACCGTTTGAGCCATTTCCCTGGTCAAGTGGCACATCCAAATCAACGATTAAAAGGCGATACATGGAATCATGGGCTGGCCGACTGTTCGGATATTGGCTCCTGCTGCTTGGGGTTCTTTTGCCCCTGTATTCTATACGGCCGAACACAGTACCGATTGAACAGAAAATCGGACCGGAAGGATCCGACGAATTTACTGGGTTATGAGACATGCAATGCGTCCTGCACGGCAATGGCTCTGCTATGTGGATGTCAATGTATGTATTCCGCCCCACCTGTGCCCCTCCGGCGCAGTTACTCTGTTATCGAACGTGTCAATACCACTGCCCTCCTCCCCTTCCCCTCCCCCTCCCCCTCAAATCCCCGCCATCCAATATTTCATTCCTTCCTCATACCGAAGCCATAGAACTAAAAAGAAACACCAAACAGGGCTATTGGCAACAATTCAACATTCCCGCACTCGTCGTGCATATGGAATACCCGGCAGCATTCCATCAGACTGCGTTCGAGCGACATGTTGCACATGCTGCACACTCATCCAAGACGAGAGAGAGATCAAGGCTAGAGAAGAAGGTTCCCGACAGACCGTTTCAACACCATACCTTGCACCTAGCCATATGTCCTTCAGTCCCCCACCGCGGTGATAAATTTCGTCGCCGTCGTCGCCGTCGTCGCCGTGAAACGTTGGAATTGATTTACTTTGAATTACTTTTACCAAATAAGTACCACCTGAAATCACGATATTTCCCTTTTTTTCTTTTCTTTTTGGTTATCCAAGCCCGCAATGCCAGCATATCATATGGAAACAAAAATGGTAATATACCAGCCAACTGCTTTACTACCATTTATTCCGACCACCTGAGATTTTATACTACGGAACATCATCCGGCACACATATTATTTTTATTTTTATTTTTATTTTTAGATATTTGGGCCATTTAAATCACTACTACAATACCCACCCCATATGATCGGACGAAACGCAACCTGAATTTATTAGGCGCAATCAGATACCCTCTTATTCCAGTTTGGAGCCAATGCATGAACATGTCAACAAGTTATTCTTGTCTCCTTTTCTTCTTTGTTTAATCATTTATTTGTTCCTTTTGTCTCTGTATGTATAAGATTTAACTTTGGGTTGGGCCGAATGCTAACCACGGATCCATTCTAAGACTGAAGAAATATCAATTTTATTTTAATTCACTTTTAACATTCGTCATTTCGTTTACATTTATATATTCACCTTTACAGTGATCGACTTTGTCTCTTTTTTTGCCCTTGCTATAATGCTTTAACGGAATATGGTCTGTCAGCCCATTTTGACATGAGGTGGAGCTAAGCTTTTGTACCCATTGCGTATTTCATGGATGGAGACGGCGGAAAGCAATATTAATACTACTAATCCCTTTTATTGTACGTAAGGATTGGGAAACAAAAGATGTTAATTCTATTTCTTTGCCTGATTTGGCATTGATGCATGAATGGTCGCTGGTTTCTTCCCCCGTTACTCTGTTACTAACTAAAGATGCTGGTTTTCTGCCTCTTCATCATCATCATCTTCTTCTTCTATTTCTTCTTCCTAATTACATGGGAAAATATGTATACTAGTCATGTCTATTCATATATTCTGGATATCATCATCTGCCATCAAACTCGTACCAATCAAACTCTAATTTATCTCAAAAGTCTTGGCATCATCTCTTGGCATTATAAGCTTTTCGAACCTTAATTGACAATGTGGGCCTGCTGACTAAGTGATTTAAAGTGATTTTATTGGCTGAAATCACAATCTACCTGAGGCTCCATACCCAACTTGGCAATTCTTGGCGAATTGGCAATGTGACTAAGCGCCAGGAGCGGCAGGATCCACAAACGCCTATTCGGGACTAGAACAGCGACATCGATACTTCAATTTCCTTACTCGCGCCCACTACCTATCTGAACAACCCCTCTTGCTGCCCACCAAAGAGCCCTTGAGACATACAGAGAGAGAATGCTGTGGATAGAATAAAGTTAGAAGGGATAACACGCACCTGCTACGATCCACGGAGACACTAAATTTGGTGTTGCAGAATTCACCTCCCTCCTGTCTTTTCTTTTTTTCTCTCTCACGCCTTTGGTTCATGGCCAAGCCAGAGGCCAACCGGATTGTTTCGTTTCGACTAACCGCGATAGTTTCACTACCTGAGACGCTCATTTCTAGTGGTCGTGCAGGTATCGCTTGATCTTTCTTTGCTCCTTCTAGCGGTTGGAACCCCAAGTCGCACCTGTGTTCCCCGGGTAGGCACAGAGGCACACCGAACAAACAAGGTCGTGGACGGTTGGTCGTCAATTTAAACCCCTTCCTAATCCGCCCCAACGGCATTAGAATCAAAGCCGGGCCGAACGATCATTTTCCACCCTCATTGACATACGAGATACTTGGTTGAGACAGGAAATCGGAAATATACCAGTGTGTTGGACGGGATTGAAGGGAATATAAAACGCGGGATACCGATAAACTACCCGCTTGCCACCAGCTATCGTCTGATCTACTGTTTGCACCAAAGAAAAACTTACCGGATGTGTGGATGGCACTCGAGCACAACGCCGCGGATTGCGGGCACTGGACGTTATGAGTTTTATAGGGTGGTTGTTGACTCGCAATGAGTCCGACCGCTCTCACCCGGTTTGCCCTGCTGCCACATTAGGCAAAGGAGGTAGGTAAAAAATGAGAGTTGATTAATCTTCCCTATTTACCAACTTAGAGGGATGTTACTTTTTGTATTGATTCTCATGAACTTTTCTTGTATTTTTTAGGGACCATCATCATCAACGACACGTACGTTATTACCTTAGCAGAAAACGCTATCTTCAAACCGGCATGCACGAGTGTTCCAATTATCAACTTCGACAATCCAACCTCAATTGCCAACATAGATGAGCCTTTCTACGCCTCGACCTCTCCGCAGATGTACGCCATCGCTGCTGCCACCGTTATAAGTTACCTCCTTGTCATCATCCTATTCATAACCCCGCGCACATTCTTCATTGGCGGTCGTGGTGGTGGGAGCTTCCTGGGCCGGCGCGGGCGGTTAAGTGGCTCGTATGGAAGCTCGTCTATAATCGGGGTTGGTGGCCGTCCGTGGCTACAGAAAGTCGCTGCCCTCACCACTGCAATATCCCTCAGTATTGCGACGGCGGACTCCTTCCGTGTTGCCAAACACCAATATGACCGTGGGTATATGGACTCGAGCGCATTAACAGCTGAAGTTATCGGCGGTGTTGAGATTCGTATCGTCCGCGTTATTTCGAGCACTTTTCTTTGGCTGGCCCAGGTCCAAACTTTGATTCGCTTGTTTCCACGCCATAAGGAGAAAGTAATCATTAAATGGACGGGTTTTGCATTAATCGTGCTGGATGTAATATTCAGCATTCTTAACAGCTTCATTAACCAGACGCCTAATACAAGTCGACCGAGGAATATTGTTGAAGCAATACCGGCTCTCAATTACCTGTTTGATTTATCGCTGAGTTTGTTATATGCCGCCTGGGTCATTTTTTATGGCCTCTCGAAACATCGTTTTGCCTTCTTCCATCCCAAGATGCGCAATATTTGCCTGGTGGCTCTACTATCCCTCGTTTCAGTTGTTATACCTATTGTTTTTTTCGTGTTGGATCTTTCGAAACCTAACGTTGCCGGCTGGGGTGAGTATATTCGCTGGGTTGGAGCAGCAGCAGCGAGTGTGGTAGTCTGGGAGTGGGTCGAACGAATAGAGGCGCTGGAAAGAGATGAAAGGAAAGATGGGATTCTAGGACGAGAGATCTTTGATGGCGACGAAATGCTAGAGGTTACTCCGTCGCAAGAGGTCGATTGGCCTGGTCCACATAACGATAAATATGATGGCGGAGGTGGTGCAGGTTCCGGTTCAGGCTGGGGAGGCGTCATTGGTGGTCTAACACATCGACCGCTGAGGACGCGAGTCACATTCCAGAGCCGCCTACCTCAAGCCCAGCGAAGGACCGGGCAGACAGGGACCACGACAACTACAGCACCAAACGGGCTCTCCGCTAGTGCTAGTGACGATGCCCATCCCACGCCTCCCCCAAATACCACAACCCCTATCAGTCGAACGGATACCGTTAGCGCTGCAAGTACAGTGTATCGGGTCCGCTACCACTCCGTGGGCAGCCTCACCTCAGCAGGACTGAATTTTGCGCTAGATGAAGAAAGTTCAAAAGAGTTCCCGACCCCCGCTAACCCACCAGTCATTAATAGAGATATCTACAATACTTCCCCGCCAATACCAGTAATGAACTCAGGGCTCGGCTGGATAGTGCTAAATAACCCGTTTAAGAAACGACGCGCCTCCCCGCCCACGCAGGTAGCAACCGCCCAGGCGAAAGTGACGCTTGCTCCGCGACCAGGTTCCCGCACGGCTGCTACTACAAACGACGGTGGTGCGAATGACAAAGCGTGGAATTTGAAATCCAGGCTCGACGCAATCCTTACCTACCGCCCTTGGGACAAAAGTAAATTCTCACGCGAACAACAAGACCCGGAAGCACCCTTACCTGTCACTGTTATCCCTGCACCAACGAGAGGTTCCCGAGGTCAGTCACCTGGTAGGTCCGAAGATGGAGCACAAGACACAAAAACCGAAGACCATCACGGTATGCGACGAAGTAATTCTGACCTCCCGGTCATGGTGATCCCAGCACAATCGCGATCATCAAGGACTTGGTCGCGACCTACTGCGGAACCATCATCGCAGGTTGGCGATTTGGCCAGTGAGAGAAGAAACGAGCCATTCGACAGGTCGTCCATGGCAGATGGTGCCTCGCCTCGGCCCAGAACGACGACGGACACTCCCCAGCCTCGAGATTCTAACGAACGCGGTAGAATCGCCGCTACACTGGCATTCGAAAGGACATTATCATCGTCCGTTCCGGCAGATCGCGCTTCTCCCCATTTAACCTCTTCAGCACAGGGATATCGGTCGGATTCTTCAGCTCATGCTCACGACCGGGGTAGTGGGCTCGGGCGGCGGACTTTTTTCGGACCTGAAGTCCCCACCCTGAGAGAAGAGGACGCGATCATTCAGGTTGTCCGGGAGCTGGTGTCGTCTTCGTCGTCGCCTTCCGACGATGGTTCTGATTCTGATTCTACCTCTGAGTCTCCCTCTCAGCGTGCGCCTTCTGTTGCAATACCACCTGTGGATGGTGAAAACGATTCCCATACGACTGCTGCGAATGAGCCAGTACCCCCGCCGTCGTCGTCGTCTGCCACTCCCGCAACTCATCGTCGGCATATTTCCTTTTCGAATATTGGCCACGATCGAGACAGAGATCGAGATCCCAGCGATCCTGATCTTGAAGCACAGCACTAACATTAGGGCTATGTCCTATATATGAGTATTGGAAAGGTAAGGGATAAAAAAAAAATACCAAACTGTTGGGGCGGTTTTTCTCCACATTTCCATGACCGCTTCGTTTACCTTGGCACTTTTAGCGTGGAGTTTTCTTATTTTGGGTGCGAACTTCTGGGCGGGCAAACATTTACGGCCATCTGTGTACATCGTATGGTTTATAGGAACGGTGGGGTGTTTGGTGTTTGGTTTTCTTTTTAGGGATTGGAACGAGGACTAGATCTTGCTGAATACATTTTGGATAGACGTTTTTTATCATTTATATTTCTTAAGCCATTGGGTTATACTTTTTGGACATATATAGTATCTATTCACATGACTTCAATCCACAGTCTTTTTTCTTGAATATACAAAACCTGAAAGTTGACAATTCCATCCTTTTTGAGAGCTTTTCGTGATTTTATATTATTTCTGCGAAGATAAGCAACTGTTCGGTACAAGCCGAGAACACGAAAACGAGCACCTCGTACTAAATATATCAAACAAAAATTGCGGTCGTGATCACAGGCGACCTCGATCCCTGTCAAGGCTACAGTCTTCCAACGTCCCTCCTTGCAGCTCTCAGATCGTGCCACCGCAAAAATCCGGCCACCCAAACCATGTAATCCGCCCAACAGCGAACCACAACGACAACCATCATTCCCCACCATCTCCTCCAACTGTGAGTGAGAATACGGGATTTGGTACACCCCCTATCGAGCGACCGAATCCGATCTCCATGAACTCCGACGATTGAAGAGAATGTCGAATGTCCATGCAAACATGTTTGCGGCTGCTGGGGGTGACCTTACCCTTGCCCGTCAGCGACCTGGGCTCATGACTCTGCCTTTGAACATAGTCGCTATGCTCGTGGCGCATGTAGGTGTCTATATCGCTGTCTTTTGCTCCAAAAATCCCCTTCACTTCTTTCTGCATCGCCCCCGAGACCTATTGCTAAATCTGACATTCTCTTTCTTCTTCCTACAGCTAGACGACGTTGCAGACCTCGCCCGTCTCTGCCGCACATGTCGCGTGCTGAACTACATGGCTCTCCCGCAGCTTTACAGAGACCTTACGCTCACTTCATATGATAAGATCCGGTACCGCGACGAGTTCGTAGAAGGATGCGGCAGTGCCAGCCCGTTTTCCATGGCACTCAATGCGGTGGTGACCCGAAACGTGGGTGGGCTGGTCCGGTCTCTGACGTTGCGGGGTGAATGGAGGGAGAATGAATTGGAGGAGCATGCGAGAGTCGGGAGAGTGCCAGATTCGTCAATGATGCTGAATGTTGTGGTGAGGGCGGCGGTTGATAAAATGCCTGGGTTAGAATCAGTCAGGTATGCAGCCCTTCTAGGATGAACGTCGACATGAGCGGCAGGGGACGTAGATATACTGATTGGGATTAACATAATTTTGCTTGGTTTGGGAAAAATAGCTGGGAGCTTAATACAAAAATGTTGGAGACGGTTTATCAGGGCCTTGCTCAGCTGCCTAAGCTGACGTCTTTGACACTGCGGTTTCCTTCGAGTCGGCATCCTCGGCCAACTACCGTTCTTCCTGCGATGCCACAACTGCGCGCTCTTAAAATCACGGACATCGACCCCCTCTGCTACCCCGATGACATATCTACTTTGCTACATCAAAGCAAAAAGCTGCGGGAGTTGAGGCTACACTGGTCTCCCCGGATGCGCGAGGCTCAGGAGGCGAGCGTCTTCCTCTCTGACTATTTTCGCAAGTGCATTGCTGCCAAATCGCCACTGAAGCTCAAAAAGATTGCGTTCCACAATCTGTACTCTCTGCATAGGGAGGAAGTCACGTCTGGCATCGATTATGCCATGCTAGAAGACATTACCATGCTGATTGCGCCTACTCGCGGGGTTGGGGCAGATACTATGTCCTTCGTGGAATACAGCTGGCCGACGACGAATTTCGCGCCGAATGTAAAGTCTGTGCGGCTTGACCGTATGGACAAAAGATGTTGCGATTTCTTGAGCTCCTTCGTCGCATTAGAAACGCTATATCTGGTGAATGGCATCCGGAACCAAGGAGATTACATCAACAGTCCTAGAAACGCCTCCCCGGATTCCTCCACGATTCTGACACCGGATTCTTCCTCTGCTGGACGGAGGAGATCAGTCTCAGGTCACGACGGGCCCCCCAACTCAATGGCGCATATCATCAATTTCAGACCTCACTCAGCGCAGACCGCATCTAATTTTCCACCGCACCTCCGCGACCCATTTCTCCAAGGAGTAACATCTAGCCTTGGATCTAAGCTCCGACACCTTCTCCTTCCTTCCCGATGGACTCTAACTCCACACCTAATTGCGCGCCTTGTGCGCGCGTGCCCGAATTTAGAACAGCTTGCCCTAGCAACTGAGATGTCAAGCATGGAAACTCTTAGCTTACTACTCCCCTTTTTGCGGAAACTTGTTGCTCTTCGACTCCTTATCCCGACTCCTTACTCCGCTTCAGACCCAAATGATGCCCATCTATCACCCTCAAATGGAGTTAATGGCACGGTGCGACAACCGCTTGAAATTAATCCGCGCACAATCGCTGAGGTGGTTGATTTGGATGACCGCTTCCACAATGAGGCAATGGGCGTGACGCTCGCAGACATGGAGATATTTGGGACACTAAAAATAATCGGCCTTGGTTGGAAAGCGTGGGAACTGGGCGAATTATATACAATTCCTGCTTGCATGGCCACCCAAGCAATCCATTTGATAGACCAGAATGCTATTGCATTGAAATACCATTCTACGGCAGAGGATCTTTCAACGGATCAGCCGCCAGAGGTTAAAATATCGATGCCAGACTGCCTTACGCGACATCAGCAGGCATTAAATATATGGCCGGCTTCTTCATCCTCGCTAGGAAAGCGGAAACAGCGATCGGATAGTAATGATCCCAATGGCGATAATAACAATCCCAATATCACTCCCAATAACAACCACAATACGATCTCATCCGCTTCTCCTCCAACCGCGTCAACCTCGATAAAAACCTCAAATCAACAATTTCCACACACCCCACCCCGGGCCTCCTCGGTCTCTACAATGGCAACAGCAGCCACTCCATCCACCGACTCCCAATCCCAAGCCCAGATCCAAGGCTACAGTCCCAACCCAACCCCTACCTCGGCCAATGCACCCCTTACACAACCTCCCACACAGCAACCCCTTCCTCCATCTCAATACAGCACTTTCGTTTACACTGGCAGAGAGAACCCTCTATCGAATAGTGCCATAGGGGATGTAGTAAATTGCATCAATCTCAAAGGGCAGGCCGGAGATGGAGATGTGCTTTACCGGCGTCGGGTGAAGCGGGTGGGGTGGGATGCACTGAAGCATTGGGAGATTTGGGGACTGGACGTTCAGGAAATTTGAGGGAGAATTAAAGAAGTTATATAAATATATATACATACGGGAGGGAATGTATGAGGGTTTTTCGGTTACTATTTTTTATTAATGGGATTAGGTGTCGGTATGTAATTGGCCAGCGGTTTTATATTATACCAAGGTACTGCACATTGTATTTCTTATTCATTTGCTTTACAGATTTTTATTTTGATTTCTATTTTACCTTCCATTCGCTAGGGCGCCGTCTGGGATAGGATCTGATTGCGCAATACCAGCAATTCAGGACACGGGGTCCAAATTTGAAAGCATGTGATTATTTATTTATTCAGGAAAACCGCATCATATGTGCTATGCATGCACCATATCTCGAATAACTATTGGGCAGGCGACAGTTCCTCTCAGGGGAAGCAAATGCTAAGAAATCCTATAACTAGTGATTTTTCCTATCACTACTTTCAACCGTCGCTGGAGTCGAACAGACCCTCCATCAACCAGGGGTCAAGTATAACTTCCTCTCCCGTCGGTCAGTCTTCCGGTATCCAATGAAGCATCTGTTTCACAAAATTCAGGAATCCCTCTTTATCATCGCCTTCGAGTCGCTGTTCAAGTTTTTCAAGGCCTATGTCAGGTATAGGCGCAAGCCTCTCCAGTTTCCTAATGATTGGGTTAACGGGGTTGAGCTGGGCGTAACAGAAACAAAGAGAAGACAGGAGTTAACCCGGGTTCACAAACCATCTGCATCCCCAATACGTCAAAGATTTGTTCCCTCGTTTGAGGAACTCAACTGGTGGGGGGCCTAACACAGCTATTATCTGGGCAAGGTGGTATGCGTCATTGTCATACTCAACTTTGGGATCCTTTGCGTGGAATAAATGATCATGCTCCAAAAGGTGCCAAACCTAATATTTATTTTCCGTTAGATCCGAACTTTAGGAGCAGTTGAAAGCAGCTCTCTTACCACCATAGCAACATTCCAGATATCAACTTTGTATCCCCACTTCATGCCTAGGATTACTTCAGGGGCCCTGTTTAGATCTGGCATTATATCATCCTGGTGCTCTTCATCTCCCAGTCTTGCTTCACCCAGATCACAAAGAACTGGAACACCAAAAGTGAAAGGAAGTGTGGTCTTGAGAGAGAGATAGTTCCACTCCAACCTTTCGAGGAACTAGGCTCTCGAATTCATCCTGTTCAATTTCAGCGAGCACGGATTTGACATGAATTCCCATCAGGATATTGCTTGGCTCTGGATCTGAAGTTAAGAGTAGCTTATTTAGCAAATAAAACTCAATCTAGATTCAAAAGTAAATAATTACTAGACAGACTCCTCCAGAAACTTACCAGTGTGAATAACACGCGCCTCCTTAGGCAAATAGTCAACCGCGGCCAAAGGTTGCTGCATGCAAGGCCGCGGAACATCTTTACTGAAAACATTCCCCTTTACGCGTCTCTTCATCTCATGCAAGCTCATTCCGAGGGGTTGATGCAGCAGCCATATATATGTTGCCCCGTCAGGCCCATCGATTTTGAATCAATCATGCAGTAACCGTAGACACAGACGGCCAGCAAGGTTTGACTGGATTGTATGTTTGTAAATTGGCAGCTCGCGGTGTGTCCTTGCGCTATTGACATATATATCTTCAAAGTAACATAGTCATGGCCTCTGATGTGAGGCCAAATAGCCGCGTAACATAGATATTTATCAGCTTGAGACTCTGGTCATGGTCCAATAAATGTATGTAGCTATCTATGCCTATAAATGAAATACGTTTCCCCTTAATGTAAATCACGACAGGGCCCAGTTTACCTCACAACCTGATACCATTTCTTGGAAACCTGCCCAATCTACAAGGGGCAACATTTCTGCGGCTTATAACGTGGCATGGATTCTTCTTCCACCAGAAATGACGGGTCTATCAGGTCAAATCCGGCGCTGGGAACCACCCGTGGCTCTAGGGGAGGGCGTTGTGAGGATATCCTGCGACAATGATGGACATCGTCTAATCGGGATACAGAAGAGAGAGAAAAGGTGGATGGCTGTGGATAGCGAAACCGAGAGAATGGGCGGAAACTGATTAATGAGTGGGAGATTGGATGACGGGCGGGCATGTCATGGTCCATCCCCAGCTACAAGACCCTGTTACTGAATGGGGCTGGTGAAATTGAAGCGGAATGGAATATGTCTGCTTATTTGTAAGGTGCATAAAGATTTTCAAATGCGTGCTAGGAATTACAGGAGTTGGACAGAGAACATTGGTAGAGTTACGATAGCTCAATCTTAATGGAGGTGGAAGAGGAAATAGAGCGATATATGTTTCCTTTTTCCTGGAAACTGGCTTACCCCCTTAACTTAGCTACCATTTTTACGAATTTCCGATTCTCAAATCAAAAAATAACTAAATAACTAAAAGTTTGCCGTGGATATGAAGACGTAGAGATAAGGATACAATAAATACATACATACATATACATATATATCGATCGATGCAAACAAATGTCAGAAATATCAATAATGCATCAGGTTGTGCACATATCACTGATCTACGCCGAATATATGTTTTCAGACCATAGCGACGAAAATACCGACGGGACCGAGGAGACCGACAGCAATGACAGCAAGGACAGTGATGACAGTGATGCGGAGATCTCAGAAGATGACAAGCTTCCTCCTCCCGAACATTATGAGGCCGAGGAGACTACTCTCGATGTCAAACGACTCCGGCAGCGCCGCTTGAAGAAAACCACAGTTGATAACATGGATAGAGTCCGAGACCACTGGCACCGGTGAGTGTGATCTCAAGTGTGGCCCAAACCAACCCGCTGACCGTGGAGGCTCTCAGATACTGCGAATACATGAGAAGAGATGTGCTCGACGCCCACCAGACCCTCTCGATCCAATCCCTTAAAGAGTTCCTCAGCTGGGCCTGCGACCAGCGTCGCGGCAAAGGGGGAAGAAGGCGGCCGGGGATTCAAGTTGTCAGCTCCCTGGAAACCTTCTGGAAGCAATTCTCCCAGATTCATAAGCAAGACACAGGTGACAGCATTGATTCTCTGATCATGGCACAAGCACAGAATGTAATGTGGCTTCTACCCTGGCATCTGATTCTGTCCTTTTTTGATATCTCCGTCTAAACTATTGCGGCAGGTGATCGAGCTCATCGCCGATGAGAAGAAGCCCAGCCGCGAGAAGAGGCCAGGGGAGCCCATGTACATTGACAACCTGGTGGAGTACCTCCGCGTGCTTCTGATCATGAACGAGATGGAGTTTCTGATCAGCTGGCTGCATGTCGAGCTGATCCTCTTCTGCCGGGTCGCGGGCGTCACGGGCAATTGGCTGAATGCCTTGACTCAGCTTCAGTATCGGGATCTGGAGCTCACGCTGGTCCGGGAACCCCATTCCAGCGCACCCCGTCTGTGTGTTGAGCTGACTGCTCACTTCACCAAGACCTTCTTGGGTATGAAGGATGCGTAAGTTCTCCCCCATGCTCCATGGCTGCCTTGTTTCTTTACGAGCCAACTAATCTTCCATTCAGAAACACTTTTTGGCTTCCAGAGATTATCTATCATTCAACTCTGATGCTCAGTTCTCTTGTCTTTCTTCTGGGGATGCTGCTCCACATCCGGGCATTCAAGTCATCAGGTATCAGACACTCTGAGGATCTCTACAGTCTGGGTGTTCTGAATGAACTCAATCAGCAGGAACTACCACTGCAGGATGATCTGGCGGATCTGTTCATCTTCTGCTCGGCCGTCCGCGAAGGAGGTGGCGTCCGGATTGCGCATGAGATCCGGTTGACCACAGCATCGGTGCGGGCTCGGATGAAAAAGGGCGGCGAGATCACGGGCTTCCAGCAGATCACGAAGCTGTATGTCCTCCGTGATACAGCGGCGAAGGGTTTCAATGAGAGCCGTGAGTGTCCATTTGTTCTTTCCTCCCCTCCCCTTCTCTCTTCGAGAGTGAGCATACCTGCTGATGATGGCATTGTTGAACAGCGGACGTGAGCGATTCTCTTCAGAACCCAATGCTTCAGCATGCCAGCATTGATACATTTCTCAAACACTACCTGGACCGAAACATCACTGCTGATGTCCTCAGCATCTGCCGTGGCCTCGAGCCGCAGAAGGCGCTGATGAGAATGATGTGCTTGATGAGCTTGACTCTTGTCAACTGTGGAAGCTGACGCCGGAGCAGTCAAGATCAGTAAACCACCAGCCACACATTCTGAAGATTGCTTGAAGAGTCACACACCTGAAGAAGCACTGTGACTCTACTGCAAGCTCACTCTGAGACTGGATGGGACAGAGGTACCGGCGAAAGGCCGAGAAAGACCGGCGATGGGAAGAGAAAACAGGCGCTGGGTTGAGAAGCATGAGAGGCAGATGAGAGATATCACAAAACTGTTCACTGGCTTTGCAATGAGAAGCAACGCGCGAGAATTGAGCTCAAGCATAGAATTCTAGAGTGATACTGGCAGAAACAACCTGTGGTTGACAGCGAGCGGCAACTCTCTGGAAAGGTCGTCGATGAGGACATGAGAAGTGAACTGGAGCGGTCTGAGTACATGACATCTGAACAGATGATAATGATCGACGCGGTTCTAATGCTGCCGCCAAAGGCCCCGAAGGCGGAACTGCAACGACGAATCACCACCATCCACGCTGTCAGTGCATACTGCAGTGCTGAAGAGGGGCCGCTCTGCCGTCGACATGGTTGTGGCTCCAGCCCCAAACCGACCACCGTGAAACCAACGGCCGTCAAGGCGGAAGTGATCGCCCAGTCATCATCCAACATGCTCCTTGAGTCGGCCGTTCAAGCAGTCCGGATGGAACGGCAACCCAAAATATGCTTTCTCTGTTTGCAGAACACCAAACTCTTGCTGACAGATCAAGTCTATTCATTCTGTGAATCAGGGGACCTGATCAAACATTTTCAGAGACAGCATCTGAAGAAGTTCCAGTCAATGGACTGTGATATCTGTAATGTGAGGCTGAGAACCCTGAAAGATCTTATACTCCATGCAGAAAGTACACACGGAACTGTTACATGTTCGCCCAAGTACAGGATGCTCGCACAATCCGGTGAACTCAGTGCCCCAACTGGCTGCCTGTCACCGAACTCTCAACCATCTTGGTTTCCAGCTGGCCACCAGTGCGAGGAGGCCAATCATCCAGGTGGGAGTTTCATGTGTGCCTGGAAGCCCCTGCTCATCTCATAGATTATTCACAATTTCTCACATTCTCATCTGCCTTTCTGTTTCCCTTTTGCATTTGATTAGGATAAAATACCCGCAGGTCGGCATTTGCTCTATTTGAATATAATTGTTTTGGATTAATAGATATGTTTTACAATGCTGGGTCAAGCTAAGGCGATGTTTTCTATTCAATAATTTTAATTTTGCTTGCTCTGCCCTTTACTACTACAATATAAGGGTAGTGTCAAACACCTGATTATTAATCAAGCGCCAAACGGATGCATCGAACCATTCAAATCTCCACCAAATACGCCACTTCATCTACTATCGTTATTTTTCTCCTAGTTTCCACCTAATTTGGATATTTCATTTGGTATATGACAGACTATTGATTATTGTATGTAACATGCCCCTATATGGGCATATTTTGTAATATAGCTAGCGAGAGATTCATGGTTATAAAAAGCCGTGGAAAACCTGTAGATATGGGGAAGGAGAGAGCCCAAAAAATTCAATTTTTAACTTCACTTTTTCATTCGTACGCGAACATTCTACCATTTAAAAATCTCTCATAGTTATGAGCCCGGGTGCAACTACTGCGCCAACCCAATTCAAATACAATTAGGAATACATTCCTATTTTTATATGAGATTTTCTGAATACATTCGAATCAACTTCGCCGAAGAAAAATCTGCGGTTAAAACTCTCAAACAGACTACCACACTACTCTACAGACCAACCTTACTACGCTTCTATATAAACGCCTACTACACGCTCATCGAACACATGATGACTACTATGGCCAATAAGGAGATCATCCTCGCATCCGAGAAGGATTGGGACCTATGGTATGATGGAGTTCAAGCCAAAGCATATGCTCTTGGTTTTAATGAATATATTGATCTCGACACTGAAGAGATTCCTCCCCCTTCAAAGCCTCCTCGCTATGAGGTGCCAGAAGGATATGACACACCTGAGATGGCACATGCCAGTCAATCACATCTGTTTCTACATAAAGAACATGTTGCTGAGTATAATGTCTATCTCAAAAGTGCAAGGGAATTGTACACCCATATAATGAGCAGTATAGACCCGAATATCCGACTCTTCTTGTCCAAAGAAGTAAATCCACGGAAAATCTTGAAGGAATTGAAAGATTACATTGCTCCTACTACTCGCCAGCGAGAAGTAGAGCTTACGAACCGATTTTTGAAGCTATCAAAGCCTTCAGAAGTACGAAAAAGAACACCATCTGATTGGCTACTGGAATGGGAGAACTGCCTCAATCTAGTCCTTCAATATAAGGTTGATGGGTTCACTAGTGAACGTGGCAACCTATATAGATTCTTAAACGCTGCGCAGGCGGTTCACCCAGAATTCACCGATTTCCGCCGCCAGGAGCTGGAGAATACTCTAATCACCGGCAAGAATCCATTCTCAATCCGCGAAATGATCAATCTCTTTAGATCTCACTGCAGAACGCGAGTAGTAGAAGATAGATCAAAGTCAACTAAGCAGAATGCTATATTCGCGGCATATCAAGATCGTACGACTAATGCTGCCTCTGAGAATGCCTCCGAGAATTCTGCTGAAAAAGCCACTACACCCGCCAAACCCTCAGATCAATCATCGATAAGCCGTCCCTGCATATGCGGAATACGTCACCGATTCACTGAATGTTGGTATTTGAACCCTGATAAACACCCAGCTGGGTGGACACCGAACCCTGAGACCGCGGCAAAGGTGAAGCAATTGTTAAAAAACCCTCATACAAAAAGAGTAGTGAAGAATGTGCTTGCTAAAGCAAGCAGAGATCAACCCTCTGCTGTAGCAGCAGCATTTGAAACCTCAGAGAATGATTCAGAATCAGAGGAGCATACTGCTCTTGCAACAACTGCTTTTACAATGGAACATGGTGGAAGCTATCAGTATCCACTACAAAATAGCTTCATATACGATACTGGGGCTAATAAACATGTGTGCAACAATTTGAGCCGTTTTGAGAACTTCGAAGAGGTCAAGGAATCATTTCTATATGCAGGCAACACAAAGGTGGCTATACAGGGCACAGGCAATGTATGGATCAATGTCAATTCATCTAAGGGGGTAAAACGCATACTTCTACTTAATGTGGCATACATCCCTAACTTTCATACAAATATCGCTGCCTCCCCTTTCTTCAAAAAGAAAGGTCTAGGGATTGATGAACTCAATCTTACTATAGTCAACAGTGAATGGGTTGCTAAATTCAATTTAACCTATGTCCATGAGAAATACGTCCTCGAGTATAACCCTATTATCAAGAATAGTCTGAATATCAAAGACACAGCATTCGCAGTACGATCTGCACTACCCAGGCCACCGATCCCAGCCACTACTAACCTATGGCATACACGCCTGGCACACGCTGGCCCGGAAGTTCTTGAACACCTCCCGATAGAGATCACTGGAACCAAGCTCGCTAACGGGCCGAAAACGGCAGACTGTGAAGCCTGCGGGCTCGGCAAGATGCATAGCATTGTGTCCCGAAGACCGATGAGCCGCGGGAGCCGCCCATTCGAAATCCTACATTTTGATATAATCCACATTGAGGAATCCTACAATGGTCTCAAATATATTGCACATCTCTACGATCCGTACACCCACCTTCATAGAATTGGATGCATGAAAAAGAAATCTGAATCCTTTGAATTTATAAAGAATACTATTCTTATAATCAAGAAACAGATGGGTATAGATGTTCTCAAACTTCACACAGATGGGGAAAAATCTCTATC
Source organism: Emergomyces orientalis (assembly GCA_002110485.1). Taxonomy (NCBI): domain Eukaryota; kingdom Fungi; phylum Ascomycota; class Eurotiomycetes; order Onygenales; family Ajellomycetaceae; genus Emergomyces; species Emergomyces orientalis. Next base: position 792,062 of record MOWL01000003.1, read on the forward strand.
CTCCATGTTTGAGCAATGGGTCCGTGATGAAGGAATCCTTGTAGAGCGTTCAGCACCCTATACGCCAGAGCAGAACGGGCTCGCAGAACGCTCAGGGGGTATGATTATTAAAGCCACACGAACATTGCGAATAGCAGCTAGATTCCCACATAACCTCTGGCCCGAGATTGCTGAGGCAGCGGCATACCTACTAAATCGAACGCCCACACGGGCATTAAACTGGAAGTCCCCGAACCGAGTCCTAGTTGAATATACGCAAGATGCTGATATCATTAAAAGTTCAGAACTCTCACATCTACGGGCATATGGGTGCAAGGCATATGTACTAAATAAAAAGATGCCAAAAATGTTGAAGCTTGCCGCGAGAGCTAAGATTGGATTCTTAATTGGCTACTCTTCAACTAACATTTTCCGAATCTGGCTCCCACAGTCAAATGAGATTGTTGAATCTCGTGATGTTCTATTTGATGAAAATACCTTCTTTGACCCTCTAAATCTGCCGGATGAGGATGTACTAGAGTCTATTATACTCACTACTAATGGGATTCAGCTCAGGATAGCTAACGAAACAGATGAGGAAAAGGTTGGAGAAATCGAGGATTCACTATCCTATATGACACCAGCGGTTCAAAAACCCGCAGGGGTTTCAGAGCACGGGCCACCCACAGCAAAATCTGCCGATCCGCCCACGGAGGATTCAACGCCCGAAGAGCCTCTCACGCCGGAGCCAACACCTCCGCCGCCTAGTGTGCCTATAATTAGCCCGAATGGCCATGATATGCCAACACCTGGCAGCTTTCCCGAAGCCGAGATCTCGTCCGAGATCATGGAAACTCCAACTAGTGGATTCCCCGCGATTGATGATCCATCAAACCAATTAATGGAATCACTTGATAGCTCACTACAGAATCTTACCATTCAAAATGCTCCAAGACGCGAAATACACAGTCAAATCTCACCTTCTAACATAGTCAGTGATAAAAGAAAACGGAAGCCGAACAAGGACCGAGCCTTTGCATATGCCACAAGCGCAGAGTCATATACTGCTTTTTACACTGCGTTCGCGAACGGCATATCAACCGAACCCACATCATTGAAACCTCCAGACCTGCCTAAGATCCATAGGGATACGCTGCCCCCGCCACCACGTGGTTGGAACGCGGCTATGAAACACCCCTACGCCAGAGAATGGCGAATAGCCGCGGACCTTGAGTATAAAGCTCTTGAAGCATGTCAATGCTGGCAGGAGGTTGAAATCCCTTCTCAATCCGAAGTCCAAGCCCTACCCATGATATGGATATACACCTACAAATTTGATACAGATGGTTATCTAGTCAAATTCAAAGCAAGATTAGTTGTCAGAGGTGATCTCTCATATAATGAAGTATCAGAGACCTATTCATCCACTTTAGCAATGAAAGTCTTCCGTGTTCTCATGGCAATCACTGCGGCATTTGATTTTGAAGCACATCAATTTGACGCCGTTAACGCCTTCTTAAACGCCCGAATCAAGCACACTGTTTATGTCATGCCAGCTCAAGGATATAGCTGCCCTGGCCGATATCTTCTTCTAAAGAGAGCTCTATACGGATTACCTGAGTCCCCTCTTTTATGGAATAACGAGCTCGGATCCCAGCTTCGAAAGCTAGGTTTACATTCAATTAGTGAGGAGCCATGTCTCTACACTAGTGAAAAGCTTACAGTGTTCTTCTATGTTGATGATATTGTGGTTCTGTATCATAGAGATCACCGTGCAGAGTTTGAACATTTCAAACAAAATCTCACATCCGCGTACAACCTACGAGATATGGGAAATTTGAACTGGTTCCTCGGGATTCGTATCCTTCGAGACCGCCACGAACACAAGCTCTGGTTATGCCAGGACAGCTATATGGCTAAAATAGCCGTTAAATTTAACCTAGAACGTCTAACTCGCTATCAAATGCCATTGCCTAAGGAAGACCTACGCCCATACGATGGTGTGGCATCCCCACAAGAGATCCACGCCTACCAATGCCGAATGGGATCACTAATCTACCCTGCCGTCGGAACGAGGCCGGATCTCGCATACGCCGCTAGCGCCCTAGCTGATTTTATGAAGAATCCGGGCCCTCAACACCGTGATCTAATTGACCGAGTAATTGCATTCGCTAATCAAACGCGCCATCTGGCGATTGAATACGCAGCTCCCGCGCCTAACTCGTCTACCCCAGATTTCATCATCCACGCGGATGCAGCATTCGCTGATGACCCGACTACACGCCGGAGTACCCACGGCATGATATTCTCCTTATTTGGAGGAGTGATTGATTGGAAGTCATCCAAACAACGATCTGTGAGCACGTCCTCTACAGAATCTGAACTTCTTGCTCTATCCACTGCAGCAAAAGAGGCTATATGGTGGGATCGAGTCTTCAAACAGCTTGGTTTGAATACACAGTGCCAGCTCGTCATTCATAATGATAATCGGCAGACTATCCGTCTCCTAACCGCCGCAGCACCTCAATTAGCAACCAAGCTACGTCATGTTGACATCCATAACCACTGGCTCCGTGAGCAAGTAGCCGCCGGGCGACTAGCTATCCAATGGGTGGATACCAATTCGATGATTGCCGACGGAATGACCAAGCCTCTTGGAGGTCAAAAACACGCCGAATTCGTACAAATGCTTGGTTTAACTGATATTAGCGCTCAGATTCGCTAAAAAATCACCATTCATTCATTTTTCCTTATACTACTGCTTATATGCGGCTCATTTGGTGAGGGGGTATGTCAAACACCTGATTATTAATCAAGCGCCAAACGGATGCATCGAACCATTCAAATCTCCACCAAATACGCCACTTCATCTACTATCGTTATTTTTCTCCTAGTTTCCACCTAATTTGGATATTTCATTTGGTATATGACAGACTATTGATTATTGTATGTAACATGCCCCTATATGGGCATATTTTGTAATATAGCTAGCGAGAGATTCATGGTTATAAAAAGCCGTGGAAAACCTGTAGATATGGGGAAGGAGAGAGCCCAAAAAATTCAATTTTTAACTTCACTTTTTCATTCGTACGCGAACATTCTACCATTTAAAAATCTCTCATAGGTAGCGTAAAGTGTCGATGTGTCTGTGCTCAAGCCCATGGATATCTCGCTTCCAATTACTTATCATTTTGTGATGCAAACACCCACGAGTGTGGTTAGCTCAGCTCAAGCTATTTCTAAACACATGAAGTTACTCAATTCAAGTGAGAGTTCTCAAGTCCCTCAGATCAAGCAAACTTGGGCTCTCGTCCGGCCAATATTGACAAGTTGATGCTTACGGATAGAGGTAAACATCATCAACAGTTAATTTTTGTGTCTTATCCAGCAATGAGTTCCTATTAAAAATGCTTTCATTTTCAATGAGTCAAAACAGACGGGAATATGTACAGACAAATGTGTAATCAAAATCAGGAAATCTGGGGGGCCTTTGACTGTGTCCTTTGATCACCGCAGAACCGCAGAAATTGGTTCAATGATCTCTGCCGTCCACAGGCCAGCACGGCCATTTGGGCCTACTAGGTCCATGGACCGCGATTCATGGACCCGTCAGGCCTAGTGGCCCCTGGATTCAGCATGGCAACTTAGATCACTGGATTTACTGCACTTGGTCCTTAAGCTCAGGCCCTAAAAATCCTCTTCTTGGTCATTGTGCTAGTGCCCACACGATGTAGTCTCTGACTTTTTGTCAAGCTTCTTCTGCTGCTGTGCCTCTGGTCTGATTGGACTTAGACTCTCAGATTTGCACCCTAGCCCGCCCTCATTCAACTAATTAATCTCTATTTCGGGCACAGGGCCACTCAGGCTGCATGAGCTCCAGTACAGGCCCTGAAGAGTCCTAGAACTTTTTGTTTCTTGTTTGTACATATTTCCGTCTGTTTTGGCATTGCCGCTCAGTCAAAGCTCTTCAGATTTTCCGTCATCTTGATTACGCATGACACGACCCTTGGTTTCTCTCTCTTGTTCACCACCGGCATCCACTGACACCACCATCTCTTCATCGACGTTAGGCTCCCCGCCAAACACCAAATGCCGACCTGCGGTATTGTATCCTTAATCAAATGCAAATGATATGCAGGAGCATGGAGGTTTGGAATTTGGCACCAACTGTATAGAAGAGATCTCAATTTATAGCTATGAGTGATTGTCTTACGGCATTCTTCTTCGGCTGAATGTGTTCGATTGGCCACGACTTTGGTGTAGCTCTCAGGGATTGAGCTAGCACAAGCCGGTTTGGCTGTTAGCTCATCGGAGTGCATGTTTGCATTTATGCATTCCTGCAATTTGATTTTATCTTCTTGACTTACCCTCATTTATCATAAATGATCGGATCGGCTGAGTGGAAAATTGAGTCAAAATGGTGAGGGCCACAGTTTCAGATTTGGTTCAATGAAGGCCATCTTAATTCTAGAAGACAAATAACCCTGGGAATACTCCGTACATATATTTGAGATGCCGATGTGACCATTCATATGTTCCATAACATGTGTGACACGCTCGTTGATGTGCATCTGGCCGTGCCTGCTTGTGGTTGGCTGATGAGTCTATTAGAACAGTATTGATACCGTTTCGCGACCTTCGCGGCCCGGACCCAGAAGGACGCCAAGGCGTGATAAAGATGGCCATGATTGGTGGAGGGATATCACTAGCTCTTCTCCAGCGGCTATTTCAGGCACCCTGTTGGTTTTAGAAATTTCTTTGACCTTTTTATTTTTGACTAGCCACTTTGTCTCGGGACAGCAGTCTCCCCAAGGCAGTAGCTTCCCCAAACCAGCAGCTGTTTCTACATTTCCTCCTGAGTCTTCTTGCACCGGCGAAGTATCGGATGTAATAGATCTGTTATATTGCCATATTCATATTCATTCCATTGTAATTATAATGTAATGGCTTTCTTGTAATGTGCGAGCCAAGGAACTAAAAATAAGCGAATATGTGTGGTTCGTCGGAGGTGCGTGGTTGGCCGATTTTCTACCATAATACGCCACGGAACATCCATTATGGCGAGTTCCAACACGAAGCTAGTATACTCGAATGATCGAAACTATTTTTGGTTGTGAAGATATACGCAGGTATGCCCTGGTATTTTCATTAGCGGGAGATTGAAGACCCAGGGACTTCAGTCGATCATATTGCAGACGACCAACATCAACTCGAAGAGATGGCGAAACAGAAGGTATGAAGACCTACAACATGCTAATTTCTACCTACTAGTCAGGCGAGGATGTAGCTTTGGGCCCTGATTGGATAGACATGAAACAGTTTGAAACATCCCCGACAGTTCGTGCGGTCTTTTTGATAACTTACTTATATGAAAGCAAGAGAATGAGAATGATTTGAGAGTTAATATATCAAGAGTTACCATGGAGGAAGCTTGAAGCCACTCTCCACCAATCACAGTCATCTTTATCACGCCTTGGCGTTCTTCGGGTCCGGACCACCAAGGACCAAGCGACGCTCGCGAAGAAAGAAAAAGGATGGAATACACTCGATCTGAAGAGAGAGAGGATACGGAAGCCCCCGTGGCATGAGACAAGCTCGCAAAATCGACCGATATCTATATAACAAGTAACCAGAACCATGAAAACGTGTTGAACAATGTGTCAAAGAATGCGTCACACACTGCACCAGACACTGAGGATGCAAATGCAAGACCTCGACAGACAATGAAATTCTCAACAAGGCTTGAAGACAACAACTTAGAACTGCTCAAGGCCTCGAAGAAAAAGGCTATGGTTCCTCGGGCCGCAGCAACATTGAAAAGTGGATTCGGGTCCAGGTTGACATTCTTGACAAGCTAGACAACATCCACGCGATGATAACAGTGTTGACTCAAAAGATTGACAACTTGCAAACAACAAATGGACCCCAGGACTTCAGTGGAGAGAATGGATTAAACATGAACAGGCTCGATGAACTTACAAGGCTCGTGATAGGGCTGAGAGAAACGATGACCTGACAAAGCCAGGCAATTGATATCTTAAAGATGAACTGCGAAGAGCTGAAAGCAGGTCAATAAATACTACAGGCTCAAAATTCGGATCTTAAAGAAGAGACAACTATCTTGAAAACTCAAATCAACCAACCGTCGTGGGCATCAATCGCCGCCATGGGTGCAGGTGAACACCCCCCCAACCCCACACCACCCCCGCCCTCCAAACCAAAGAATATGGACCAGAAGGACGCGCCACTATGCATCCAGATCAGCACAGTGATCACATCTACACTCAGTGACAAGATGGAAGACTCCCTCACAAGATACCTGCCAGCAGAAGAAGTCAAAAACCGCGTGATAAAGGCACTGTGCAAGAACAAGTCAACAGAAGCTGCTGAACCCGCAAAGTAAACCTGACAGATAATAAGGCCGGAAGCATCGTCAAAATAACAGAAGAAAATGAGCTCACAGATAAGAGGTTTAAAATTGTGAACATTGCATGACTCAAGGGAAAAGACTCCGACCTGGAAGCATCTGCATTACTTGGAATCTGGTTCGATAGCCTAGAAGCCACAGAATGGACCATAAACAATGAAATGGTCTTCAGACATAGATACCTGGGAAGTGTCAAGTTGTACCAGATTAAGAAAAAGAGATGCCACAGATGCCAAACATTTGATCACCTGGCATGAAATTGCAAGGAGGCACTTCGATGCAGAATCTGCACCAGTGAACATGACATGAACAACTGTCCACCCAAAGCTAGATCTAAATGCGTAGACTGCAACAGCTATCACCTGACAGGAGCAAAAGAATGCAGAATCAAAATCAACACCATCAATATTCAATGACATCACAAACACTACGCATACTACAACTGAATACAATGAGAACGAGAGCCATCATGGAAGCTCTCATCAGTGACTCAAAGACAATGAAGCTTGACATGCTACTTATACAAGAACCGCCCTTTACCTTCTACAAGATGCCTGTCCGACACCCCCAATGGAGAGTATTCAAGACAATGAACACGGATACTGAGGTCAAGAAACGCAGCCTGATATATGTCAACAAACGAATCTCCACTTCAGCCTACAGGCAAATGAAAACTGCGGCATTTTACGAGGAGAAAAGGGAAGATCGAGCGAGGGAAACAAAGTGGGAGGAGGGCTGGCTTTATATGCCTTCAGACCTACGCTGCCGCTCCCCCCAAGTAAACTTTCATAGACTATTGAACTGTTCAATGCGGAAAACGCAAAAGTACAGACAATCAAACGCAATTCATATGATTCAGTGTTATTCCAGCAGTGTTACTGAGAGAGAAATATGAGAGAGAAACATGTGAAAGAAATATGAGAAAGTACAAATTCATCTCATACCACTGTCTGCTTGAATATTTGACAAACAATCTCCATGATGTTGACTCCACAATTTTGAAAGCAGCAGAGGCAGGATCTGATGAACACCTCATTTGCAATCAAACCACACGGCTGAAGGCTTTGCAACTTGCTTGTTCATATCATTCTACAAACATGGCTGAGACGCAAGTACGTGCTTCTGCAGTCATGGTATGCTAATTGTACATGGTCTCGAGACGCTCTGTACGATTGAATGCGCGGGCGAATTCCTCGTTCGATGCCGCGGCCTGCTCCAGATGGGTGTAAGACACACAATCTTGACAGACAGTGGCGAGTGCATGGGTGATCATAGCCAGGTTTTTGATCTGAAGATGAATACACGGTTAGAGATGAGATATGAAAAGCAGACACTCTGCAATCTGCATCTCAGACACTCAGATTCAGACCCTCAAATTTATGCAGCTCATCATCGGACACCTGCGCACTTCCCTGATGTGTGTGTGACTTTGAAAGGAAACTCCTCCAGACATCTCTCCAAAATTCCCGGCCCAAATCCTCATACATTAGCTTATAATGGATCCTGCTGAGGATAGCATTGTCAAACTCATCGACGTGGTTTGTAGTGAGAAACAAAACTCCTTCAAAATATTCAAGTTTGCGGAGGAAGACTGTCACGGAATGATCGTGGACTCCACCCACCGAACGCCCCTGCAAAAAAACATCGGCTTCGTCCACAAGGAGTATAGCGTTGAAATGGCTGGCGGTCTTGAATATGTTGGAAACATGATCCTCCAGACATCTATCCCCGATCAATTCACCGGCAGCCACCTAAACAGTAACATTAATACGATGTTCACCGTGTGGATAGACACGTCTCCGCTCTTCAGTTGTTTGGCGGCTACCACCTGAATCGGTCGCTCCGTGCTGCCTGTTCGCTCCTTCAGGACATTGTTGACTCTTTCGCGTAGCTCTCCTGGTGTCTTGTCTCGCAACAGTACGGCCGTCTCGGGGTTGCATAGTTTGACTATTATCTCCCTCTCCTTGCTGTTCGTTTGTGCAGGTCGTGGCGTTCTGGGCTGGGGGGGCGTGCCGCCGGACCTGACTCTGTCGGCCCAGGTTGGGTTTCTGGCTGTCGGGTGTGTTGCTGCATGGTTGACCGCATTTTTGATGAGGGTGAGGTCGTCTGTGATGGTAGTCTTCGCGATGTGGTGGATCTGATTCAACTTATCGAGGATCTTGTGGGAGGAAGGCGTGGCTCTGGATTTTTTGGCATAAGCCTGTATGCTGTTCAGAAAGGATTCTAATGATTGATCTGGTAGTTTTTGATGTTGTTCTTTTTCTAGGGCTAGCAATGCTGTTGCCTCTGCTATGAGTTGCGTCGCGTGCTCATGCAGATTTTGCGGCTGCACGCCCATATGAGGCCACTTGGCCCTATTAGCTATGACTTCCGGGTATCGGGCCGTAGCCGAAAGTCAAGCCAATAAGATGACGTCAATTTAAGCTTAATTACCCGCGCGGTTGTCGTGAAATTTCAAGAATTTGATATGAGCAGCGTGTGGTTGTTGGCAGCCTGCCTTCATAGGGATATTTTATTCCCTGGAACGCCCCCTTCCCCGGAGATCTATTTATTCCCTGTGATATCTTCACTCCCTAGGCTTCTCTTATCCCGCAGGGTGGCCTTCAATCTTTGGTTGAATCCTCCACGTCACTCGTCTTTTACTGATAATTGATATGGTGACTCAAGTCACATGGATTTCCAGATTTTCCTTTTCAATATTCTATAGACCGAAATATATTATTTCTTCAGTATATCGATGTACGGATCACTTCCAACGTGCTGAGATGTCAAATGACCTGTGACGGCTGATTGCGCGGAAATGAGTTTGCGCTCCATTCTTGTGAAATTCCAAAAATGGCCTGTAATATGACTCGATTTAGGAATGCGATCCGTTTTATTGTCGGCTTGCGTTCAAATCGCCACGACGTATATTCGTCATTTTGTATGAAGCATAATAAACTTTTTATGACGTCATAAAATAACATTCATTCGCTCGATGCTCAATATTTTATCAATCATTCTCCGTCTGGTGGTGCGTCCATGGACTTTTGGCCTTTCCTATAATAATGTTGGCCATTATTTCTGCGTATCCGTTATTGTACCGCATATGTAGCACAATAATTTAAAGCCATTTATCGGGGTTTTTGTGCCCATCCCCATAATGAAGCGCTTCCTCTAGCGCTAAAAATAGTGTAGAAGAAAAGGACTTGGAAGATACCGCTCTACACCCCATTTCCCCATTTCTGCATTTCTGGATTTGTGACAATTCCTCCATATTGGGGAGTTGATGTCCATCAATGAAGCATTGCTTCTCATAAAACACTCCTGCGGGGCGCTTATTCCTGCCCAACTCCCGACTTACATATTCTCCGACAGTCAGGCAGCACTAAAGGCCATCTCCCGTCCCTTCCATCAGAGTGGACAGAAGATCATCTCGGAGATCTACAATAATCTATCTAGCATATGTCGTAAGGGGTTGAATGTCCTCTTGCATTGGATCCCAGCTCACTCCGGCGTCCATCTCAACGAAGTCGCCAACGCAGAGGCCAAGGCATTAGCTCTTCCGGAATTTCCTGAGCCTCGAACGACAGTAAACAAGGCTAAGTCGAATGCAATTCGACAGGTGCGCCTTGAGGCCGACCTAGAGACCCCGACTGCTACAGGGAGCGCCGGCGCAAACCCCCCGGCAATGTGCCCACATACAAGAAAGATATATGACTCGCTCTCCAGTAAAGATGCCGCGATTCTCTGCCAGCTCCGAACAAGACATTGTAGAGTTAACGAATACCTAAGAAGAGTTAGAGCTACGGATTCGGATCAATGTGAATGTGGTCAAGGACCAGAAACCGTGAAACACTACCTTCTCAAGTGTGGGAGGCGGGGGAAAGGGTGAAAGAATGGAAAGCTCATGCACATCCGAACAGCCAAAGTACGAAGTCAATGTTGATGCTTGGTGATGGGCGGCTAGATGTGATTGTGTAGTAATTCTTTCTTAATGCAAAATAAAGTTTCGTACATCATCGGTATTGTATGCATTTGATACGATATATGAGTAACTATCATTCCGTCCTCTCTCCAGGACCTTTTCCCAGTTGCCGCCCTCCGTCGTTCTTCCTTATTAAATCAGCCAATTCTTTCTCCCCTTCTCACTCGCTCATTTTCCCAAATCCATCCACTTTCATTATTTTGCCCCTCGTGGCCCCAATATCCTGTTGAATTTGTTCGCAAATTATCTACTCCCACTATAACAGCGCTTCTTCGCAGCTACGTACGTTCAGCATGCAATCGTCAACATCGAACCTCATTGTGCCGGAGGCCAGTGACGTCTCTACCTATGGTGATTTTATAGACCCCGATGATTACGATATTCTTGAGCATTATTCCGAAAACATGGATGAGCATGAGTATTATCCCATCTGCCTCGGAGAAACTGTTGAAAAGAGATATCGTGTCGTGCATAAATTAGGTCATGGGGCCTTTTCCACAGTCTGGCTAGCGCATGGTCTTCAAAAGAAAGTCGATGTTGCTCTAAAAATTATGACTGCTGACTGCGAATGGAATCATGAATTTCGCATGCAAAATGAAATTATTCGACGTCTTAAGGATACCGATACCTCAAATTTTCTTTTGTATCAGAATACTTTCTCTCTACGAGGTCGTGATCGCGATCGCGATCATCGCGTCCTCGTCTTCCCCGTGCGGGGTCCCAGTCTAAGCTCACCTCACACAGACAGAATGTCGATGGCTACTCGCATGTCCGCTGCTAAGCAGCTGCTAAAAGCCCTAGAGTCTCTCCACGGGTGCGGAATTATTCATGGGGGTAGGTCAACTTTAGCTTACTCGACTCTTTTTTTGATATTTAGTAGTTTGTTTTATTTCCTTTGTGTTTTTGTTGGACAACATTGATTTGCTATCCTCTTTCTCTATTTACATGCTAATGCATCTCCGTGCAGACGTGAGCGGTGGGAATGTTTCGTGGGATATGGTCCCTCTGGACAAGTACAACACGGCTACGAAATACAAATATCTCGGTCGACCCGAAAAGGCAGCTCTACGACCCGGAGCTTGGAAAGCCGGAGAGCTTGTCAGTGAAGCAAAGATACCTCAATCTTTGCTGAGAGCAAAAGTATATCTCAGTGACTTTGGCCTTGCAACAGATGCTAATAATCAGATCATGAATAAGTGGCAGCTGACCTGGGGATACTGTGCTCCTGAAAGAATGCATAAGTTTCCAGCCAGCTTTGCCGGTGATATGTGGGGTTATATGTGTATCTTTATGAGCTTATATTTTCGACATTCGATATTTGATCGGGGCCTTTATGCCATAGTTACTGCTCTTGGCCCGATGCCTAAGGAGTGGAAAGGCTTGAAAGAGAAACCAGAAGACGAGTGGTATGATCAGAATATGAGAGTTGATACTAAGGAAGTATTGGAACGGAAGTTCAAACTCGAACTTGCTGACGTGAGTACAGCTGAGCGAGGTCATATAATATCCATTATTCTGGCAGTGCTTCGCTATCGTCCGGGGGAACGCCTTACTGCTACTCAGCTTCTCCATCATCCTTCATTCAAAGCGGTGATGAATATGTACTTCCCCTAGCATCTATGTATTACATACATGCATGACATATATATTTTGTTGCCCTGTTTTTCTTGCAACGTTTTCCTCTATTATGTTCTAGCTTGTATTCTCTTATTGGTTAATGAAATTACAATAAACCAAAAAGGCAAGTGACATTCTACGCACCTGGATGGGCTCTAGTATACAATGAAAATGCACCTGACTGTTGAGATATAGAATGATTTCACCTTACTTCGATGAACTACACTGGAGGAATCGAAAGCCGGCAAGGTGTGTTGATGTGAAGCCGGCAAAATAAAAACTCAAGTCATTTGAATGGGAGACAAGCAGGAGCTTCCCGGGAGGCTTCACTCGAACCGAGCAAGTCAGTCTTGTATGGTATGAATGTGCAATACAATACAATACTGTTAAGCCATGTATTACTCCATATATACATACAGAAGTTTCTGTTCTTATCCTTGGAGAGTAAGCTATTCTTGCAAAAACAGTCAGTTCTCACAGCTAGAGAGTTCTTGCAAGAGTTGCTTTCTTTCCACCAGAGCTTTCTCTATCCATAGTCTTCCTATCAGTTCTGCATCTCTGCCTTGTTAGGTCTTTCCTGACCCTTCTCAACTTCTGTCTACTGATTTTACACTCGTATGCTAGTTATATTGGAGTACCTTGGACGGGAATACACGCGATGACTGTCAGAATCATGTATGCTGATCAAATCGCACAAAACATCAAAAGATGAAAATGCAAAATTACAAAACTGCAAAAATTGCTTTTTCGCAGAAATACAGGCCCACCACGCCTTGCCAATCATATCAGCGCTGGGCCTTGCTAAGCTTTAACCGCCAAAAGGTGGGCGGTGAATGACGTCATAGATAGAACCTTCCAGACATCAGCATTGGCTCGAGGGACAGGGAGCACGCAAAGTCGATCGCATCAAAAGCCCGTGTCCTTCGCGCCAGAAGGGCGCCAAGACAGTTGATTTGCATGGCCTGCTCGACAATTACTTCCATGAGCCATTTTCCTCACAAGAGGATTCTCTCCAGAGGGTTTTTGTCACAGAAGAGGCTTTCTAAATAAGTACTCTTTAATGTTCAAACTTCACAATATTTAAAGGCTGTTAAAAAATCCATGTGTTCTAGCATCTGACAAGGCCTTCATATCTCAGATAGTAATAAAAGTGCAGTTCTCCTCAGGATTGAAGAGCGTTCTGAGAATGTGATCTCTCTTAGATTCAAACAGTATTCTGAGAACTAAAAAATGCCTTGAGATTGTAGAATGTCTCAAAAAAATCATGACGTCTGATTTAAAGTGTGGTCTCCCTCATACTTAAGGGGCGTTCTGAGAACTATGAAATCCTGTCGTGCCGCAAGAATGCTGATTTCTGAGCTTGTGGTAGCTCAACCCCTGGGGAATCATCAGGTTGTGCACATATCACTGATCACCAAAATCAGCAGTGCTACCACCACCACCACCACCGCCACCGCCATCATCATCATCAGCATCATAAGAATCGTCGGAATCGTCATCAAATGCAAGGTGAAACTAAAAAAATAAAAAATAAAACATCAGGAAACATAGACAAAGAGGGTAAAAGTGTTTTGATGAGAAAACAGTTGATGAGAAGAGCTGAGGCGCCTGTAGATGATGTTCTGCAGCCGTCAAAGAAACATGCTTATTACAAAAATAAAAAAGCGAAGTAGAATAATAGAAAGGAGCAATATCAATATCAATATACAGAATCAGAATCAAAACTCAAAACTCAAAACTCAAAACTCAAAAAAAAAAAGGTCCCAAAACCTACCCCAAAACCAAACCAAACCAAACCAAACCAAACCAAACCCAGTCAAACTCCTTTCCCATCCTCATAAAACGGCAATAAAAAGGCACATACCCGCACCAAATAAAATATATAAAAAAATATTACAAAAAAAATAAACATCTACAAAAACCCCCCGGACGACAACCCATTCCCCATATCATCCTGCTCCTTCAACAGCACCTCAAGCATATCAAACTCGCCCACCATCGGCCCCGTCCCGCCCAGCCCCTGATCAACCCCCATCGTCGCATTGTTGAAGAACTGATCAAGAGGCAGCGCAAACCAGTCGGATTGGCCGGCATGGTTACCACCACCAGTACCGTTAGCCATCGATGTCGACCCATCATTGTTCCCGTTGTGGTTATGGCTGTTATGGCTATTGATAACCTCTGGTGAGATGGTGTTGTGGCTGTTGTTGTTGTTGTTGTTGTTGTTGCCGTTGGCGGTGGTGGTGTTGGGGTCTGCGCCGTCGAGGTCCATTTTCAGGGAAGCGGTGCTGGGGTCGTAGTAGTTGTAGTAGACGGAGGCGGGTGGGGGCATGAAGGAGACGGTTAAGTTGGAGGAGTTGAGCGGTTGGGCGGGGATGTTGGCGAGGGGGTCTGCATGGGTTGTTGACGGGGCTGATGAGGACGGTGGGTGACTGTGGCTGTGACTGTGACTATTGCTATGGCTGTGGTGGTGGCCGTTTGCGTCAAAATGGAAGGGCGTGTTGCTGGAGAGTTGATGTTGCTGCTGCTGCCAGCGCGCGGGGTTTTGGAAGTCATTCTGACTCTGATCGGGTTGCTGGGATGGGGTGTGGCTGAGGTGGTCGGGTGGGTGTGGTGATTGTCGTGTAGACATTGGTGAAGACATTAGTGCCTGTGGCTGGGATTGCAGCTGCGGTGTTCGTTCGCGGCTGCTGCATTCACCTGTGCCACGGTCTGGGGGTGCGAAGCGGAGGAATCTATTGCGGATATTGGAGGTTAGAAGTTGGAGGAGGTCGGCGATGGTGACGCTAAGGTGGACGTCGTCGACGACGCAAGTGCGCAGGGACTCGACGGTGCGGTCTTGAAGGTCTAGGGAGATGCGGACTTCGTCCTCTTTGGCGCCGAGAGTGAAGGTCTAATATGGATTTGTGGTTAGCAGTTATGATTAACAAAAAAAGGTGCATGGGGAGAGTTTAGATATATCGCACCTTAAGAATGAATATCATCCCCGACAAGATTCGGAAAAAAGTGCGGACAGGTGCATGCTTCAGGGAATCCCCGGGGACAAGACCGTCCAGGACGGTTTTCAGAATCCGTCGCGAGGCGTCGACAACTTCTTGAATGTACGGTTCGTTGACCTGATATTGTTCCATGAGGACACGCCAGGAGGCGGTTGCGGTTGCGGTCGCGGCAGTAGAGGAAGTTGTGGGCCCTGCTCCTGAGTTTCGTCGGGCTGATGCCGTTGCCGATGAAGTTTGTACCTCATTGCTCATCGTGGTCCACCTGTCGACGACGGCTTGGAGGGCGAGGCAGTTGACATATAATCCTTGTTGCGTATTAGATATGGATGTGCATAAATCTAAAAAGAAGTGTGGAATTATACTCACGGGTATACTCGTATTCAATGGCCAAAATATGTCGCATATGGGCAGGCACTATTAAATCGTAGTTTAGCAACAAAGCTCATTCACACAAAACATACCCAATAAAAAAAATATATAGATATACAACTCACTAGAAACCCGATCAAATTTCATCTTAAACTCCCTCAACGACGGCGTAAACTTATCAATCTGCTCCCGGTACCTTCCACTCTTAATTAAATTCGACGTCTGCTCTTTGCTCTGGAACAACACCTGGTTACTCGTATACATGATCTTCGAAATATCCATCCAGCAATCTTGCATCAGGTCAATAGATCGGTCCTCATTGGGATCCAAGAAGCGGGAGTCCTCTGAAGATATCGGATCCATGTTTATTCCCCACTGCGGCAGCGGCAGCATTGATGGGATCCCCAACCGCCCACTACTCTGCGAGATGTAGACGAGAATCAGCTTGCGCACGCGCCGTTTGCGGATGCGCTCGGTTGAGGATTCCGTGTTTGCATTATTGGACATTTGGTCGTTTTTCGGGTCGAAAACACCGAGTTCGAAGGCGAGGGCTTGCGCGGTACTGAGGAGCATCCAGGACATGCGATCGGAGCGCCAGACGGGTTCGAGCCATTTGTAGAATGCCAGACGACCCTCTGCGCCGCCACTACTGCCACCACCGCCGCCGGCGGTGCTCTGTGCCTTACCGGTCGTTATGGGATCGTGGTCGTGGTCGATGTTCCCCTTATTATCAAAAGACTGCGTCTGGATTTGCGTGAGCAGCTGTGGGTCAATATCCAAGAGCGTATTTTCATCATCACCGGGTGGGAAATGCAAGGCGCGCGGGTGCCAGTCCGTCAAGAGTAGGAGAGCCTCGATAGTACCCAGCGATCGCAGATGGCCGTTACTCGCATTCGATTGGCCAGGGGCGAAAGAGAATTTGGGCATTTGGGACGGTAGCGTGCCGCCGTCAAACTTCTCTTGGCCCCAGAATAAGCGCTCGATCATGCCGCGTAGATAGGACCAGAGCTTCTCATGGATGGAGTGGGCGCGGGAATTCGCTCCGTTGCCTGTTAAGGGCATGTGGCGGGAGGCGATGGTGAGCATGGTGACGGTCAGGACGGGCTCTTCGGTTAGTAGGGTTAGATGGGTTGCCGGCGAGCTGTAGTTTGGTATAACGATAGGACTCAACGGGGCGAGATGCTCATAATAGCTTATTAAAAGGGGGGTAAAAGTTAATATGATAAAGGTCAATATAACAAAGGAAATGGGTATATTTGCCCGGCCCACTTACTATGCAATATACCCCATGGCCTCATCAACACTAAACCAGCCCGCCCTAATAAAACGAAACCTCGACCAGACCCTCACCGCATTCACATAATCCAAATCCTCCACAAACCCGCTCTTCAACAACGGAGGGGCATTCATCAACCCAGGCCCTCCCCCACCGGTATCATTGGCCCCAACAACCCCCTCCACGGCACGATGTTCGACAACGCCAACCGTCGTCGAGCCGGCCGTCTGCGGCTGGTAGCGATGGATAGGCTGTTGGCCATTGGACATGGACCTTCCCGATTTTTCCGACGTGCTTCCCCTGGCCATGGCGTCGTTGGTCGAGGCAAAGGTCGACGCGGACGTGGTATAGCGATAGTCCATCTGCTGCTGGCGATTTAGATCCTCTGTCCTCCCCGCTGCTTCGGATAGGAGATGAAGCGCATCGTGTGTGTTGCTGATGGCTGGGGAGAGTAGTTCCGCAGCGGTGCGGTTCATGACTTGCTGGCCGCTGGGTACGGTTAGGTTTTCCGTATAGCCACCTGCACTGGTTGCCCCCACCCCTCCCCCTCGCGCCGGTATCCGATGGCTGTTGGTGCTTGTGTTGGCATTGGCATTGTTACTAGTACTGTGATACTGGCCAGGTGAGATGGGGTTGGTATGTGTGATGGTGATGCGATTGTGGGACGGGGCTCCAGGCTCAGTCCATCGACGGTGGGAGGAGGACATGTTGATATCCGTATCTACAGCGGAGAGCGGGCGGGGAGGGAACGGGGAGACCCCGTTGCTATTCGTGTCATCATCGTTATCATTATCATTAATGTTATTATTTGTGCCGCTGTTGAGGCTTTCTGCAGAGTCGAGCCGCGATGCATCCGCAGACATCATACGCTTGTCTCTGCGCAGGGTGGCATCTTCGTCGATATCTCCATTGGCAAGGCCTGCAGCTTCTGATGCCTTGCGCTTGCGGCGGGTAGCAGAGAATTCGCAGCGCTTGCTTTCCCGGCGACACCGGACGCAGGGAGGGGGACGTGGGTTGTCGACGCCTGTATTTGTCAGTTAAATATATTTGATTTTCTATATTTTATATACATAGTAGTAATCAATCAATCAATCAATCAATTATTTAATAAGAAAACAATATAAAATATAATAAATATAATAAAAATTAAAAATTAAAAATAAAATAAATATGATACATACTTCCCAAGTCACAGCGAACCTTTCTCTTCCGGCATGGATCGCAAGCCTGATAGCCGCGGCGGTGCTGGGGGGCGGGCGAAGGCGATCTGCGGGGGGAGGCGAATCCGGGGTTGGCGCCGTTGTTGGCGCCGTTATTTGCGGTGTTAGTATTGGGGTTTGCATCGTGGGGTTGGACGGGCTGGACGGGCTGGTGGCGGTGAGAGTGGCCAGCGGCGGCGGTATCGTGATGAGTGTGCGACGAGGACAGCGAGGAGGCGGACGAGGCGGACGGGGCAACCCTTGTGGCCATTCTAGGCGCAAACACACACAGAAGTCGAGACAGAGAGGGAGAGAGCGAACCGCGGCTAGACGCGAGAGACAAAGATACAACAGGGCGGGGGGGATTGGGGATCTGTGCCTGGGGGGTAAAACCTCTGGAGCAGAGTCGTGGCCAGAGTTGTGGTGGGATGGGGGGGGGGGGGGGGATCGAGGAGAGCGCGAATTGTCGGATGTTTGTGGGTTCAGCCGATGCAAAGCGACCACGGATGAGACACAACCCAAGGAACAAGGAACCAGACGAAAGGGACAGACAGAGCAGAGGAGAGGAGATTGAATGTTGAAGAAAGAAGATGATGATGACGTTGAGTAGGAGAAATAACTAATAAAAATGCTGGATTGGTTGAGACACCAGACAAAAGATCTGGCAAAAAGACTGCCGGGGGGGGCCAATCTGGGAGATTCCTGTTATTTTCTTCAAATAATGAGGAGATCGTTCAAACCAAACCAAACCAAAAAAACATTCTACCCCCCACTAGTTAGTTAATTAAACCAACCAACGAACTAGCTAGCTTTTGGTCGGGTTGAGTTAGTTTTAGTCCGTTTTAGCTGTCGTTGCTGAATGATAATCCCCCATCTTGACGGAGTAACGGAGTACACTCGTCTCATCCCATATTATGAAGCTATTCACACTAATGAGCACGAATATTATTATTCCTGTGCCTAATCTACATAGAGTATGCCTGCAAAACCGCTAAGCCAATGTAAGCCTACATAGTACTACTAGATGGCTAACGTCGTATTTATATTATTCAAAACAATTAGTTATTAGTTATTTTCCGCTTCCTCTTCTTTTCCTTCTTCTTTGAATGCTGAGAAACAATATAATAGAATTATACTGACATTGACATGCATCCGGGATATACGGCACAAATACTCAACACGCGCACACACACACACACACACACACACACCGCATCTTCGTACAAACTATGTTTATCTACAAATATTCACACTCGGCACAAACCGGACACACATATACCCCCCCCCCCCCCCCCCCCCCTTCAAAATCCTCCCCCTGCCTCGTCTCCCCTCGAACCCTGACAGGGTTGCACGCTCTGGTTGAGCCAATTGGCGAGAGTGGAACCCTATATCATGGGGATAATACAGGACGGATAACATGCATGAATGGAAAAGGAAAAAACTAACTAAACGAACAAAACTGTTCTAAATCTCTTCTACCACAGGGGTTTGTATTTAAAAAAAAAAAAAAGTCAGCAGGGCAGGCAGAAACAATACATATATATATAAAGTAACAGCAACGGGCAATGTTTGTTCGTCCAGGGCAACTGGGGGTCGCTGAGCTGGGGGCAGTGTGGCGCGGGAGAGGAGAAGGATTGATTCAATGGAAGAGTGGGGAGAGGTGGAAGCGAATTACAGGGGCAATGTTTTGGGATCAATTTATCTGCCTCAAAGCCTATATACAACATATCCGCTGATGTAGAATATTAAATGAAGTGGGGAGGTTAAAGTGCTCGACTTACAGGTATCTATCACATTTAATAATAAACCCCCAGCCAGAGTGTGAACCGGGGGACGAATACGGAGGACAGGGGTTGGAACAGGAACGTTGGAAAGGTACAAAATACAGGTACAGGTACAGGTACATGCTGATGATTAGTTTAAGAAAAGCGGCTAGCTAGCTAGCTGGGTAGGTATATACATACATAAATCCATCTCCTCCCAATGTACGGAGTACCGTGCTCTCACTTCGTATGCCAAAAAAGAAGAAGAAGAAAAAGAAAAAAAAAGAGAAAAAGGAACATACGGTAGATTCCCTGCTACTCAACCACACTCGTTCCCATCACCATGAGTTAACCAAGACACAGAAGGTCAAAACGCGAGACTTGGAAGAAGTACACAAACGAAAAAGGAATAACACCAGCCCCTGCAACTTCAGTCCGGATCCGAGAAGCTGAATTTTTTTTTTTTCTCTTTCGTCTACGGCATCAACGGTACCTGGGCGCCCCCTTCGGCTCCTGTAGTAATAATAGCCCCCTTCCTTCCTCCACCTCCGCCTGTTCCCCGTCCACCCCCTGCTAGTCGCCGATCCACAAGTACCTCCCCATTCGACTTCTTTAGAATATTCTCTTGCATCCTTCTCGCTCCGGATCCATCGCCAACGCCAACCCCAGCCCCAGAAACAACACTATCCTCACTACCCCTACGCGACATACTCGGCGTCGTGAACCCACTCCTATTCCCTCCCCTCCCCATCCCCATCCCCCTCCCCCCCAACAGCAGCCCCCGCACAACCGCACCCCCCTGTCTGGCAGGTAACTCACTCGTCCCCGCCGTCAACACATACAACAAATACTTCAAATTCGGCAACGTATGCCTCACATCAATAACCCTCAGCCCCATCCGATTCATCAAATACTCGATATTCTTATTCAGCAAAAACACCCCATACTCAAACCGATAATGCGCATTAACGGGATATAGCGGGAACGTGCGTTGCGCGAGGCCTGCGGAGATGGGGTCCTGGATGAACGAGTGGGATAGGTATGGCTGGACTGGATACGGGAGGGGCACGGAGAGGTAGAAGGAGAGCAGGTAGACGAGGTGGGCCGTGTAGCCCAGCGCAGCGGCGATGGATTCCTTATCCATGTCTTCGAAGCTTGAGTTGGGCAAGGCGCGGCTGCAGATGGTGAAGGCCAGTGGCTTCTCTGGGATCGGCTCGATTGGGTATATCGTGTGCAGGTCCTCGCATATCCGCCGTATCTGACCCATGCAGTCCTCTGTTGTTGTCCGCAGCAGGTTTTCGCTGGAAGACAAGCTCGACTGTGCTTCGGAGAGATAGGATTTTGTCTTTTCTTGAGACGCGCGGCCGCGGGTCATGGCGGCACGTCGCGCTTCGAGGCTGTTTTGGATTTGTTCTTTGTGTTGTCTGCTCTGGCGTAGTTGCTTCTTTGCCGAGATTGTTGCGCGTTTTACTGAGGAGAGTTTGTCGGCGGCTTGGGATTTGCGACTTATGGTATATAGCTCCCCGTGGTGCTTCTCGAGTATAGCATTGATTTGAACTTCGAGTTTCTCCCGCGTCGCAAGGGCATCCTGTATGCAGTCGTCGAGATTGGCAAGGCGCATCAGAGCATCGTAGGACGATGTACACTGTAGATGACTATCGTCACCGAACCTAGCAGTAGTTATGGATGCCGGCAGCCGCTGCACGGGCGGGATATCCATCAAACTCGTATAAACACCATCTTGGAAATGGAACACAATGCAATTCGTTGGTAACGGGTGATGGAAACTCTCCAACGTCTTCCCGATATATTGCAACGAGCGTAGATTCACCTCCAGCCTCAGCAGCAATATATACTCCGCCATATTCCCCGTCTTTGCCCACAACTTG
The DNA here is from genome assembly GCA_002110485.1 of Emergomyces orientalis. Classification (NCBI taxonomy): domain Eukaryota; kingdom Fungi; phylum Ascomycota; class Eurotiomycetes; order Onygenales; family Ajellomycetaceae; genus Emergomyces; species Emergomyces orientalis. The sequence continues at coordinate 813,547 of MOWL01000003.1, forward strand.
TACGTTACCTGCTCTAGCCGCGCCACCAGCGGTCCGCAGATGTTTAGATCAAAGTACTTGTAATTAGGATTCATCGCCTTCTCCACCACCTCGCTCACGTAGACGGGCTGGTCAATGCCAGCACAATGCAGCGAGAACCAAGAGTCAGCCATCCGATTGCCGGCAATATTCTCCAACCTATGTTGCCGAATAAATGGGCTGGCACCCGCCCAGGGCAAGGTGCTCCTCCTGCGATTTATCTGAGTATCTCTTTTCCGCTCCTTTTCATTTTCACTCCCAGCAGCGAAAGAGGTAGCGGCACCCCCGGGGGAGGGAAACTGATCACCACGCTTAAGATCCGTAAACGAGCGCGACTGGTGGATGGTTGATCGCGATTCATGCATCGCCAGTTGTTTTGCGGGAGACTGGAGGGCGTTGGGGACATTGTCATCGTCTATAGTCTTGCCGCGCGATCGCGTGTTGTAATTGATATTATTGCTACTATTGGGCGTCTTGACAACGAGATTGCGCACGGAGATGCCCTGGAGATGGCGAAGTTTGCGATTCTAAAAAATATCATTGTTATTATTATCATATATATATAATACTTTAAACTCGATATTAAAAGGGGGCGTAAATAGTTGCCCGAAATGATGCGGTTATTGAGGGCTCGTACCGAGAACCATGGCTTCCGACGCTGGCTATCTGCGGTGTTGAGCTGCTCGAGTCGCTGGACGAGATCATCTGTCGATGTGGAGAGAGACATTGCTAGGAAAAATGCGATGTGTGAGGCATAGTATGTGATGTGGTTGTACTCTCGGCGGAGCTGTCATTCTTTAGAGCAGCTAAGTAGGAGACTCTAAGTGGAGCATTTGAGTACCAAATCAGCCAAACAACGCGGGCTAGGTCATGCTATTTTCCCCGTCACAGTGTGTTAGCATTGTCTGTAATAACTAAAATAAATATACGTTGATGTCGATGCTGTTATTCTGTATGTTGTAAGTTAGTTGTTGGTTTGAAGCTGAGCTTTGTCTTGTGTCTCCGTCTCCGTCTCCGTGGCTGGAACTCTTCCTGATTGGACAATTCTGCAGGGTTTGGCCCAAAAGCCAAAAAAACCACGGGTGGCTTCAGGTAAATAAATACTACTAGTTATCTTCATATAGGTTCACCCGAGCTGCCCACCCTGACTCCACTGAGCTTGCATCCGCGCACTGTTTTCTGTTTGCAACCCCCTGATTATTGTTGGCCACCATTTCTGTGATTGCTGGAATGTCTTCTGCTTCCTTCTCTGTACTGGCTAAGATCAGCCACCCAGTTTTCCCCCTTCTCCAGCATACTCTTTCGAGCCAGGAGAACAACTACAGAGGACGAACGAGCTAACTGCTAACCTGCATCATGATGGCAGAAAGCGATGACCAGATCCCCGTAGCACTAAGAATAATCGAATCATCGCAGTTCTTAGCTAATGATCAATGCCTGTTGATGAGATCCGTGCAGCGCACGCTATCAGGAGCCAACATGGCAAAATATGTCCCTGAGCGGATACCCCACGATGGGGCCAGGACACCAAGAAGCCTAGAAGCCACTCTGTTATGAATAAACATTGATCTGATTGAGCTGGCCCAGAAAAGTATTTAGATTTTCTTGAAACAAGCTCTCCTGGCTTTGATGATTATGAAAAAAAAATCCACCTTCTTTCTCCGCAGCGAATGGTGTCGAAGTCCGAGAACGCGAAAACTATCGCTGCTGCGTGACGGGCGACACAAGAACCCCTCAGGCCACGTACATTATTGCTCCGTCTATTTTGGAAGACAAAGACTTGCGCCCTGGCGTATGTATTTCAGGGACTTTCTGTCTTATCTATTGACGGAGGGTTGCTAAATACATGACCAAGGGACGCTTGTGCGCTTTACTAGAAGCAGGCCACCTGTCAAGAAAGGTCTGATGTTCCCGTCTTCCCTGCCTTCCCTGCCTTAGGCCATGGGTGGCTGTTTTTCTAACCAGATCCTAGACTGGGGGATACTTGGTTCATTTGGCATATATCTCCTACGAAATTTTGACCATGTTGTTACAAGCTCGCTGTGGGTAGCACTGTACCAATACATCCTGGATGGCAAATTCTTTTCCAGGAATCATCTTCCATTTGGCCTCTACTTCAAACGCGTTCGCCAGCCATCTCTGCACAATGAAGCGAATGCTTTACGCCTTATTGAAAGCCATGCCCCAAATATCCCTGCGTCACGATTGATTGATTTCGTTTTGCCTGAGGGCAATAACAGCGGTTTTATCCTCGTGACCAAAACGCGCGGCGGCCGGTTGGACCATGCCATCTACTGGATGACCCCTGAAAAGCGAAAGTAACTCGGGTTGCATTTGGGGAAATGCATTTCACAATGGCGTCGCATTCCCAACAATTCATCAAACCAATATCACCAGCACCCTTGGAGGCCCAGCTTACGACCACCGTTTTGAGGACAAGCAATGCGGGCCATTTAGGTCCACTGTGGAGTTTGCAGACTATCTTACCGAGCACCTTGAAGACAAACGCCAGAGAGTCCCCACTCTCAACATTGTACAAGCCAGATTATCAGGTATTCTCTACTCATTCAGATTTGCATCAGACGAATATCTTTGCTGATGGTGGCCGATTCTCTGGCATCATTGATTGGGAACATGCTGGGTTCAAGCCAGAGGATTGGGAAGTATACTAGAGGTTTGCTGTCATGCTGGGGCTGTGGAGGGCATAAGGATATTTTGGATTGGGCCTTTTGAGGAAAAGTATGAAGAGGAGCTTGAAGCCCAGAAATATCTATGGAAAGTCGAACCCGTCTTCTAAAAATAGGAGTAGGAATGGCATTTTATTAAGTATATATTCAAAGGCAGTAAACTCCTCAACGCAAATGATTTTGTAAGCATATCACCTGGTGCAAGAAGAAGACGGGGTTAGGTGTTGGAACCAGACCTAATCTCTGGATAGAAACAATTTTAAATGAGGCCCTGGCCGAAATATTTTCGAGTCGGAGGCGACATGTTGGTAGCGACCGATTTTTTTTTTCTTTTCTATGTTTGGTGGTGGTGGTGGGGGGGAATCATCGAGGTCACAAAGGCAACAACAGAAGAGGACCAAATGTTGTTCAGCATTTTCATCTATTCCGTACAGTATAAAATCTGAGCAAGACTTCCACCTGTTCCTTCGCAGTGAACGACACTGAATATTTTTTAGATTCTTTCTGTTCAAGACAAATAATGGAATTCGTCATCATACTGTTTCAAAGGTTCAGAACCTTGACCTGGTTGTGCCTCCCGTGACTGTCAGCGGCCAGAGGGACTTGTGTTTCCGGTCTTTCGACGCTCTGGTCGCATGCCCCAGCTATGGGGGAGGGAGTGCTGGAGATCACGACTTTCTCCATGAGGCTCGCCTTCGCATTCAATCTTGCCACTAGATTCTAGGCCTTGAGTTGAATGCTGCGCAGGTGATGAGGATCGCGACACGGCTGGGGTTATGTTGTCGAGCTTCTCATGCGAAGCATTATCACCTATCACCATAGATATCACCGACGGTGATGGGTTGGTCTGGTATTTTGTCATTTCAGTCCTCATGTTAAGGGGTCCGTGGCCCCGTTGAGCACCCTCGCATTCACTAGAGAGGGGGGGGGGGCTTATTCGGATGCTGGCATTCCGGGCGACAGTGACTGAGGTGGTGGTAGCTCGTATATTGGCACTGGGCTTCTCATCATCCTCGTAGACGAGATTGTGAAGGGGGTCATCATGAAAGGCCGCATCATTGTAATGCTAGTTCTGTGTGCCCTCTTCCAGTATCAAGGCTTGCTGACAATTCATGGGAGTTTGCTCAGTTCCCACACTTGGGGGTTTTGATCGGGAATCCTTCTTTTGGCATGTACTGGTGATCGCGCCGGCTGTCTATACTCCCAAGCAATTTTGCTTGCATTTCCGGCGTAGGGCAGAGGGAATCAACCTCGGAACAGTGTAGGGGCAATTGGGGCCTTTGTCGCAGGTATATGGGATAAAACGGATAACTGACTGGGAGCGATCCGACTGTGACCCGGGATGGTAGAGCTTGGTATTGTCCATATTCGAGCGAGAAGAAAACAGTATTGAGACAGATGTGAGAAGGCCAACACAAGATTGAGCAGAAAATTTCTGGTCTTACCAACTTCAACTCATTCATGTATCATTTTGCCACATTCTCTATATTTGCTGTATCCTCAAAATCCTCCAACTCTTCCTCCATCACCAGCGTATAAAATAGATCTTCATTGACCAGCTTGAACCTCCGCGAATATCAGTTGCAGTGACACCGCGCCTGGTGTACATTTGCGGATCTCCTTGCGCCCTGAACATCAAAGGGCCATCGCTCACTAATCAATGGTAAATAGCACTGTAGCTGTGGGGCAGGCCAAACTCAGACAACATTGCAATGGAGCATGAAATACAGCTCTGAGGTGAAATTTTTACAGAATCTCTGACAAGCTGAGATATTTTCATTAGAAGAATCTGCCTTGCAGCCTGGCCAATAATTGTCCCTGGCACAACCCCTGCAACTTCCATGAATGAATGAGCCTGACTGTTCAACTGCCGATTGCTTTCAATCCTTGCAGCATCACACCATCATACCACTGCTCACACGTGGTGTGAAATACGACCGGCGGCTACCAGCGGCACCATTGGCCTATACCTGTTCAAGATTGCTCTGCCCGGTTTGCCAGCGTAGAGCTGCCGATATCCAGTGTGTAGGGCGGGGTGAGTACCTAGGTAATGAGTGACGAGCTGCTGGGAAGGGTAACGGGATGAGGAGGAGGTATTTATAGAGAGGGTCAAAAGCGGCGACGGGAACGCTAGACCGCATCGGGCGCGGCTGTTGCACACCACGGGGAGTCCCGAAGTGACTACCCAAGCGCCTAAGTACCCAAGTTAGGTAAGAAGAAATACCCAGTCCCCTGCCACGACTTAAAAAAAAAAAAAACCTTCATATCCAGTGCAACAACCACAACCATAGCCACCACCACTACGCTCACCCCAATCATCGAACACAAGGAGCCCCCATCTACATCTCCCACCCCCAGAAGGCGTCGCCATGCCCTAGAAAATCACCAATTGGCTCCACAGAAAGATTGGTAAAAGGCACCCATATCCATGGCTGCCGCGAACATGGCCGCCAGGACGGCCGCCAGAACAGCAGCTAGAGCGGCTAAGGTAGCGGGAGTAGTAGCTGAAGCGAGCGCCAGTGCTGGTGCGAAGCAGCCAAGTACAAAGAAGCCGGTTAGAAAGTCGCCAAATCCAAGAATGCCCGAGAAGGTCAGTCCTATGGTTATCAGCACTTGGGACGCTCTTCGATACCCAACAACGACAAAACCCATCCAGGGCAAGGTCAGAGAAACCGGGTCCCGAGCTGCTCTGCAATGGCGGACACAAGAAAGGGCGAGATTGCGCAAGGCACTCCACCGCCTGACGCATGGGAAAAATATATTTGCGTACAATAATATCCGAACTAATCAGGTCGTATATTCGTTTACAAGAGAGCTTGAGGTGAGTGGATTCTTTTTCCCCCAAAATATAATTAAGTGGAAGCACAGAAAAATTTTTAGAGTCTACAAAAACATATCCTCTAACTCTTCAATACTACTAGAAAAACAATGTCCTCTCCCAACTAATATACCATGGCAAAAAGACAATCCCCGCAACCCTGCGCAAGGACATGTGGACCCCTTATTTCTCACTGCACTTCCCCTCCACCTCCCTAGGCCTTGAAGCCTACCGCCTCCTCCGCGAGTTTTCCATGCAGCGCCAACTCGCCCCGCCCGTAGATATGATCACCGCCTCGGAAGACAACGAGGTACTCACCCGTCAGCGGCCACGTGATCCGATTGAAGCTGAAAAATGGGATAAAGAATGGAAGACTCGCATGGAACAACATCAGATTCTTAACAAGAAGTTGCGCGCCCGTGTACTCATGGACCAAAAGGCTACGAGTGTTGCGGATGTGGCAGCTGTGTTGGCGTTACAGGAACAGAAGATGCAGGAGGAGCTGGAGCGGGAGGCAAGAGAGGGTGAACTGGAAGATGAGAACGAAGTAGAGGAGGAGGACGAGAAGGAAAGTGGTGGGGAGGTCGGGGACAAAGATAAGGCGGGCAAGAAGATTAGTAGAAAGAGGCGGAAACGGATCCAGGCGGCGATAAAAGCGCAACAGAAGCTGGAGAGGGAGACCATGGAGAAAATCAAGGAGCTGGAAGGCATGCTACAAGTTAAGATTGACCCTTCGCTGCCGCCCTCGGAGCATCACATTGTCAACGATGGCGAGGTTAAGATCTTCTGGATGGATTTACATAATTTACAGTATGCCGAGTCGTGGCCGAAGAATGTCATTCATGGCCAATTGAAAGCCGTTCGTGGCCATATTATGGGTACCGAGCTTGACCTTGCGGCTGATGAGTCGTTGGCGCTTGGGGATGCTCCTGGTGCTAAGGCGGGAGATAGCGAGGGGGGTGAACAGGCTGGTACTGCTGCCGGTGCTGGTGCTCTGGCTGAAGCTGAGGCTGAAGCTGAGGGAGAACAAGAGAAGGGAGAAGCCCCTAAGGAAGAGAAATCGAAGTCAGGCCTCGGGAAGTTGAAATTCTGGTAGACAGGTCTCAGATGGACAAACGGGAATGGCTTGTTTTTCTTTTTTTTTTCTGGATCACAGGTTGCATTTGATACAATGGTTGCCCTATCCCCGCTTCCGAAATTTGGCCCTTTCGTTCCCATCAATTTCCAGGCCTTGTACATGTACAATTTTGATTTCCTCGTATCATCTCTGTTTTGCCTGTTGTTATTAAGGGTTTGGATAATTTTCTTTCTTCTTTTCTCGCCTTGTATACTAGATATCGTAGAAACCGCCAAATTATGTACAAGTTTTGTTTTAAATAGAGACGAACCCATGGATAGCAAACATTTAACTGAAATGATGATACTGTGACAAATATACATATATATTAAGCCAAAAAGAAGCCATGTTTGCACATCAAAAGGCAGAAGGAGAAATACGTTCATCCATTCTCTATCAATTTCAACCACGGTTAAAGCTTCGAAAGTTCGAAAAACAAAAATGAACCTCGGTTTGAGGAATGTTCAGAAATCAGAAAATAAGATATAGAAAACCCATGTTTTGCCGAAAAGCAAATTTCAAGATCGTGGTAGTAAGTTAACAGTAAAGCAGACGCAAAAAGATATCTTCGACCACAAATATACCTTCCCAGCCGTTTCCCCTCCCCGGTACTCGATAACTTTCTAATATAAGTAAACAACCACCCCACAGCATGGCATGCCAGTGTGTGGGTCGGATACTTGCATGTCCCTCTGCGCATATTTACATAACAAAAAGTCATCATTGTGTGTGTGTGTGTGTGTGTGTGTGTTTGTGTGTGAGCGCGTGGGTGTGATATAACATAACATAGCACAGCCAGTACAGCCATCGCATACATACAAAAATCATGACAAGATTGAAAATTGAAAATATATATAAAAAGTGCCAACAATGAACAGAGGCAAAATTGTGGGAGGCAGGGAAGCACACCCATCCACCCAGACAGGAAAAATTAAAAGAAGTGAATGGAAAATGAGATAGCTGTTGCTGATGATGCAAATGTATAATGATCATTAATGCGAGTCAGTTGGGATCCATGTCCTAGAGCTCCCATGCCTGCATATTTTCCTCCATGTGCTTGATTGCATGAGCTGCTCATCACTGTGATAACCAACATCCACGACCTCCCTCAAGATACTGTAGAGGGGATATGATAGATAAGGGGAACATAAGAAACATCCATGGCCTAAGAAAACAGAAAGAAAGAAAATCAATCCTCATGCGTCTCGTGCATAACCCTCATCAAAACATGAAACATGAAACATAAAAAAATAATAAAAAGGCTTTCTGCCTCCCGCATCCGGCAATCCAGCAATCCAGTCTTGGTTTCGTTATGAATGAACGGTCGAATCGCGTCAAAGAAAAAAAGAAAAAAAAAGGTAGAACGGAAACAAGGGGATAAAAAAAGAAGAAAAAAAGATAAGACAACCCCCCCCCCGAAAGCCTAGCCGTCAAAGCACGGGCTATTCCCCTTCCTTCTTCCCATTCTTATTAGTATTACCCCCTTCCCCACCCTTATCCCTATTAGCACCAGCACCAGGGGCGAGCTCATTCCGACTCCCCGCCAAATCCAAATTAGCAACCTCAATCGCCCCCTTCAACTCCGCAGGCGAAACCTCTGGCCCCAACTCGTCATCCTCTATAGCCGAAAATGTCTCCACAGGCGTCGCATTCTCATCATCATCATCATCTTCTTCAGCGGCAGCAACTTCAACGCCCAACTTCCCCGCGCGCGCCTTTTTCCGGGTCTCCTCGACGATTTTGTCGGCTTCGCTAATGCCGCCAAGTTGCTTCGCGGATAAGGAAGGGTCGTTGGTATTATGGGCTCCAATACTATCTGTCGTAGCTGGAGGGCCAGGTGACGTGCGCCGTTGTTGGTGTTGTGGGTCTATCGTTTGCTGGATGGCCTTTGTGTCAAAGCGGACAATCATGCAGGAGAGGTTGTCAGTGCTGAAGCGGGAGAGGGCGTGGTCGACGAGGATTTTTGAGGCGAGTTGCGGATCCTCTGTGCCACGGATGAGGTCGACGGCTTCTTGGTCGGAGCAGACGTCCCATAACTGTAAATAGGTAAAATACGATTAGTTTTGTACGAAAATCTTTGCGTTCGACAAATGGGGAAGGGGGTGATTTGAATTGAAAAATAATAATTAACAAATAAAATAAATACTCACACCGTCGCAAGCTAAGATCAGAAACTCATCCGTTTCGGGTTGGATGACGGTTTCTGTCGTGTACGGGTGGCCGGTGACGAGGTCTTTCATGTACGAGTCCCCTAACGCCCGGGTGACAGCAAGAACACCGTTTACTCGATTATTGAGGATGAGGCCTCCCGCATTGGATATCCGTTTCCCCTCGTTTTCATCACTGCCCTTGTGGTCATACGATAATCGTAGTGCCTTGCCATTCCGGCATAAAACAATTCGTGCATCGCCCACGTTCGCGGTATAGAGTACACGCTGTCGAGATATTGTTGCTTCCTGGGTCTTTTGATTTGCAGCTCCTGGTGCTGAGGCTAATAATCCCGAAGGTTCTAAGGATGTCTGCGCTGACGACAAGTCTGCGTTACTATCCTTCTCTGGAGCCAACTTGGATGTCGCCAGCGGTGACGATGAGGTCGCATTGGGTGGAGGAACTGTCACTGTAGCTCGATCTTCCCATCGTAAGACTGCAGTTACAGCAGTACAGCCACTATTTTTCAAGGGGAGCTTTTCCAACTGCTGGTCCACATTGGTGAATGCCTGGTCCAGGAGTTCTGGCACAGGAGCATTAGGGTGCTTTCTCATTATATCCTCCAAAATGAGATGTAGTTTTTTCCCGCACCACTCCGCCGCAAACGTCCCAGCATGTCCGTCGAAAATGGCAAAGTATCCATTGTCCGTTTCAACCATGGGTGTCAAATCATCTGACTCTGCGGATGTAGAGATCGAATCCTCAGAATGTTTGCTGCGGGGGGGAGACAAATCGGCTTTGGGCAGCGTCGGGGCCGATGTTCCAAGAAAATTATAAAGATAAGCATGCGTGTCTTCCATAGTTCTGCGACATTTTCTATTCTTATCTTCCGTCACTCCAACCCGAAATGACGAGCGCGCAGTCGGTGCCGATTCACCGGCTGAGTTATTCAACGACCCTTGCGGCACGATCAGCGCGGGGTCCATCTTCCCCAGCTTCTGCATGGGTGTCTGGGCTTGTTGTTCCTTCTGCGACTCCCGCGCGCTTGAGAGGTGTAGCGAACTTTTAGCGTTAGAGAAGAACGTAGCAGCCTTGGTCATAGAGCTACTTCGTCTCTTCTGCTGCTCTACTGAGGGGCTGCGGTCCTGGTTGCGGGGCGACAGGGAACTGCTAGGCGAGGTGGCTTTGTTTTCCCGACCAGCAGCGGTATCCTTCGTGCTGATGGATAAGACAGTCGAACCGGAGCCGGAGACAGTGGAGGAATCGTCTTTCTCTTTGGTAGGGCTCGTCGAGCCACCGAACATTCTGTTCAGCAACCCACCCTGGTTAGAGGCGAGGCTCCTCCGCTTGCTTCCTGCCAGCTTGACAATCCGAGCAAAACACAGGAGATCCGATGTGTCGACGGGACAAATAGAGGAAGACGGAGGGGTAGCTGTTTTTCTTTCCTCTTAGGACGAGCTCGTTGCTAATTGTTTTTATTATTATTTATCTTTTTACGTTTCTGCCCTTTCTGAGAATCGGGTAGGATGACAAAAAATATTTGTGATGTCAAGTCTGAACCTAATATTGAAAAAGTCAGTCGCATGCCAGGAGTGGATAGTGATAGTAAATGTAATTCGCTGCACGATCAACAAGATCTCGCTATTATTTGATTAAGCAGGTGAAGTTATATAGTCAGATTCCGTTCACAGCAAGATCAATCCCGCCCGAGTACGCCCGGATATCCGAAATCAGACCAGTGGTGATAACAAGCGGCAAAACAGGATATCGGAAGCGTCGTTACCTCGAAAGCCAATGGTGGCCAAACAATCGACTTCGCGCGGAGATCACGGACAGAATCCCACCAGCAGGTTATTTCCCAGTAACCCTAGCGTGAGACTCGATCAGGGTTAATGGCGGCGGGGGGTTTGCGGGGGAGTTTTGGTGTCAACAAGGTGTAGGCAGGCGTTTGGCGGCAGGATTGTGGTAGTTTATGTTTCTAATGGTGAGGCACGGAGCAGATTTCCAGGTCCTCTGGGTCAGTGAATTAAGTTCTTTATGCACAATGCAGCAAGGCACAAACAATTTATGGAGGGGCAGGCATTGAAGTGAATTCTCTGCGAAAATAACATGAAAGAAAGTTGGATATGGGCTAGATTTTTTGCTCTGTGGGTTAAGTAAAGATGGGAGTTCGTTTTTGGGCTGTTATTATGGAGACCGGAATCAGGGCGGGGGCAACACAGACAGAACAAGTAGTGGTCAAAAAGCAAACCCGCATAGATGTAAAATGCAGGGAGTGAGAAAGAAAGGCTTACATTTCTAATTAGTTTGTAGAATTCTAGCGTCTCCAAAGGGGGATCGCGGATTCAACTGAGGGGTTGTATGGAATGAGGAAGAATGTTGGTTTTTGCAGGTGGAAGTTGGACTGAAGATGAGAGCGAGAGAGATCGATCTCTGGCCCAACGCTAAATAAACAATGTCCCGAGTTGAGAGGGCAAAGACAGGCAAAGATATATAGAGATCAAGGGTCTGGGTCTGGCTACTCTGTACAGAGTACAAGAAATCAATCATAATAGGTTGCTATGGGGTAAACATGTGAGTCGGCCTTAGTGGGGGGGAGAAACAGCCCACACCGTTAACCTCTAGTTATCCATTAACTAGTTAGCCTGGGCTACTTATCTATTTATATATTTATGCCTACGTAGCTGCATATATCCCATGATAATATAATCCGTGATGCGTGGTTCTTGATCCCAATCTCTTCAATATTTCCCGAACATCGCGGGGTCGCTGCCAGGGCCTCAACCTCAAAACGGGGGATGTTTTTAACCCAGTCTTGTGTATCAGCCATTTTGATTGTTTCATTCTGGTAGTTATAGTTACAGATATTATTATTATTAATCTATTGTCGTCATTCTTTATCATAAAAATAAACTGAAAATACATATTTATGTTTCTCCCATCAATTACTCACTCCTCCTGATCTTTCAGCAGAAATATTTCTTACGCGTTTATTTATAGGATTCGTAGGCGATGTGTTACATATATCAAAGGGCATGTGGCTCCCCGCTTTTCATTGCCCACAGGGGGATGTTGTCAGGAGTAGAGCGGGCAGGAAGATGACTGACTATCCATGTATAACTTCGGAGAATTGCGACTTTTTAGCTTGAAAGCAGAGAGGTCTGAGTGAGTTGGCATAACCTGTTCAACATCGTCATTTCCAGGGGGTTAGCAAATGTGCCACGACAAGAGTTGCTATGCATGTAAGCGCGACGGCGTGCTTTAATAATGACGGTATAACCCCTCGGGGGGAAACCTAACATAGCGGAGAGGAGGGACTTTCTCAAGAAGTAAATAATACTCAAGAGGCATCCATTTTTAAAAATCAGTCAATTGTCAGAAATCGCATCTCACGACCAATCTCTTCCCGATAACCCCATGCTAGCTATTCCTGTACATCAAGATATTCGGGTAAAATTATTAAAAAAAAAGAGCGAAAAAGAGTAACAGTCCATAGCGCGAAAACAAAACGCCAAACACCGTTGCCCGCCGCAAAAAAACAATTTAAAAAAAATAACGTGCGCAAAGCCTCGGCCGACGTCATCCATTATTACACCATCTTCCATCACCGTCGAAGACTGTCTAGTCTGGCTTGTAAATCGTCATCGTCTGTATTTGCACCGGCGCCAGCACTCGCACCGCCGCCGCCGCCAACTGCCTGGGCGACTCGTCCTTCGGGGACAGATGCTTTTTGCAATTCCGAAGGCGTCTCACCCATCTGTGATCGCTTAACTGTCAGCAAAATATTTGGAGAAAGATGTATATTTGGCTGATAAGGAAAAAAAAAAAAAAAGGGGAATGAGACGGTACGTAGACGTGCAACGTGAACGTGGAAAGATGAACGTACAGCCTGCCCCAGATCGACACCAATTTCATCCAGAACCTCCTTCACAATCTCTTCACCTTCCTCCTCATCCTCTAGTCCCGTGGCTTCGTCAATAGCATCGTCCATCAACTCCTGCCGCTGGTCCATGATCTCATTCTCTCGTTCAAATTCCATGGCTATTCGTTGCAGCGCGGGGAGGTTCATCTGTCTGTTCATGCTGCCTAGGAGCATGGTTGCGCCTTTCATGGATTGCATCATCTGCTCATTACTCCTGACGGTCTATACATAAATAAAAAATAATAATAAAAAATGCACACCACTTCGTTAGCAAATCCGGGTGAATAGAATGTATCTGCTGTCTGGAGTTGGGCGTAAAAATAAAAAATTCGTACCTGGATCCGGAGGGAGATGGCTTGTAGTTGTGTTCGCATCGAGTAGAACTTTTGGATGTACCTAGACGAACAAAGAAACAACAAGAGGAGGTAAATCAGCAACGAGGAGTTTCAAGTGGACACAAGAATTAGAAAATTTTTCAGCTCGACATACCGCCTCGTCCTAACCAGGTCCTTCGCTTGAATTTTGCAGGCACCTATCTGCCCATTCTTTGCGCTCTTCTTGATATCCTGCACCAGCTTCTTCTCCTGATTTTCCAGCTTGACACGTTCTCTATCTAGTTCCCGCTGTGTCTTTTCCAGGGCCCGCTGGTGTTTTCGTAGACGCTCTGCGGGCGTCATGCGCTTTCCGAAGGCCCATTCTACGATCTGGTTGCCTGGTAAGTTATCGCCTACAATGGAATAGGTGGGGTGAGGGGAGGGGAATAATAATACTTACATTCATTGTATATTATATGAAGTGAGGAGGATAAGAGGAGAAATATAAATAGCCTGAAATTGGAACACTCAGTAACTATCGTGCTGCAAGAAACAACAGGAGAGTTGTATTTGTCTGCAACTGAACTATGTTTCTTGAAAATGTTGATATGTCGTATGTGACGATGTTTCTGTTGGCTGCTGCTGCATTGTCCAGGCGCCACGCCAAGCCCCTTACGAACCATTTCCGGGAAAATCATATCCGGACCATCATCAAATCAACCAATTCTTTTTTCCACCAAACGTCATTAATTATTCTTCACCACAAACCACACTACCTGCAGCACAACACCACATCTCTAACATCCCTCTTCATTTCATGCGGGTGTTCATTTATCCCCTCTGATCGGCGCAGTCCGCTTGCTTGCCATGAGTCAGCAATATTTCCCGACAGAGGCCGCTTCGTCGGCTGGGGAGGGTTCCTCCAGACACGCCCCTGGAGAATCTTCGAGTAGCCCCCACCCAGACGTTGAAGGCCCTGAATATATGGTCGTTGGGTCCGGGTCGGTTTCACACAACGCGACGTCGCTGATGGCGTCGCTGAATAACGATTCTGGTTATGGGGGTAGCGTAATGGGCGAGAGTGTGGATGGATATCGCCCCGGATTGATGGAAGACCGGCCAACGCCTTCACATACGCCAGTGCTTCCAGGACAATTTAATGAAGCTGGTTCGTCCTTTTAATTTTACTGTTAATGTGAACAGGACCCTTTTTTACTGATATATATTCATTTTTTCTAAAATAGCTGAGCACGAAAGACAGGTTGTCGCAAGTCATGTTCATCAATTACTATAGTATGTGTTGATTTTCAACTTGGGATACTTTCTCTCTTTTCTTTTTTAACAGTTTTTTCTCTTTCTCTCTGTCTAGCAATTCGAACCGAACCCAGCTTAGTCGATCGATCACCCGTACCGTAGAACTTCTCAAAGAGCTCCAGCAAATGAACCGCCAGTGGCCCGCGCACTATCCACCTGTTCAGGCTACCCAATCCGTGTCCCCATACCCATCCGGTTTGCAGCGTGTACAGTCCTACCAGGTCGATGCAGCAAACTCAAGTTCCTTCGAAAGACCAGACCCTCTACGACGTATGACCGCAGGGGTGGATGGGAGTGCGATTCCTGACTCCAGCAACGCTGCAGAAAACAGACCACTTCCTGGACCACGGCTGGTGACGCCACAGATTGCCCAGGAATTTTCCATCTTGAAACTGGACCTTAAACTTGGTTCATTGTCGCAGTCAGAGTTGGTCCATTCGCTGGAAAAGAGCTCCATTGCCTCCTTGCTGGATGGCAGAGTGAGCCAGAGCATCAGACATCTACTTTCTTTGCGGGATAGAATAGAAGATTTGTCCAGTAAGGTGTTGATTACTGGTGATCTTAATGCTGGCAAATCGACATTCTGCAATGCTTTGTTGCGCCGCAAAGTTCTACCAGAGGACCAGCAACCGTGCACAAGTATTTTCTGTGAAGTGCTGGATGCAAGAGAAAATGGTGGCATTGAGGAGGTCCATGCGATTCACAAGGACCGACCATATAACCGCAACGATGAGAGTACATATGACGTGTACTCCATACAAGATTTGGAGTCATTAGTGGTGGACAACAGCAAGTATATGCAGTGTAAGATTTATTTGAAGGATATACGGACGATTGACGAGTCATTGCTGAACAATGGCGTTGTCGATATATCTATCATCGATGCCCCCGGCCTAAACTCCGATTCCGTCAAGACTACTGCT
The DNA here is from genome assembly GCA_002110485.1 of Emergomyces orientalis. Lineage (NCBI taxonomy): Eukaryota > Fungi > Ascomycota > Eurotiomycetes > Onygenales > Ajellomycetaceae > Emergomyces > Emergomyces orientalis. The sequence goes on from MOWL01000003.1 coordinate 828,808, forward strand.
GTCTTCGCTCGACAGGAAGAGATCGATGTGGTCGTCTTTGTCGTATCCGCTGCCAATCACTTTACTTTATCTGCACAGGAATTTATCATGAATGCCGCCCACGAAAAGGCTTATATTTTTATTGTTGTGAATGGTTTTGACAATATTCGGGATAAGCAACGATGCAAGCAAATGGTTCTGAAGCAAATTGCTAAATTGAGCCCGCGGACGTTCAAGGAGTCTGCCGAACTTGTTCACTTTGTATCAAGTAATGCGATCCCAGTTATGCCTGCTCTCACAGCTGGAGGAGATGGAGGAGATGGAGGAGATGGAGGCGACGGTGGCCCGGATTTCGATGGCGAGGATGGCTCAAAGGGCAAAGGAAAGGCCCCTATTGCAGCGGACGATAAGGGCAAGGGTAAGGAGAAAGAAAAAATTCAGGACTTTGAGAACCTGGAGGGTGCATTGCGTCGATTTGTCCTTGACAAACGCTCGCGCTCGAAGCTTGCTCCGGCGAAGACCTATCTTTTGAACATCCTTTCCGATTTACATGTTCTTGCCTCTGCGAATCGGGATGTCGCTTCATCTGAGCTTGATCGCATGACAAGGGAACTCGATGAACTCGTGCCCGCCTACGAGGAGAGCAAGAAGCGACGAACAGAAGTTACTGAGAACCTTTCTAATTCTATTGATGAATCATGCGAGGATGTCTATAACCATTCTCGGACCACTCTGTCGAATAGAGTATCAACACTTGCTGAAGCTACTCTTGGAGTCGAGTATCCTGGTCTCTTTTCTGCATTCCAATACGCAGAAGATCTGAAGATAGCTATGCTAGACGAGCTTGCCGCCTCCGTCTCTGCTTGTGAGGACTACGCTCGTGGAAAATCCGTCCAGGGAGTCAACATGATTCAAAGCATAGGCCTCCTACACGTTGGAGAAGATAAATTCCCCAATCTTAATTTCCGCGCAGATCTTATGTTCAAGCAAAAGCGACATATCACTGCCCGACAACTCTATACTGAAATCGATCTGTGGGACTTTTTCGATATCTCCGGCCTGTGGCATCGGCAGGAAAAGGTTGCCGGGACCGGCATGGCGATGACCGTTGTCACTGTCCTTGGCGGAAGGGCCTTGGGTGGATCGGGTTGGATCGACGGTGCTCTTGGTGCCGCTAGAATTCTGGGAACTAACAATATGAGGAGGATGCTTGTGCCTGGCATGATTGCAGCAGGTGAGTTTTTCCCCCCTTCGGACCACTACGATAACTCCCCTTTCCCTATTGACCCTCACGAGTTAATCTAACATCTTGAATTCTTAGCATTTTTAACTGCATCATACCTCCTCACCCAAATCCCGAACGCGCTCCCCGCCAACATCTCCCGCAAACTCTCCGAAACTCTCGCGGAGATCGATTATATTCACACCAACGCCACCCGCATCTCATCCGAGGTGCGTCGCGTCCTCCGCATGCCCGCCTCAAGGTTGCAATCGACTCTGCAGACAGCCACCGAAGACTTAGCAAAACGCAAAGATGAAGTCGGCAAAACTAAGCAGCAGAGCGAAGTTGCCAGCAAATACTTTTCAAATCTATTCAGGGAGAGTCGTGAGACTTGCAGGGCCGTTGAGCAAGTTGATCTCGAATCTCCGTTGCCCGCTAGCATGGCGCAATATCAACAACAAACAACACGAGGTTTGGGCTCTTGATTTTCCCCGTACCCGGACGAATTAGGGAAAAAGAGAGGGATATGGAGGCGATGCCTGGGACTCTTAAGTAGTCCGCTGCCCGACATCTTCTACCACGTTCGATTTTTCTCTTCTCCTCTTCGTTTATTTTTCATTTGGCATTGCCTGCGTTCCCAAGTATTCATGCATGCATGCCCCCCCTTTTGTTCTAATATTTGTCTCTATCCTATATGTATGTATGTACTAACGCCTGTTTCTTCTTTTCTATCTGTAAATACCCCACCCGCTCCCTTCTTTTGACACGCATATCCTTTTTTTACACCCCCCAACTCTGCCAACGCACCCACACCCGCACTGCACGAGATAAGATTGTTCATCTTTATATATAGTTCACGGCGTAATCTGGCGCCTGGGCTCTTTTGCACGAAACAAAATCAAGAAAGTAACGCTATGCCCTTCGCAATTCTTTTTATTTTTATTTTTATTTTACTTGTCGTTTTCTTTTCGCGCTGATTGCGGATGTTAGCTTTTTTTCCCCTTTCGTTCGCGTCCCAATTGACCCACGCATCACCTATCATCACCCAGCTCTATTCCATTTCTTTTCTTCTCAAGTTGGGGAGAGAAAAAAACACTATACAAAAACAATAATTTTGCTATTATGGAAACTCTCAGCATTTGGTGTATTATAGTATATATAGTACAGTACGTATGAGGAATTATCAGATAAGTTTTTACTCTTGTTTTGAGGTGATTTTGAACAGGGGATATAAGTATACAGATAGATCACTGCAAAAGAAATATCAGTTCATATATATTTACCCATAAAACGACATCTGAAAGCCAGGTCAGCTTTCGTTAATCGACAACACAGCTGGAGCCGTACATTTGGTTACTTGCCTCCCTTGATTGACGCCAAAACCAAATACTCCCACCAAAGCAATCCAAAAAAGGCGCCCCTTCCCCAAAAAAAACATCAGGAGGTAATTCTCAAACACCAAAAATACGACGCCTCATCGCTGTAAAATTTCCACACGTCATCATGTTTCAACACCCGTATGCATATACACGTACGAGAAGAAAACAAGGGGGAGGGCCCCCAAAACAATATTTCATAATCCTTCGTATGTAACCCCTTTCCCCGACCTCCTAGTCCTCCTTCTATTCCCCCACCCATCAGTATCATGATTTTTAAGCACCAAACTCTTTGAGGTTATCTCACGATGTCTGGCGGTGGCCGTGGCGGAAGTCGATGTCCCATCTTTCGCATCAGCCATCCCCGCCGCCCCACTGTCAATCTTTGCCCTCATAGCCGCCGCATCGGGAATTTCATAGCCCAACTGTGTCATGGCAGGCGTGTCATCGTCGTCCGGGAACCCCGCCCCGCCATTATCACCATTACCACCATGCGCGAAATCAGTATTAGCATTTGTATGGAACATTTCCAGGCGACTCTCTAACAGCTGCTGCGCTTCCGTTTTATCCGTCTTCCTATTTGCAAAGAGGGAGGAGGAGAAACTGGGTGCGTTGCTGTGTGCTTTAGTCGAAGGGCTGTCGAAGCCTAACCCGTCCACGACGCTACCATGGCCGTCTTCGTTCATGGTGTCGATGGAACTAGCTCGGGACGTGCGAGTGTCGCCAGGCACTGTGGCGCCTAACAGCATTGAGGAGTGCGAATTGGCTCGGCCGAGGAGCTGTTTCCGGCGCTTGCGCTGCTGCTGCTGCAAACTACTGCCACCACCATCTTTATCACCTAGGCTGGGTGGTTTGGAAGAGGCGGCTCGCCGCTTTTGTTTTAGGAATTCGTTGAGGGCGATGTCGAGAGTTGTTTTCGGATCGGGGTTATTACTAATATTATTATTATTCGGTTCCCCTGCTGATGGGTTTTCTGATCGGACGGAAAGGATGGGGACGGTGGGGACGGTGGGGACGGGGGTTTTGTTGCGTTTTGAAGGCGAGGGAGAGCGGCTGGCAGTTTTCCGTGGCGAGTTTGCTGAGAGCTCCTGGAGGGCGCTCCCGGGTGGGACACTTGGTTCTCGCAATATTGAGTTTTCTTTCCCCACATCTTTCATTCGGGCGGGAACAATGGGTTGCTCAGATGTGCCTGGGTCAGGGAATGCCGATATCTCATTTTCTAATGGTACCTTGCGCTTCCTGGTTGCATGTCGCTTCGTTATATCCCGTTGAATAAGCTGGGTCGGAGATCTATTGTTTTGAGATAGTTTATGTTCTATTATATACGGTGTGAAAGGTTTTCTCTCCCCAGTCTGAACAGAAATCCATAGCCAATCCGCAATGACAGCTGGGATATTCCATTCCGCGACGTGTCGCAGTTTTTCGTTGTTCGGGTTTGAATTGTTGCAAATTAGCACTGATGCTTTGGGCGTGAGAAACTCGTCGTAGGTGGCCCCTAATAACGATTAGCCTCCAAAAGTTGTTCGTGGAAATAAACATGGAAGAACGCATACCCATCACTTTGACGAGCTTCGAAAGATGTAAAAGGTCAATACCTGAAAACCCAGTCGAGCAAACTCTCAATCCCTGAAATGCTACTTTTAATTAGAAAGATTCATGTATAAGCCGGACATGGAGTACGAACCTGGTATCGGGAATTTGGGGAAAGGGGTGCTAGTAATATGTGCCTCTGGAGGAACGAGGGAATTATTATGCAGACATTTTTCGATCCATAAGTCCGTCACAATTTCTGGCTCTACGACGAAATCATCAATAGATGGGATTTCGGAGCGTGCTAAATTATGTGGCACAAGTATGTACATCGCAGGCCCATTTATCGGGATGTCTCCTACAAGAGCCCTTAGCGTCGAGACTATTTGAGCTCCACGAGAGAGCAGGTGAGTCTCTAAGATTCGAGTCTAGCACATCGTTAGTTGTGGGATAAGGCGGCAAATAACTGCATTGCGTACTTGACTTGAAGAGAACCCTTTTATGAAAAATCTGGCGCCGAACCAGAGTCCACGGCGAGTTACGTCAAGCTCCTGCGACTTTTGTGTGGGCGTTTCGGTCATGATCGGGCGGGCTCTCTCAGTCATGGTGGTCTCACTAGCGAAAGATTTTGGTTCTTGAACCACAGCTGGCGTTTCAGCCATTTGTTCGTTAGGATCATTTTGAAAGCTAGTGTTCGAGCCTGAGGTTCTCGTAACATCTCCCACAATATCCGTCCAGATATCTTCGTTTTGGCCGCCGAGTTTCATGCTTGCAACTCTTCTGAGTTTCCGGGTCCGTTGAAGATTGGTGTTGGCCGCTTTTGGTCGTTTCGCGGGAACCATCGGAACGGATCTATTCCATGCGCCAATGCCCTGTTCTTCATCCGGGATCAGAGGGTCATAGAGGCTTTCGTCAAGAGCCATCCCTCGCTCAAGGCTATCTTCAAGCCATTTTAGGCTAACCACCGTTATTTTCCACAGGGTTGCGTATTTATATTTCTGACCGTACCCAGATCGCGCAATCAAATGGGTAACACTCTTCGTAAGATCCCTCCGAAACTCCGCTCCATTCTCCGTGATCGTCTTCTGTAGCAAGTTCCTGTGATTCACTTTTGGTGGTGAGCAGACTGTTCACCCTGGAAAGGAAAGAGCCATAACACGATATCGCTTACTGTCGTCAAATCCGGTAAGGCATATAGACAAGCCAGCAAATGTGGGAAATCGATATTGTTCTTCCAGCTCTTGAAGGTTTGTATCCCCTCCAAGCAACCAGGATGACCGGACAGCTTCCACCCATTCTGCTTTTAGCACCTTTATGTCGGCTCGCTCTTTGGCCACATATTTGTATTTTGGGGTATTCAATTCTCCGACTATCAAATGCGTGACATCCGAGGTGAGATCGAATTTATGGACGGCTCCCATCTGGGTGGCTGTGGCAGCCAATTCTTCCTATGCAGAAACGAAATATCAACAACTGTAGCGACCCGATACACGAGTCCGAAAAGAACGATCTTACCCTGTACTCTGGCAATACCGATGTACAGCAAAGAATTACCCCCGCAAGAGGGCGTTCCTTGTCTAATATCCATGAGCATTTGACTGGTATTTACGCGGGGTGGGGAGCAGTTATTTACCTGGAACCACGTCCTCTCCCAGCTTCATAATCGAAACCAATTACATTTGCCCATAACCCCAGGTAAACTGGTATGTGTTGGATGGCAGATTTCCAAATATCAAATAAACACCTTCTGCCGCATTAATGGTTTCTCTTCATGTCTTGAAATATATTGTCGTTGAATGAGCTCGAGACACGCGACCCAGAGAGCTGCCAACACACAGTCACATGACTTCTCCTGCCCTAATTCATTATTTTGCTCTGGGGCATGTCACGTGGCGGTGTTAATCGATTCTTCGCGTCTTTCAAACCCGCGATCCCCAAAGGTGTAAATAAGAAGACAGACGGACAGACAAACAGACAGAACCGAGAGACAGTGATGACACAACAACCACCAGGTGATATCCGGCCTTTTGCAGTTCAGTCCCGGGATAAATTAATTCGCCTGTGCCCTACAAGCAGCTGTTTATGTCCCGGTACACTTCTTTGGCCAGAGCTTCGATTGCAATCGTTACCCCGTTTTTCATTCGATTGGCTTCGCGGTGGCCGTACTCCTTTACGTCCCGCCGAGCGCCAGAGTTTGCAATGTTTAATCAAGCAGTGCGCAAACATACGGCTCCTGCAAAAGCTTTTTTTCCGAATGCCGCTCCTCTGAACAGAGCTACCCCTTTTTCCTCCAGTCAGACTGCTGGGGTAAAACGGAAGTTGGATGCTGTTCAACCCCCTCCGTCAGAGACCCCATTAGCGGTACTTCATAGCAACGTGTATTTCGATGAGAATGATTTCGACGATGACATAGACTTAGATGAGCCTACTAGCTTATCGATAAGCCTGGCTCAATCGCAATCGTTCGCTTCTTCAGGTATTCAACCACCAGAACTTCCACCCCTCCTCGAGCAGCCAGCACCACCAAGTGAAAATGGTCCCCCAAGCACCCTTCCGCTTCCGTGGTCCTCTTCGCCTCCTACACATTTACTCCCTCCAGCAAAACGGCGTACTTTACCATGGCAAGAGAATGAAAAGCCTGAAGCGGAGAGTAGACCCCGAATCAAACCAGAGCCAAAACCTTTTACACGCACTCCAGCTCCTAATAAAACGTCATCCTTACCATGGGATAAGACTATGAGTGCCGTGAAGGAGGAGCAGAAAGAGTTACGGAAACAACAGAAGATGCGCGTTAGCTCCGAAAAAAATCCTGCGCAGATGGGCACAAGGGTCCCAAAAGTCGCGTCTATTTTCTTAAGTGAAGAACAGAAAAGAGTAGTGGAAGCTATTGTTAAGGATGGCAAGAGTATATTTTTCACGGGTTCTGCTGGGACTGGAAAATCCGTTCTCATGAGAGAGATCATTAGGAAGCTGCGGGAAAGATATAATAGGGAGCCTGACCGTGTTGCTGTCACCGCTTCTACTGGACTTGCAGCATGTAACATTGAAGGTGTCACCCTTCATAGTTTTGCTGGGATTGGGTTAGGAAAGGAACCCGTGGCGGACCTTGTAAAAAAGGTTAGTTCGTTAATCCCCGTTCCCAATTGAGATCCGTCAATGACAAGCTCGCCCAGGTAAAACGCAACCAAAAGAATAGGACCCGGTGGTTGAGGACGAAAGTTCTCATTATTGACGAGATTTCGATGGTTGACGGTGACTTGTTTGACAAACTTGAGGAGATTGCTCGCAAGATCAGAAATAACGGTCGCCCATTCGGAGGCATTCAGTTGGTTGTTACTGGCGACTTTTTCCAATTGCCTCCAGTGCCAGATTCAACCAAGATGGCGAAATTTGCTTTTTCAGCTTCCACGTGGAACACCACCATCCAGCATACAATTCTGTTGACCCATGTTTTTAGGCAAAAGGATCCCAAATTTGCTGCTATGCTGAACGAAATAAGATTGGGGAAATTGAGCCCGGAGACAATTGCATCCTTCAAACAGTTATCTCGCCCTCTGAATTTCCACGATTCACTTGAGGCAACAGAACTGTGCGTTTTATTGCGATATCACCATATTGATGAATGTTTAAGCTAATTATCTAAATTAGTTTTCCAACCCGATCTGAAGTCGAGAATGCCAATTCTGCGAGAATGAGCAGACTCTCTGGTGAGACGATGGTGTTCACTGCCGTTGATAGCGGAACGATGCAAAATGAAACGCAACGATCACAACTGCTTGCCGATTGTGTTGCACCTACCATTCAACTTAAAAAGGGCGCCCAGGTTATGCTGATCAAGAACATGGATGAGACCCTCGTAAACGGGTCATTGGGGAAAGTGGTTGCCTTCATGGATGAAGCTAGGTTCGACTACTACAGTAAAAATGATGAAGATTTTGCTGGTGATCCGGGTTATGAAGATCGCAACGCCCAAGCAATTAACAAAGTGAAATCTTATGAGAATAAACCTGGGAGTGTTAGCGCGAAAGGCAAGTGGCCGGTTGTTTGCTTTGTCCAGCCAGATGGAACGGAAAGACACCTCCTTTGTCAACCGGAGACATGGAAAATCGAGCTGCCAAACGGTGAAATAAGAGCGCAACGAACGCAGGTCCCCCTCATACTTGCCTGGGCTCTCTCCATCCATAAAGCACAAGGTCAAACTTTGCAGCGAGTTAAGGTTGATCTTGGACGCGTTTTCGAAAAGGGACAGGCTTATGTTGCGCTTAGTCGGGCAACCTCTCAGGCTGGCTTGCAGGTTTCCCGTTTTGATCCCCGTCGAGTTATGGTCCACGCCAAAGTATTAGAATTTTATTCGAACTTATCCAGCATACACAACATCAAAGACACCGCCAAAGCCAAAGCCATTGCTGATGCGACCAACGCCGGCGCTGGTGCCGGTTCCGGTACAGGTGACGGTACCAACACCAACGCCAATACCAAACAAAGCCGTGACCAAGCTAAGATTGTCAAGTGGACAGCTACGGACAACTTTGATGATATTGACGACGACCTGATGGAGAGCTTATATGCATGATACACACATTTCCAACCGCATTGTTTTATGGAGCAAAAGTTTGGCCATATCGGAACATTGTCAAACACATTTAGATATACCATTCATTCGTCAAGGTGGTTCTTTTCTTTTGTTTTCAGCGTATTTTGACAGGTATCTAGAGCTCTTGTTTGGCGAAGCAATCGATTCGTCCACAAGGCATAGCCTTTTAGATTACAGATATATTTTTACTAATTCTGACTGGACGTATTATGAAGAGAAAATCAAGCCCCAACTTCTCTATTTAATTCAGTTCCCGCATGTCTAAACGGATTAATTTTCCCCGTCATTGTTTCGGGGTCAGATATTGAACCGCATTGACTTTGGTTGTTATCGATAAGCAGGTCACGTGGCATATCAAGGTTCCAATCTGACTGCGCATCAAAGGCTCACAACCTCAAACAACACCACAAAAGGACAGTTACATGAACCGCTAGAACAAATACCTAACGCTTTTACGTATAATCTGTGCACCACTATGCGAAATTCCAAATTCTGACTTTTGCCGTTTCGTTTTCCTGCTCATTTTCACCATGGCGGCGGACTTTGTGGGATATACTGTGCTAGTCACTCTCAGGTCACCACCAAACTCCCAAGTTCAAGGGGTGGTCGCTGATGTTGCGGGACAGCGACTAACGCTTCAGAATGGTTAGCTGCATCTCTCCCTTTGTATGATTAGGGTATATGAGCTAACTCAGATACAGTAACGCTTCTATGGAGCGGCCAACATATTCCACTGTACCATATTGACGCGCCAGGCATTGCTGACCTTGAACTGTCCTCTCACCAAATACCGCATCCCCCCCCAACGAGCAATTACGGAGCCACAGTCCATACAGGCTTTCAGAATGGCGGCACGTTACCTGCTCCACAGCACCCACCACAACCTCTGCAGCACAGGCAGGAAAATGCAGTTGAACCTATGTCGAGGGAACCTCAGCCTCAAGGGTTTGTTGACCCCGCCATACTAAGTTTCCAAAAGCCTTCGAAACATCAGTCGCTCTCGACCACGAACATTCCTTTAATGACCGGCAAACGGGATGCTGTTTCTCCAGTTATGATCGCCGATTCGGAGTCTACCACCCGCCCGAGTACGACGCCTATGGTTCCTGCTACGGTAACGCCAACTGGCCCAAAACGGACGGATGTAGATGATGCGGCAGCAACGCTCAGCGAGCCGTTTAATAACATGGGTTTCAACGGAACGGAAGGTTCGACGGAGGATCAGGGGACACCAGCCCAGAAAGAGGAGTTGGACATTCCAGAAGGCAGGCGAGGCGCAGGACCCCTCGAAGCGCCGCTCAAGTATACTGGGAAACGTAGTCGAAGGGGTGGAAGGAACAAGTTGAATAAAGATGCTACTGTCCAGTCTTCCAGCGTTGACCCAATATTGGAAGATCCAACCGCTACAACACCTACTGCGAGAACGAATATTCCGGGGAAAGGTTGGCGTCAGACTGCGTTTGTTGAACCGGCTCCCAATACCTCTCCACAAAAGACCAATAACGGGCGGGCGAGACGGTCAAAAATGCGGAGCAAAAAGTCATACGCGGAAGACCCGAGTGGATGGGCAACAGAGGACGCAACGGATATCCAGGAGATGGGAGATTTTGATTTCGCCAGTAACCTATCCAAGTTTGACAAACGCCGTGTTTTCGATGAGATTCGCAATGATGATACCACGACTGGAGAAGAACGATTGGTTAGCTTCAATAGAAGGGTTCACAGACCAGGGACAAACGAGGGCAAAAATTTACACTATACAGAAAATGTGCTTGATGACGATCCGTCGAACGATAAATGGAATAGCGAAGCAGGGGAAACGGACGAGGATGAAGCCAGTGAAGAGCGGTTCAGTAGTGGTAGAAATTCCGCGAGGGCTAGATCGAGAGTATCCGTATCTGCCCGTACGCAATCTCGAAAGGGCAGTGCAATTCTCGGATCGACTCTTGTCTCTTCTCAGATCAGCTCCCTATCTCGTGGCCAAATGACATCCTCTCGCACTGGAAGTCCGCAGCCACACAAGAGTTCGCCCTTAGTAGGATCCGCCTCATCATCAACGGGGTCCCTGCTGCTAGCAACAACAAAACGGCAATGTCCCTGCGTCGGCCCACTTCAAATGATTGAGATAGAGCAGTTAGCCATTGCAGAGCTCGGCTTGGGGGAAGACATTATTACAGAAAATGCCGGAAGAGGTATTGCTGAGGCTGCAGTTTCTCAAGTTCCCAAGCTTGCGATTTCTTCCACGATATTGGTTCTAGCTGGGAATCATCGAACTGGTAGTCGGGCTATATGTGCCGCTAGACACCTCCGTAACCGGGGATATCGAGTGACTTTATGTGTCCTTGGTTTGGATCGTGAAGATGAATTTATGGACGGCGTACGGAAACAAATCGATATCTTAAAGAAGGTAACTGGGAGAGTCATGAGATGGGGAGAACTATCTACGCGATTGACGTCCTATGACTACGTACCAGATCTTGTAATAGATGCACTATTTGGTGTCCATATTGCTTTTGATGATCTACGGACCGACGATCAAGCCACCGCCTTTGAAATGATTTCTTGGACCAACCGTAGCAACGTTGAAATTCTCTCTGTAGATGTTCCATCAGGGCTCTCCGCCGTATCAGGTAAGAAATTAGTTATCTCTATTATAAAAACTGCTCCCTACCTTGGCTAACTAACATTCCTCTCCCTTCTCAGGCGAAGCAACCCTCGTCCAAGGTTCACGATTAAGCGTCAATTCAAAATTCATCGTCTGTCTAGCAGCACCCAAAACTGGACTTGTTCTTGCGCTAGGCTCCGGCGAAGGGCTAGCCTGGAACATCATGGTCGCGGATATTGGTATCAGTCAGGTTGTATGGAGAAAGTACGGCAGCCGCCGGCGTCATGGCGTTGACTTTGGGAATCAATGGATTGTCCCTCTACGATTCCAAACACCAACGCCCTGAATATCTTTTTTCCCAAGCAAACAGCAGAAATAAAAATCAGCTACTTTAACTGTACTATTTTCGAAGGCCGAACCCAAAAAGTTGCTATTTAGGGAGTTATGATAGGAACTTTTTCTTTGTCATTGTGCAATATCAGGGGAAAAGAGGAATGATTTTCTTCTTTACTGCGTTCTTTTGTTAATACCATCTCTGCATTCTTCGGGTACTGGGGTCAGGAGAATCAGGGTTAGGGGCTGGCAGTCTGAACTTCTTCTATTGTGTACAAGTAATTATTAAATTAACGTCTCCCAACTGCTGCTTTGTTCCAAAACATAATACAAACCGCTTGGGTACTCTCAATGTCTGTCATCCCACTCCTACCCTACTGCGAGGAGATCACCTTAGCATTCGGCTATTCAACTGTGTCTGCTGTAATCTTTTGCTTCTATCAAACCTGTTAGAGATTTAATTCAACCTTGGAATTTAGAGATTCGACCCAAAGTGGATTAGCGTCTAGAGAAAAGTTCATTCGCCCGCTGACGTAATAATTAAACTCCCCAATCTAGAAATCCGTCAAATCTATGGGTGTTTTTGCAACAACGCGACCGTCGACGACAACTAAATTTGATAGTCTCTCTACGGCAGGTTGGGTATTGACCATGGGGAAAGGTACGTTATATTGCGTTTATCATTATTTGCTGCAAATATATTTTGTGATACTAACTCTACTACCTAGGAACTGATAAGCTCTATGTAAGATTGAACCCAGCAGCGAAAGCCCCCAAATACAGCTTCCAAGATCGCTTCAATGCTAACAGACCTTTATTATATATAGATTACCCATTCAGAATGGGCATCTGAAGATGCATACTCCGCCAGTGCCGGCTCCGGGGTCAGATCGAAAGCGGGAACCGTGCATTCTTCCTTTAAACGCCTCCCATTCAACTTCTGCTCGCTCTCCTTGCAACCTTTCTCTCACCCCGTTTGCACACTCTCCGGCACACTATTTGATCTAACGAATATCATCCCGTGGATTAAGAAACATGGCACAAATCCCGTGGACGGAACACCTCTCAAGAGCTCTGACCTTATTAAATTAAATTTTGCCAAGAATGACGAGGGCGAGTACGTTGACCCCGTCACCTATAAAGCATTCACAGATAACACGCACATTGTGGCCTTGAAACCGTCAGGAAATGTTTTCGCGTGGGATACGGTGGAGAAACTAAATGTCAAGGCAAAGATGTGGAGGGATCTGGTAACGGATGAAGAGTTTGGGCGGAAAGATATTATCACTTTGCAGGATCCGCAGAATATCGAGTCAAGGGATCTCAGCGCATTTAAATATTTAAAAGATGGGGAGAGCGGGTTGTCGGATGAACAGTTGCGGGAACAAAGCAGCAGTGTGAATCTGAATGCTATGGGTAGCTCGGCGAAGATTTTGAAAGCTAAGGAGGCTGTTGCGAAAGCACGCGCGGAGCGTGAACAGAAGGCGAAGGCGACCGCACTTGAAAAATCGAAAGGGAGGGATACCACTGCCATGGGAAAAGATGGTTCTGCGAAAAATTCAATAATGAACCAAAGCAAAAAACCGACCCCATACAACGCTGCAAAACATACGACAGGGCTTGCGGCTGCTTCCTTTACTAGCACTGGTATCACTCCGCATACGTCTGCCGACCTTGCTCTTCTCACCGATGAACAATACATGCTGCGACGGGGCCGTGTTAACATCAAGGGATATGCACGCATTGCAACAACGATGGGTGATCTCAACCTTGAACTACACACAGAACATGCACCCAAAGCCGTATGGAACTTCATTCAGCTAGCTAAGAAGGGATATTATAACGATGTTACTTTCCATCGAAACATTAAGGGCTTCATGATTCAAGGTGGCGATCCCACTGGTACTGGTAGAGGTGGTGAAAGTATTTGGGGAAAGAATTTTGTGGATGAGATTGAGGGACCTTTCAAACACGATGCAAGAGGTACAGTGAGTATGGCTAATAAAGGCAAAAACACAAATAGCAGTCAATTGTGAGTGCAATCTCTCCCTACGTCACCCCTAGCTGCTACTGGTTCCTACACATGAGAATGTCTCCCAAAAATGCAAAAGTAAGTATCAAAACATTGCTAACCTATGAAAATTAGCTTCATTGCCTACCGCGCCCTCCCGCATCTAAATCTCAAACATACCATATTCGCCCGGATAATTGACGACCCCTCACCGTCATCTACAACCCTAAACGCCCTTGAAACTGCCCCGGTTGATTCCACCAACAAGCCCACAACACCCATCCGTATTCTCAACGTGACCATCTTTGTCGATCCTTTTGAAGAATTCCTAAGCCAGAAACGTGCAGATGAGGAAGCGCAAGCAGGCACTGCCGGTGGTGTTTTGAAAGGTTCTGGCCCAGGAGACGGCCGAAGCGATGACCAACTAACCTGGACAGGCAAGCGGGTACGAACTGGAGGCGTGGCGAACGATACTGCATCCTCTGCTGGAAATACAGGTGTGGGGAGGTATCTCAAAGCTGCCACTGCCACAGCGGCCGCTCAAGCCAAGGCGGGTGAAGATGAAATTGTAGAATTTGTCGACGAGGAACCTGAACCTGAACCTGCAAGAAAGAAATTCAAAGCTGCGAATGGAGGTGGTGGGTTTGGTAATTTTGATAGTTGGTGAAGGAAATTTAGTTCTTCATTAATCTGTGTTAGTTTCGCAGGCCATTGGAAGGCTGGTATTTCTTTGTCTCTTCAAATGGGCCTTCTCACTCTGTATTTTGTTTATACCAACATTTCAGCGGCGTTCAATTACTCAGAGGAAGCTAAATGACGGAAACCTTGAGGCAACAGTTCGGAAATTTTTGGGATGGGAATATGGGCGTTCTAAAAAGAGTTTCCAGTTTTATATTCTGGGAAAAGGCGGACTCACGGAATGATATTGAGCCGAAGAACTACATTATTATTAGCATTGGAACCGGCTCTACAGGGCCAGATTGGTCAGGCTGAAGCCATGTAAACGCATCATGAACTGTAAACGGATAGTGGGATGATCACAAAATCCAAGGCTAGATAGCCTAGGCAAAGCAACATCACTTAAGATCGACACAATATATATTTGTCTAATGATGATCTATTATATCCACACCTATCAATTTGAATACACCTATGCACCAGGGACTAGGAGACCTGAACCTAATTGCGGCCTTTTAAACTCACTAAGCGGATAATCCGCTCAATCCCCCTGAAACCAGGGAAAATTCACCAACTCGCTCAACGATGGCCGATCCTCTACATCCTTCGCCAGCATCACCCACAGAACATCAACGCAGTCCTGTGTCAGCTTCACTTCGATAGGTAATTCTTCATTGAGAATCCTTGCCCGCCTTTCGTCAAGCAGGTCGAAATCTATCACACTCGTGCATATTACCTGCCTTCATATCACCAACCTCGTTCGCTGGGCCTGGAAGCTCCCACGGCGAGTAACTGTGGAGCAGGTCGTATACCAGCACACCAAATTTCCACAGATGAGCCACCCGAACGTCGTGTGGCAAATGGATATTGACCTCGCTGCCGCTGTTGCTGAGACTGCGTTGTTTTCGTACATAGTAAGGTTTGGCGGGTTCATAGACCATTTTGGGAGCCAGTTGGTATTCGAAAGAGTGGATGATGCAAAGGTTCGGGCATCATGAAGCAATTTTCGTCATGGAAACGACGATGAGGCCGAAGCCTATGAGCCGAGTCTGTTTGCGCTTTCGTATCCGGGTTTGTTCAACCGTGCGTCATTTGATGCCGGAATGTGGCGCACAACTTACGTTAAGATGCGTATCTATAAAATAATTGCTATGGCTCAGGTCATCGTGCGATATATTCGGATCCATTAGGTACATGATGCCTTGCAACAGCTGAGAAGCGACTTTGTATGCCTGAATTTCGCTTAGGAGAGGTTTCTTATTGTATTAGTCTGTTCCCTGGTTGCGAGCAGGCCTGGAGTACCGGAACTGGAAGAGCACTTATTTTGGGTAGATAATCTATTTGCTCAAGAGGAAGGCAAGTAGTATTGGCTTCCATGACGATAGCCTGAAAGTCTTTATGGAGGTAAACGGAATCAAGGCGCGGAAACCTCACACACTGAACCACCAGTTGCATGATAATTGCTTCCATAAGGACATACCTGGGGTTAGCGGGTTCAAGTTCTAGATGGACCCCAACTCGATTTGGGCTCCAACCCAGACCAACTGGACAATGAAATTCGGCTTTAATAATGTAGTGTTTTGGGCGACAGTTAGGCTTAGGAGATCGCTTGCGAGCGCCGAAAATGACGGCGTATGCTGGATATAATGTCGGCCACCAATGATTTGAAATAGGATATAAGAGGTGTGTTTCTTACTTCCACTTCCATAATGTCCATATATGACAAACCTCCTCTTTAACTGGGGCAAAAGGCTTTAGAGGAAATGCCCAATATTCTCCTTCATGTTTTTGTGGTCGGCATACTCAGTGTATGTGACTTCATATTGATATTCGCGCGAGCCAGTCCGAACATCCTTTTCCGTCTAGTTCTCACAGTCTTTGATTCGCATAAGATCAGAACATCTTGACACAGTTCTTGGACCAGCATTGCGTCTCCGTTTGTGAGTTCTATATAACGAGCGTTTGGCTTCGTCGTACGCAGGAGAGATTGAACTGCTCGAATGAAGCACGACGGGAGGAGACGTTTTGATGATTGGAACTCCTATTTTGGAAACCTAGAAAATGATAAGATTTAACAGAAAAGATGCGTTACGCCGTCTGATATTGTGCGTAACGAGGAACGGGTCAAGAATCAAGGCGAACGACCAATCTTTACCTTCCCTCGACTCGATTGCGATATGCTTTCAATATATAGTTGATAGAAATAATTTGCAGGTGCTGGTTGGTGAGTTCATTCTTCCCCGCAATCATGTCTTTGTCTCCTGTTGCCTTTCGACACTGGCCGTTTAAAGTCATAGATGAAACAATGGAGAGATATAGAAAATACACTCCGTTCCCTTTGTTTGTAGTAGACTGGGTAAAGTCAACAAGGGTGTAATAAAGGCGATATTTAGTAGATAGCTTTGAAAAGTTGGAAAGGGAGATAGATCTTGGTGGAAAATGGGAGTATAAACGTCAGAAGCATACCAGCATTCCCATGGCCAAAACCAAATTTGCAGAGTGACAGAAAAGAGAAAAATTTCCCAAATATTGACTCTGGAATAATATAGGAATGTATTATATGAAGGATTCGTATATTTCATGGAGATAGGCTTTTATATAGTAAAAGTTCCGTATGGGTTACTGTTGTCTTTTGTCCGCACCTACTCACCACACAAAAAATGCAAGCCTCAGTGACTACCTAGGTAGCAGCGATGCTTGTACGGAGGAAATGTCGAAAAAAGTATACGGCAACTTTCCGGAGGAATTAAGAGTCCCCTAAAGAGTGATTAGCCAAGAACTGAACATGAAATTGCCGTAATCGTAGGAGTGGATATTACCTGGTAAATGCCCCCTCGAAATCGAAGAACAGATGAGGCGGCGATGCAGTTTGCAGCTCCTGGACTTTCCCACTCTCACTTCGAGTTAGTTAATGCTCCTATTTGGACTCCCCCGTCATTTAAGAAATACGCCTCGTGCCATTGGGGTTTTCTCCAAAGGAATCCATGACGTGGGTGCTATCTAGAAATTGTCGTAAACAAGAAGGTCTTTGCCCTGACTCTACAGAAATTAAGTAGCATCTAAATTTTATCGAAGACGCAATGAAGTGAGAAATAAAGAAGCATTGCTATATGATGTGATATTAAACATGTCACCAACAGTAGGGATATATGGGGAAGCAGAAAAAGGAATGGGGAAAGCTCCCAATAGAACAGCGCTGGGGATGGCTCAAAACAGAGGGAAAAGAAAATTAAACAAAGAGATATTAAGTGTCTCCCCTTGGATCTGTTTAAGGTATGGTCAAACCCTTCCCAAAAAGCTCCTGTCCCACTTCCTTAAGCAGAGGTTCATCCGCAAGCGCCTTCACTTTCAGTTTCTCTTTAACAATCTCCTGAGCTTCCATCACTCTACACAAGTCCATAACTTCTCCATCAACAGGGGCAAGGTAGACAAATAGGCCTAGGGATAATAGGTGTCCATGAAGACTTTCCAAGCTCTCAGTCTCCAGTCTGATAGCTTCAAGAAGCGACGCAACCAGTTCTACCTGGTCCGCTTCAGATAGTCGATCCGGTGCCTCTTCCAGTCTCTCATTATGGTTAAACGCCGCAAAATTATACATAAACGATGCGCCCGCTGCGCGCAGGCTGACGTGAGGAGCATGGAGGGAAGACGTCGCGATTTTTATGCATGTTTCGCGGAGGATGTCGTTAGATACTATCTGATCTAGATATAGGGGCGATGTGAAGAGGTTGCAGGCGAGTTGTGTCATTACGAGTTGTTGGTTGTAAGGGCAATTGGATAGATCGCTGGTTCCACCAAGCAAATTTAACAATGACTGGTGGGCATGTTCCTCTGCAAAGAAGCCGCTGACGCGGGGGTCGGAAAATGCAACACGAACTAAATCGATTACTGCAAAATGAACGCCCTGCGGGAGGGACGGGAATTTCGATTTGATGAAGTGTTGCAATAAGGAGAGGTTGGGGAGCGCAGCATCTGCTGCGCCGCCGCTATCTCTCGATTTGATGAATTTGACTAAGTCCTGAAGGGCGGGGTCATCTCCTGCCGGGCCGAGCTTTTGGGTCAATTTGTCTAGCGGTGGGATTTTCTTGTAACGTACGTAGGAGCCAACGGGGCGCTCTAAACTTGGTAATCTCAATCGCCTATGGGGATGGGGTGGCCAAGCCCTGTCGATAAGAAGTCGAACATTTCCTCGTAGGTTGCCTTCGCTCGCGCCACTCCATTCATTTTCTTTCTTCCCTTTCAGAAATGTCATGAATGTTGGGGTAGCTCGAACCCCGTATTTCGCGGAGACCTCAAAAGCACGAGATAAATCCACCTTGATAAGGATAGCTTTATCACCGGCTTCTTCTGCAAGCTCCTCATACACGGGATACATTATCTTGCATGGTGGACAAGTCGCAGATGTGAAAAATATAACGGCGCACGAGGAGCGCGCAGAGGTTAAGAGCTCTTCTACCTCCCTATTGGTCGTCACGTTGCGAACATATCCTTTTTGGGCAGGGTGTGAAGGCTTCGGATAACCGGCGATCGAGCTTGCAGCGCCGTTTGCTCCAAAGGGGGGAGGCTGGTTGGCGGCAACAGGATGAGATCCTTCTGGGCCTTGGGTCGCTCCGCGAAGCATACCATCAATATATGGTTTCATCATTTGACCAAACGGTGTGCTAAGGAAAGTCTCAGGAAGGTTTCTGATATGGTCAGGAATACCCTTTCCAACTAGAAACGTGGCGAGATCATGTGTAAAATTGTTGCAATTGCGGAGGAAAAGGTCGTAGGACTAGACAAGAATATATAAGTCATTTTCCTGTCCTTGGCTTTTTCATGATCCACATAATTCATATCGTATACCAAGAATGGAAAATTGAGGGGCATACATACGTCCTGCGTGTAAACTTCCGCCAAAGACTCCATATATTCAATTATAACCTCGATTGGAAGTTCAGAGGTACCCATGTGAATCCTCTCAATAGGCTCCCCATGGTGTGTTGATCCAGGGGGCGCTTGCTGAATCCCTCTGCCGAAGAAGTATTCCACGCCCCCGAATACTAGTGACGTGTGATAAATCGCATCTATCTGGGTGCCAGTTATAGCAAGTGAAAGCTATTGGGAGTCAGCAGCCTTGTGACATGAGAAGTAGAAATCCCGCCCACGCCTACTTACTTGTCGAGCGAGACCCTGGTGTATATATCTGGTTAGCTGATGCCGTAACGGAAACAATAATTGAGGGTATCATGTACCTTTGAGATATCATAAACATATAAAACAACGTCCATCTTCTTTATGGATAGGGTGGTGGAAGTTGTATATCCCACCGTGCCACGGGGGAAATGCTATTGGATCGACAGTCGAGCAGTCAGGGCATGGAAATATGACGGTCTATACCTATCGCGAAGACGTTCAAAATCACTCCTAAAGAAAAGAATGGATATATTCCGAATTTATGCAGATTTTTGAATATCCCAGGCTACGATCTTGCATACGTCAAACGCGCGAGCTTGGTGATGGATGATTAAAGGCGACTTCCGCCAAGCCGACGTCACCCGCAGCCGCAAGGAAAGACGGCTCTAACTCCATTATTAACTCCTTAACTCCATATCCCCAACTGCGATTTAATATCCTGAATATGGTAAGTGATTAACAATTGATATATTAATATCATATTTACCAGGACCCTAGCTAACCAGCCAAACTAAAACCCACCGCAGCCACCAAAACGGCGCAGCGCACCCTCCTCCTCCACAGGTCCCAGAGAGAAGCGAACCCGCCAGTCCAAACTCGCCAAAGAGAATGATATCACGGGGGACGAAGAAGCGGAAATTAAAGAAGCATTTCATCTCTTCTCTACCAAAAGCGACGAGTATCCCGCTGAGAAGGAAGGCGTGATTAAAACCGAAGATGTTCGCCGGGCACTCATGTATGTTTTTGCGATTCTCCCCCTTTGCCCGTTATACGCGGCGCAAAATACCTCAACTGATAAAATAAACCTAGAGCCCTCGGCCTACCACCCACGGACCAAAAAGAACTAACATCCATCCTCTCCGCTGTCGACCCTACCTCCACAGGCCTCGTAACCTACGAACCCTTCCTGTCCGTTTGTGCCCTGAAACTTCACTCGCGCAGCGAAGACGCCATCTCCGCTGAAGTCGAGCATGCCTATAAACTGTTCACGCGCGGGACGGCAGGACCCATATCTGTGGCGCATTTGAGGAAGGTGGCGAGGGATTTGAAAGAAGATGTTAGTGAGGAGTTGTTGAGGGATATGGTGAGGGAGGCAAATGGTGGGGATGGTTTGCATGCTGGTGTCTCGTTGGAGCAGTTTAAGGGGGTTATGGTGAGGGCCGGGGTGTTTTGAGCTGGGAATGGGAATGGGATTGGGATTTATTCATTGTGGTTTCTGTTTGTTGAACTGTTTATTCGCTCTGGATGTTAATATTCTAACGTAGGCGTTTAGGATGGTATTAATTACATATGTTGACTGGTACTACAAACATTAATTAATGGTGTATGAATTGACTAGTAGTAAAGGTATACAGGATATTGTTCATACACAACATACTCCATTCACCCTCCGAGAAAACCAATTAAACGAAAAGCCAGAGCCTCACTGGTCTATACCGAGCGTGTGCTCAGGAGTCAGATGCTCATCACACTGCACCAGTCAACTGGACCAAAAATATAAAAGAAAACGAAGAATAAAGCAGGACGCCAAACCAATGCCGGTAAGTAAATGAAAGTCGTGTCGGACCTCTACTCCGTCCCATGTTGCCAACACATGCAAAAGGGGAGTTACACAATAGAAAAATCTAGCGGGACACATGGCACTATGCTGTCTCTTTTGAATACAATACAACCTATAATGATCGAAGCTCGATCCGGACATAAGAGCCTATCCGCTTCCCCGGGTATCAATGACATATGTAACGCCGAATAATAAAATAATACACGCGTGCAAAACGGGATTGCTTGTTCATGATTCATCATAATGCCTTGACCATTGAAAGGCCAGTGCCCGCATTAATATCAGAATGGGGCTCCTGGTTGCTTTCAAATGGTGTCACAGCAGTCTTCATAGCTGGGGTAGGCTGGATTTTATCTGCCACAGCAGAGCCGTTTTCACTGGAGAATGAGGAAGTCGTTGTATCAGAAAGATCAGAATCCGGCGAAGACTGGCCGGTTGCAAAGCCAGTCGATGTTCCCGAGGAGTCTGGTCGATTTTCCGTTTTAGCCGTCTTATCGATGCCAACTTTGCGTGAGCGTAGGATACCGCCTGATTGATCTCCTCGAGAATTAATTGAGATTTCCTGTAAGGGGATGCCTTCGTGCCCGGGTCGTTCCTCATCCATAGCCCCAGTCGCCGTATCACGCGCCTCATCGATACATTCATAAAACAACATGAATACACCGCCTTGTGAAAGCACATTGCTCTCACTGACTAAACTGACATCTTCATCACTGAGTCTGAACCAGCGCTCTGCGCTCTCCTTCTCTCCATCTGCGTCTATAACAGCCTGAGGTACAGTAGCCGGGAACGACTCGACCGAATATTTCCTATAACAAACGTAATGCCCATTCTCATGCCGACCGTAATGAGTTACCACAGCCCGTAGCTCGTAGCGTCTCTGGGGAACTTCGGGGTTGGCTCCAGGACGAGAAAGCATGGATTCTGAAGGATTGACGCCCCAAGACTCTGCCACCTCATCAGTTTCCCTTGCCAATTTCGACCCCAAACACCATTCACCTAGGTCCAAAATTTTCGGAAACCTTACATCAGCATAGTTTTTCCGAAGCATGCCGGTCATTTCGTTGAATACACTTCGGTTCACGTGGATTACAAAAGACTTCGGCGCTCTTGCAATGACCGCTTGTCTGGATTTGGTGGATGAAACACGATTCCGGGCGGGAATATGGCACTTCTCAGATAACGTCTTTTCAGAGAAGTCCTCATTCTCAAGCGCTTCCTGGACGATCTTTAATCTCGTCTCAGCAGAACTTCGTAAAGCTTCCGTCAATCGAGGGGTGCTGGCTCCCTCCTCTAGCTCCGCATCCGAATCAATCTCTTTCAACAGTTGCTCTAGCTGTCCTTGAGTTCGTAGAAGTGTACATTTAACACATTCAACGCCTTCAATAGGTTCCAAAGCTGTATACTCGTCTAAGCATTCTCGAATATCATACTCCCAGTTAGTACCCAGGGGCACCGTTAGACAGTTGAAGGGGATAAGTGAAAGTCCCTCCGTCCATCCACATCGCATACATCCAACACGTTGGGCAAGGAGGCCTTCGAGTGGGTTGCGGAGAGAGCACGTGTACTCTCCGTACCCAGGGGCCTTGAGTTCATCGTTAACCTGTCTCCGTTCATACGCTGGAAAGGGGCCAACTTTATGATTGTTCCGTTCCGTATCAACAAATCTAAGACCAGCGTCGCTAGTTAAACCCCTAGAAGCACGGCGTATCTCCTTATCCACTTGATCAACCACTTTCGAAAAGTATTCTTGCGCATCTTGTTGTTGCCAACTGCTCATCGACTTCAGTTCTGGAGGTGTCCACAGTTTTCGACCTCCGTATGACGGGCTGTTTAGTTTGTCGATAATTTCCTTTAGAGCGGTATGAGTATAAAAGGGATCCCGATCACCTAACTCACGAATATTCCTTTCCAAGAACTTATCCAACGTACGCAACGAAGCAAATCCTTGGATGATACTATTCTGATAACAGGAGTTATCCCAATTGCCAAGTCCAGGGGGACAGGGTTCCTTGAACCCCAAAAAAGCCTGCCCTATTCCCGAAAGACTCCTGCCCCGCGGAAAGGTTGTGAGTAACGAATTCGCATCCAAGCCTAGAATCCTCTGCATTGCGACACTCTTTGCGGCGTGCTGAGCTCTACGTGTCAAAGAGGAGGAGGTAGCGTCAGACTCAGTATCCTGACCAGTAGTACCCTCCTTGTCTAAAGCTAATATGATACGTGAGGGAGTAAAAAAGACGATGATGTTCCAGGCAGTTTGGAAGAGGATTGACGTGATAAGGTCGAGATACTTGAAAATATAGTAGGCCAAAAGCACGGATATTCCAAAGTACGCTATTTTAGATCGGTCAGGCATCCATTCGCTGATACGGTCATCTCGATAGCTATGTTTCAAGGGCGTAGTGTGAAAACGATGATGACGGCGGTGGGAAGAGAAATCCGAGGGGCCGGGCATATTTCGTGAGCGAGACAAGAGGAAGGCACAGGATGCAGCAGTTGAATGCTGGGAGAGGCATCAGGGCTTGTCACGGTGATTGACCAGAGAAGCTACTGGCTATCTGCATGTTCAGAATTGGCAGATGTGCAGAGTCGTAGTGTAGTATGCACAGCAATGCCACAGTGAATCCTTGGTGTAATTGATGTTGATGCTGAAATTGAAGGCGAGAGTTGAACCTGGGATATCACGGGGAAAGTTACGCCGGCGAGAGCACTGGTTGATACACTGCTAAGCCTATTTGGGACTAAGACGTTATCTGCGCCAATGGTCGCTATGCCCTGCTGGGAATTTTATGCATTGCCCAACGCAACAAGCGGGTTTCTTATCGCAAAATAATAAATAATTTGCACCTCTCCCCCACTAAGTTATATTTGTGATTCAATACAAAACAAATTGATATATTATCCGCAATCATGGCAAAGACCCCGAAAGTGAAGGCAAAGACGGCATGTATGTATTACCTCTACGCACATATATTTACAGCTACATCCTAACTGGTACTTAAAACATTTAGCAAAATCTATCCACTCCAGAGCTGCAAAGCGAGCCCTTTCTCCAACTGATAAATCATTATTCAAATCCCTTCCCCGGCCGGAACCGACCCCGACAGTCAAGCCACATGTCCTATCTGCTCAACACAATGCTGGTATTACGAAAAAGTCCAAATCCAAGCAGATGAGCCGCGCCCAGCGGAGGCGGCAAGAGAAAGGACTGGAACGCGCAGAGTTCGTCATGGATAAAACTGAAAAGAAAATATCCAAAAGTGTGGTGAGGGCGAAGGTTGTAAAAGAGCGAAGGGTAAGGAGACTTGCCTTTCTTTGTGGCAGTGATGCATTTTTACTGGAATTTCTCTTCTTTTTTGTATGGGCACTTTAATTAATGGAAAGCTAGTCGACATGGGAGGAGATGAATCAAAAGGCCCTTGCTGCGCTTGACAAATCCGTCTCAAGGAATGAGGATGAAGACGACGTTGAGCTTATGGACGAAGAAGGTGAATCAAAAGGGACGTCGACACGAACAGCAACAGCGATTCCTAAACCTTCGGTGCCACTGCAAAAGGCAGAGCCTGTCCAAAAGTTTGAATTTGAGGAAGACGGAGAGATTACTTAGGAAGAGAATATATACTGTGGTATCTGGCAACTCGAACGAAGAAAACGAAAGAAATAACGAAAAGAGAAAAAAAAAAAAAACTCGACGCATTGGGCGGAGGGAGCCCTTTCTATTTCTTTGGCCTTAACTGGTTGATCATTCGGTCGATTTCACCCACCGCAGGACCAGATGCCTTTGCTCTGAGCATTTCCAGGCTGTTAACGTCTTTGGTTTTGAGAGCCTCTTCCCCAGCGTTGACAACCATCCCGCACTTCACCCACATCTCGATTCTCTCGGCGACTGGCAAATTGGTGCATTTCGGGATAAATACTGAGGCCAGCTTGGTATTTCCAGCGCCTAGAATTTCATTGTAAAATGGCTAAGATGGATTCATGTTAGATTTGACCCGGATATATAGAATTAATGATTGAACGAATATAAAATCATGACACAAGAAGAGAGAAAGAGGAAATCGGGAATGCAATTTACCTCCCACCCAATCGGGGATTTCTTGGGTTTCGCAAGCTCCTCTAGCTCTCCCCAATCTCGTTTGGCTACTAAAGCCCTCAATCTCACCCACCAAAAAGCCTTCTCGGGTACCTTGAATTCACTCTGTATTTTGTTGGCACGTTTCCCATATCCAGATTTTATTAATCTGTAAATGGTTTCATTTACGCTTAGGCCAACAAATTCACTGCTGCCGTCCGCAATATCCTTGTCTAGCCCATCTTGGATTTTCAAAAGTTGAGCAGCTTCTGCTAGTGACTTCTGATGCGATTGCACGCTCGCATCTTTTGAATCCACCAACAGTCTGGATGCTAGTCGTAGTTTGTCTCCAATGGCTTGGGGGTCAGACTGAGCCAGGGCATCCCTTAAAAGTAGGTTAGATCCATCAACGGGACGATCATCCTGATAATACAAGTCTTTGAGTAACTCCACATCTTGAGATCGAGCAGAGGCCTCGACGAGCGCGGATGCGACGGGGCGAGTATTGATTGTCCGGAAAAAGCTGGCGAGGGGAAGTTTCCGTTTGAGCTGCAATAGGACGAAATATATAAGATCCGTATCACCACTTTCTATGGCCTTGTCTAGTGCGAGGTTATCCTCCTCCATATTCAAAAGCAGAGGCACCTGCCGTCCCGCTCGCGGTTCGAAATTAAGTAACTTGGTTGCCAGATGCCCACGACCTTCTTCATAGGCCGATTGTGCAATCGATTCAAATGATATCCCTCGCTTCCCCTGAAGTTTCTCCACGACTAAGTCGCAAATGTTGTCATCATCTTCAGCGGAAGTCTTGACTTTTTGGCTCGCCCAATGGACATAGATCTTATCCGTTGGGAGGCGGAGATATTCGGAAATGCGAATCGCAAGAAGATACTCGTGGCGGTGGATCAATCGTTCAATGAGCTTCTCCGGGGTTAGGCGAAGGTACTGTTCGTACGAGATAGGGATACCGATCCGATAGTCGCGTACTGCATTCAGAACACGCAGGCGTTCACACATATCCACAAAGTCATCGCTATTGTAAAGATCAATGACCGACTTTCCGAACGATGCTGCTTTAAGGAGCTGCTTTTGCCAATAGGTATTAAATTCGTGGCCCGCTGCTTTTACACAGGTATCGACTGCTTCGAGAAGGTTAGAGCGGATGTGCTGGATGTTCTCATCAGCTTTTGGGGATTTCTTTTCAAGTAGCCCAACTGAGTCGAGAAGAATTGAAGCAGGAGACGTGGAACCCAGCCTGAATACTTCCTCCGTAACATCTGTGGATATATTAGCTACTTGACGGCTTCCGTAATATAATTGGATACTATACCTGGGACCTTATGAAGAAATTCACAAGCGTCATTAGTGAGTAATCTCACACCGTCAAAATCCGGAATAATGTGGACACGACCATCATAAAAATACCTCAACAGATGTCAGCCATATAAGCTGAATTGAAAAAAAGAAACCGGGAACGCCAACCTTGCTGCAGCCCCATTGGGACCAACCATATGGACTTCATCTTCCCAAGAGAGAACAACGGAATCATTGCCACACCACACCACGTTATTTGGCGGCGTTCGGGCTCCAGAATTATATTCACTAAGTTTGTTTTGGAAGTCGCTGCTTACAACCCAGACTTTGCCATCGCCGGTATATAAAGCGACAAATCGCCCATTGGGAGATACGCTGACATGTTTAAACGGGCCGTTCTGTAACATACGGTCCTCAGCCTCTGTTGCGTCAACAACATAAATCGTTTGGTCAACTGCAAGGAGGACTTCGACTGAGCGCGAAAGAGTGTAATTTGGAGGAATCAATGACCATGAGGATACATCCCCCTCAGGAGGAGATGCAAGTAATTTAGGCCGTGGTTCATCATAGCGAGAGACAGCAATGAGCTGATTGTTATTTAGGAGAGCAACAAAACCGTCCGACCAAAAACGGCAGGATTTCACTCCATGTTCCTCCGCGACCTAAGTTGATTAGTTAGTAAACAGGCACCGATAAGACCGGCTAGACACATGCCATACAGTTCCTAGAGAAAACGGTGTAAAGTCCGCATGTAGACCATAATAACACCGCACAGTGCCATCTTCGGTCACTACAAGTAACTTCTCATCGTCAGACCAACCTAGGCCCCGGATTGACCCATGTTCCCACTATATCAAACATCAGTATAAATGGTTCAAAATGAGGTAGATCAAACGCCTGTTATGACAAACATTAATCCGGCTAATTCGTTTGCCAGAAAAAGAAAAAATATCGATAGATGATTTCGCCGTCTCTGCATCTCTATACCTCTGGAGCTTGCTTTCATCGCGATAGAGAGCTGGGGCAGTCGTCAGAAAAGAGGATCATATATTATCAAGTTATTGTAAAACGTAAACAATTCACCTATAGCTCCTCCATATGGAGCTCCAGCAACTATGAAGTTTTCTAACTCGAGTTCCTCATCAAAGACAGCATCGTATATTCGGATCTTCCTGTAGAATCGGTCTCCCACTTTCTCCCAATCAGCTAGAGGGTTTGTTGGAGCCATAGGAATTGCAACATTGGCATCAAACGATGAACAGTATCGTCATTTCATAGGATTTTTCTACCTCTGAGTATCAAAATTGGGTAAGATCATAACATAGCTCGTTCGTGTACATGTACAGTACATAGAGGAGATGACTGCTGGAGCTTCTGTAGCTTACGTAATGGATGATACAGTTGAATACGCCAATAAAACATGTGTCGCAACACCGCATTTTTAGTTACGGTAACTGTAATACAAATGACATGTGACTACCACCCTCAATGAATAGTACAGAACGTGGAACGACGTCAACGACGACGACGACAACAAGAATATTTTGTCATTGTGCCTTTGATGTTGACAGCTATGCCTTTTTGTTTGACATCCTCACGTTGAGGATCCATCGTTTTATGCAATGGAGTACTCTAGCCTCCATGACAGAATAGAGGACCTCTCCGATCTTGAAGTGGTCGTGCTTATAAGCCTGATTGCCTGCGAGCATTGTATCATTGATACGGAGAGGGAGGTATTGGATGACTTAGAACACGAGTTGATTTTGGTAAGCAATAGTTCTCTGCAATACATGTACATCATAAGCTGAATGGAAATCTGTTAGATTGCGGAGAATATCTTTGGCCTTTCCCACGCCACATTGAATTGTTCGCCTGGGACCACTCTGGAAGAGTTCAGTAATGCAATCCTAGCTCACGATGTGGAGAGACCAGACTATGATAGGCTGTCGTCATTTACTAGTGGTGAAACTGGAAGAGTAAAACTTCTCTTTTTCTCTCTCTTAAGAAGTTTTCATATTCGTTTGTTACTCTCTTAGATGGAATGGAGTTTTTCAGTCAACTACAATGAACTTCGTGGCTAATATTGCTATAGAGCGTTGATCGACTTCCGTTTCGAAGTGGAAAAATATCTCTAGACAAGTCTAGCTCTCGGGTGCGAACAAGCGTGCTCGATGATCGCAAGGTGGTCAACGTTGTCATTGCTAAAAATTTCGATCTGGTGCCTGATCATGTCCAAATACTAGCACTCGACGTAAGTTGATCTTTGGAGCTCGTCGGAAAATTGATCTGGGCATCTAAACAAAGCACATAACTAGCTTATTCAAACTAAACGAATCTATACACGGACCGCTTTCCACAGTGCACCGACGACCTTTCTTTTTATTCCACTTGTTGAGTCCAAGCCCCAAGGGCTGTCTTCGCTGTTTAATCGTCACTTGGTAAGTCGATGTTCTCCTGAGCTTCACTTTTTGGGAAGCAGACGCTAAACTTAGGAAAAGAATGACCACATTTTCATGTCATATTATCACGATCCCCAGAATGGGTTAGTGAATCTCGAAGAGAGCACTGGATGGTTTTCGGATGATCGGGCATCAATATCATCCGTCGTCCGAAAGCCAAGCCTGGCGGTACCCAAAGAGTTCGATGCGGCATATTCAATTCGCGAAGAGGTATGGTTCTTTACATTATATTGTTTCTTATAACCTTCCCATTCTTGAATGCATTAACGTATCTCCAGCATGTCAATACACTACGGCAACTCAGCAACAATGTCACTCTATCTGCTGATATGAATAGCTACCTTCAAAATATCATCATCTTTCTCCGGATGAATCGAGGGGTGGCTGGTGGGATGACTTCCGCTTCTACTCGCCATTTCTATCTTCTTACCCGGTTAGTCAAACCGCTATTCGCCTATTTAAAAATATAATTGCTGATACGTTCGCCAGATGCCTTGCTCCCTTACAACGCGTGGATTATGTTTTCCCTTCCTTAGTGGCGCTTGCTGCTAGGAGGGTCTATCGCCACCGCATTTCCGTAGCCGAACCGGCGAGTGATCGAAGTCTGATGTATGGTAGCACTTTGAAAGCCGTTGATTTAGTATTGGCGGATGTGACCCCCGAGATCATTATTGAGCAGGCTTTGGCAGATGTCGAAGCACCTTTATGAATGGCCGCCTATTAGCCTTTATGGCAATATTTCAACCCTCCCATAATCATAGCTTATATAGTTATAGAAGCAGAAGGATATCAATACGGTATATCCTGTGTATAATCAGTCTGGAACACCAAATTCGGCAAATCTAGCAACGGACTCGGTAAGTGAGTTTTTTTTATCCCCCTCGGAGGGCCTTTCAATTCAAACAGAACTTTCCTCTATTACCTTCAGTCAAGGTAAAATTTTGCAGTTTGAGTTCTACTGCCCGGTTCATTTACTGATATATTCCAGCTTCTCCAGTTTACCACCCTAATCAAAGGCCTAATAGATATCTGGGTGTGGCTGCTGCTGTGGTAGATGGCACGTATAGTTTAATCTTTTCGTGCTTAAAAGTCGCACTGAGCTATGCTCTGCGTGACGAATTCTTGGGGAAAGGATTGCTCAATTTGTCCATTCAGATATTTTATTGTGCCAAAACAGATTTATACCTATTTGGTACCCATTTTCCGAGAATCCTTTACATTTCTTTTTTTTCCCTTGTACCCCCAAAGAAATCGAGCCAATACGTCTGCTATATCCTCTGAGCGCTTGGTTTTGTCCTATATTTCTTCTGCTTAGATGTCATTCAATCTATGATTCTCAAAAAATTGAAAACTAGCACCGAGCGTCAACCATGACAGGAATAACCCACACCAGCATGATCATCTTGAGTATTTACATAGCCTGGACATTGACATCGCTCTCTCTAGTCGGGAGGAATATTCCCAGAGTGATAAATAGTTCTAATATGTCAACATTTTAATATGTGAACAGGTCATGGTCAACCAGCCTGTGGGAAGATTTTCAATTCTCAAACTCTTGTTTGACGTTATTATCTGCATTCGAAAGAAGAAAAAAGGCGCAGATAGATGATTCCTTTTTTCCTGCGCAGTCAGTTCTTGCTACTTCCAGAGCATACGCCAGGGGACGGTGTGTCCGACTTAGAGAGAGCAGGCGCTTTCTATATCTAACCACCCCTTCTCACCCGCCACACCTCATCTCCAACGCACCATCAACCACTACGTCACAATCCTCAGTCGACAGTGCATCCTCCGTTAAACATACTATAAAGAGAGAGAGGGATTGCATCATCGATACAACAACTCTATCATCTACAACGATTAGAAAATGAACAACCCACCTTCGCCCAAGATGCCTCCCGCAGAGCCAGAGGATGAGTACGATCCTTACAAATACCCTGAATTCTACGTAGGTCACACTCTGATAGCCGGACCCCCGCCCAATATTGACACAAAGATGACGGTATGCACATTACCTGCATACACTTACTAATCTCCCCTCCTTATAGCTCCCCAATATAACCCAGGCCCCCGTCCTCGTCAACCTGCCTGCCCCCTTAATACCCAAATTTCGCCACAAGGACCAGGAGTACAAACTCCTCAACCACCTCTGGCACGTACAGTTAGGCCAGGACCAAGTCCGCCACCACTGGAACATCCAAGCACTGCATCACTTCTGGCGCACGTGTGGACCCCCTACATTTGAAGGCAGACGTTATGGCTGGTCAGCAACTTGGATCGTTGGTGCCCTCGACTCGCTTAAAAAGGATCTGGAGTTGTTGCAGAGGGCGGCGGATAGAGTGACGAAAGGAGGGCGGATGCGTGCGCAGGCTAGACAGGTTCTGCAGGAGGTGGGTATACAGATGGAAGATGATAAGTGGGTGAGTGAGGAGGAGGTGAAATTGGCCGTGAAGTTGGCGAAGGAAGTCGTCGGGGATGAGGGTTGTGCGGGGGATGAAGAGGTAATGATCAAGAAGCTTTTGAAGGGTAAGGAAAGGGAGAGGGAACGGGAGGCGGGAAGGGTAGGATTGGGAAGGTTGAGGGCGAGTGGGAGAATTGGGAGGGCGAACAGGATGACGGCCAAGCTTGATGGCAGGCAGAGCGATGCTGGTGACACCAGCGCTGGCGATGAGTCTCCCACGCATAAACCACCTCGGGCACGGAAACAACCCATCACTCTTCCTGGTTCCTCTGCCGTTGATGGTTCGGAGACGGCCAAGCAGGCATTCGGGGTGGCGCATCGTCAGCGGGAATCCAAGCAAAAAGGTCATCAAGAACAGCATAGTGAGACTATGGACTTCCATTCTCATTTGATTTGTTTCCATCCCGAAACCTCGTTTTCCAAAGGGAAATAGCTGGCTCTCCACTACCCATGGATGTGGAGATCCGGGTGTCTGAATATGAGGTTGGTTCTGGATCGGAATCGGAACTTGAGCAATCGAGAAGCCATGCGCTGCTTGGGGGCGATGGTGCAGTGTCGGCTTCTTTCAACAGTGAGGAGTTCATTTATCCGAGCGAGGGCTGTTTTAAACTTACTCCTCCTCCATTGGAGAAAAGGGGCTGAGGCGAGAACAAATGCTGTTCCAGGAACGCTGGTGTTATTTGGCTCCTATTATTCTTTACATTCCGCTACTTTCTTTCAGCTTTAGTATCAGCTTGTGTACTGGCTTAATTCTCTCCGTCAGAGCCGCAGATAGTATTGAGAATAGATATAATTTTTTTTGTTAAAAAACAAAAAATCAAGAATGGGACAAAAGGTGAGAATTATACAGAAAAAACGAGCGTCAGGATACCCGCCTCTGGACAATGGTAGAAACAAAGAAAACTGAAAGAAAAAGAAATGGGTATATATATATATATATGCACCTAAAGGCTCAGATCAATCATGTATGTCATCATACCCTATATATCATACCATCATCAACAAAAGCAATATCACACCCCGTTCCTCACCCTCCCTCCGCGTTCCCGCGTTCTCGCCCTCATCCGTATAAACATTTCCTTCGGCTCATACCCTCCACCATCGCCACCACCCCCACCGCCAACACCCACAAGTCCGTCCTCCCCCCTCACAACCGTAACTTTCTTCCACTCATTCAAAATCGCCTCGATCTCCACCCTCTCATCTTCCACAATAGCATCCATCTTAATATCATTCCGATCATATCCAAACGGATCCTCCAGCTGTGACCCAATACCCTCAATGCCATACAGCGTGAAAATAACAACTGAGACGATGGGTATAGCCCACCAACCCATTTCATCAACCATGGCAAAAGGTAGTACAGCGCCAAAGAGCGCAAGAACCTGTTTTTGATGGATGAGATGTGCGATCGGGATCGGCGTTAGCTTAATGGTCTCCATGTGTCCATACGCGTCCGTCAAGGCGTTGAGTTGGCCTTGTAGGTTGCTCGCGCCCGGTGCTGTGAACCAGCCACGCTCCTCACCGCGCTTTATAAATCCGTCGATGAAGAAGGTTAGTTGGAGTGGTAGGCCCAGGCCTTCGTCTTCATATGCCTGCAGGCCCATGGGTAATAGGCCGTCGTATTCCGGGTTAAACACCCGCTCACCACCCTCATCGTCACCATCGGCACCCGTGCCTGCACCGTTACTTTCCGGGTGCCGAAGTATCATACTACTCTCCACCGCATGGCTGAGGCTCGCACTCCCGCCGCCACCATTACTCCCATCACCAGGGTTATAATTCAGCGCCCAGGCCGCGCCCCATTCTGCACGTAGGTAATTCTTCACAGCGTAGGGAATCGCCATGAGTACGCGGATGGTGCGCTCGACATCGTTTTTCTCAGCGAGGGTGAGCGGGCCGGCTTCTCTGTTATAGGCGTGTGTGAGGATTGAGCGGGTCAGGTTGCGGACTGAGGTGTTTATGGCGGCGAGGTTGTTGCGGCCGTCCCAGAAGCGGTTGTAGGATGTTTGGTTGCGGAAGACGAGGATGAGGCCTACGACTATGGAGAGGGAGGGGATCTTTGGTGGTGGGTTTTCCCTTGCGTCAGTTTTGTCTGTTTGTATTTTGGCTTGTAGGAGGGGGATTGTGGGCGATTTGCCTTACGATTGTCGGAGGTAGGCCAAGGCTCTCGTAAACGTATTTATCCAGATAGACAATTAGGGCCGTGAAGAGCGCGTGCAGGGTGACGGGGATGAGGATTGCGCCGTGCACGGCGCCTTTTATGAAGCGGAGGACGAGGGGCCATCTGTTCCCAGTCTCAATCTCAGTCTCAGTGGAAAGGTTCTCGAATTGGGGAGTTTTTATGATGAAGGCATTTTTTTAATCGATTGGAGTAAAGAATGACAAAAACAGTCCTGTATACCGGCCTGTATATCACCAGGCTGAATATCATACCTCCGTGGCTTCGACCGACGTGACTTTCGAAACGGATATGTTCGTCTCCGCAAGTGATGTCGCATGCTACCACCATCGCCGTTTTTAACAGGGCTCAGCGGTGGTGGCGGCTCAGTGAAACGCATAGTTGGGAAGGGCATTAGGGTAAATAGTACGGAAGGGAGGGAGGACAAAGGAATGGCCCTGGAAATGGGGGTTTGCGTTCGTTTATTTTGCTTTTGGTGTTTCAGAGATTTAGAGTTGCGATAAGAAATTAAGCTTAATATGCCAGGGTCAGATAAGGTGCGGGAGCTTATCTTATCGGCGCTGGCTGGTGGCGGGCTGTATCGATGGATGAATGAAGGAAAGAAAGAAAGGACATAAACTGGGAATGATGGTTGGAAATAAACATTTCTCGAACAAAGTGAAGAAGGATGGTGAAAGGGAGGTTTGCTGCATTTAATTGCGATTTTGTTCTCACACCATTGTTGTTTTAGATTTTAAGGGAGGGGGTGAAACTCGGCACGAATGAGGCGGGGAGTTGGGATCAGCAACTAAAATATGCATCAGGGATTATATCAGGGAAAATATGAATATTGTTGTCTCTTCTACTATGGAGAATCCTTGTCCTTTTGCTGTCAAATAGCTAGCTGATTTATTAGTGGATGGGTACAGTGTGGCATTGCCGGCAAAGAGGGCATTTTCAACGTAACGGATTACAACAGATCAAACAAGAAGTAAAGAAGAAGAAATGGGGTGAATTTCATTCAGTAGCTACCATTATGTGTTTGTGTGTTTGGTGATTGATGTTTATGTGGGCTTGGCCTCCACCTATTTTGCCATGTTCGCTTGAACGCTATGAATAATAAAAACGACCACGAGAATAAAGAAGAAAAGGAGGAATAGAAAACGGGGAATAGATGATCATGGACAAAAACAGAGACACAAAGTCCCCTTTAGGCGATTCCAATTTCAATTCCAAATTCCAAGGAAACATTAAGGGGAGAGCGTGTAATGAAGGTGTGTAGGGAGGTTGGGATAGATATATATAGAGAGAGGGGGGGGGGAGAAACACAAGTCCAAAATATATTGTAGTTCCCCATTTCGCCACTCTTATCTTCCCGACAGTTCCCTGATCCAGATATAAAAAAATGAAAGAAAATGAGAAAATGAAAGAAAAGGGTTGCTGGGAGTGGATATAAAGGCATAGCACCACACCACATGCCGGTTGGTCTTGTTTGGATCTGTTGAGCATCAGTGTTCGCTGTTGGGTTGAGAGGAAGGTGTACAGTACCATGTAACGAAGAAGATATGTGACTGGACGATGGAGATGAAAAGGAACCATATCTGAACCCAAGCGACTGGCATATAAGTAAGCGGAACCAAAAGAAAACAAAACGAAAAGGGACGCCATTAGCAAAAAAAGAAAAAGGAAAGAAAAAACTACAACCGGCCAGCACGACCGTCAAATGCTAAAGGCCCAAAATCATTCCGCGGCGTTAATGGGGTATCTTCGAACATATCGTCTCCACCATCTCCGGGAGGCTGTAGTCGACGGGCAGCCGGAGCTCGTAAGGACGATGGGGGCTGGTTCCAGTTCGGTATGTCGATGTTGGGGCTAGGCGAAAACATTTCGCCTAATCCATGGGCTGCCTCACTTGCTCCATTTGTCGTTGCCGCATTCGCGTTCGCGTTCGCGTTCACATTAGAGCTCGAGCTCAATCGCCCTGTGGCTCCCGTTTCGGCTCGTGGAGTTGCCAGAGGCGTTTCATCAAGGTTCATGCGGTCAACTGCACCGGCTAGGTGGTCGTCGTCGATAGTTGTCGGTCTATTGCTATTCGGAGAAGAAAGGGATCTCTCCCCGGTCGAATTACGGGCGCTGGGACTCGTTGTGATGTTGTTGGGATAGTCTTGTATAGGCTGGTCTCGGGAATTGGGAGGCTCTGCATGCGCCTCGTCATCAAATGGGTCGTTCGAATCGTCTACTTCGGCACTTAGATCTGTATATGCACGGCAATTCGGGCATTGAAACATGGGATATTCTGGCGAGTGGATGAGGCGACGTATGCACTTGTAGTGCCACACATGAGCACAAGCCGCCATAAAAAGACATTGATAGGGACGCTGTATGATCGCATTAGCTTAATGAAACGACTCCAGTTCAAGGCAGAGAGCGAGAACGGACCAAAACTGAACCAAGACATATTGAACATTCCCTGCTCCCTGCATAATCTGCTGCATTGTTCCCCTTCCCCAGATTATTGATTAAAGCTGCTGTGTTTTTACTGTTGGTATCGTTTGTCAGTATGAATTATCCACGGTCCGGAACAATGCTAATGACACTTGCATATATGATATGCCAAAAAAGAAAAACGTACTTAAACTCATTTGCCTTTTGCTGCCACGTCCGATTGCATTCGATACGCATCCGTACACATCTGAAGATCATTTCCTCCCCTCCCCTGAAATCAATTCCTAATTGTAGAATATCACCATCTCTAACGGCATACAGCCTAGAAGCCATGTTGGGTTGGCTCAGGCGCATGTGGTTCAAAAAAGTTCCTGATGAGCTTCCCACATCTCGAATATGCCATTGGCCACTAACGAAGGAAAACTCGCAGTGTCTCCTGCTCACTACTTTGGATTTAAACCCAATGGGTGCATCGGATGGATCCGTTGGATTGTGGACGGGAATCCCATCACGCTCGGAATACCGGCCCACTCGAATCACTGAAGACTCATGCGGCAATGTCCGTGAGGTTGTTGTGAAAGGTAATGAAGGCCGTGAGTTATGATTGGGGTCTTGGTAGGCATAGAAACGTATCGTAGGCTTTAGGGGGTCAGATTTCGAACAGAGATCTGTGGAGGGCCCGGAAGTAGCGTCCTCTCGACTCCTGGGAGGCTCCATATTACCTGGCGTGGTGTTCTGGGTGGTATCGGCTGAGTTTTCAAGGCTGCTCTCACTGCGACCTTGAGTTGTTGACGGCGTTGGCCCCAGGTTCTGCGGTGGGTCTTGGTTGGCTCCTAATACATCTATGCGTGCCATATTCCGATGTCGTACCATTTCGGATGCTAGCTGTGACTCTGATGATTCCGGGTCGTTGGACGGGGTAGAGTGTGAAGATGCAGACGACGGGGGGGCGTGCGAGTGAAGGTCTGAGCTGGATGAGCTCTCGCTTTGTGCGGACAGGTTCGTAGAGAGCCTTAAAGTGTCAGTCTCGGGACATGGATGGCGGCCGGGTGTTGACTGGGCTGGAGAAGCTGTAGAAGTAGTGGTAGTACCAGTAGCAGTAGCCGGAGTGGAATCTGCAGTAGCTGCAGCGTTTGTAGCAGAAGAGGCTGAGGGAGTCGCAGAGTGCGACGACAGCCCGACAGCCCGTGTCAGGCTATTTCGATACGAACGATGGCCGCTGGAGGAGGGGCCAGACTGGTGGGAGTGAGTGTATGCTCTGAGATTGCTCAAGCGGCGCAAGCGACTGGGGCGCGACGATGAGGGCTCGGAGGAGGGGACTCTGGCAGTAGTGGCGGAGGGAGAGGACATGGACATGAACTCGAACTCGGACTCGAACAGACTGCGCTAAATGATTATCGCTGCTGCTGCTGCTGCTGCTGCTGTCGTTGTCGTCGTCCTTGCAGGCAGGTATCCAGGCGGGAAAAGGCGTAAGTCCATCCAAAATGCGGCACAACCAGCTAGGCACAAATTGGGATTGGAGAAGACGACACAGAGCGAAAGAAGGAAATATATCAAAGAGGACAACACATACACAATAACCCAACAGTCAAAAGGTAGAGGGGGACGTAGAGGCAGAGGGAGAGGGAGATGTTGTCGTTTTTAAAGCCAGTGAGGGTGAGACTGATGGAAAAGTCTGGAGGGGGTATGAAAAAGATGAGATATGGTTTGAGTTAAATATGTTCATACACAGATACACACAGAAATAACTACTAGGGGTTGAGGGCAACAACCGCGGTGGGTTTATTTATTTATTTATTATTGTTCAATTAATTTTTTTTCTGTCCCTTTTCTCTATCTGACGCTTTGTCTTCGGGAGCTGGTCGACGTTGAACAGGACCTGGTCTAGTTGGCGATATGATCGCCCACCTCAAGCGCATCTGTCGGTCAGAAACGATATAGTGAGAAACAGAAATGAAGCATCTGAAATGGACGAATAGACGCTCGTTCTTTTGATTGATTTATTTGACATAGTTGAATGATTGTGGTGCTCTACAGTTACTAGAGTATTTATACAAAGGCCTCCAACAACGCAAACACCAAACCAGCCCAGCGCAAATAAAAAGGAACCTTTGGCTACTTTTGCCATTGAATAACATATCTAAAAAACAACTGGACCAAATCACCACAAAAATCCAGGGAGAAAGGCTTCTTTTCGGAGGATGGACAAAGACCAGCGAGACAAGCTAAATAAGCCCGCCGAGTTGCCATGAGAAAATAACACACAGCCAGATTCCTCTCGCCATCGCAAATCACGATTCACCCAGGGATCCACCTCCAGATTTCCCACTGTTTAGTACAAATTAAGGGTCGGTTGTTGCTAAATAAACAGGCCGCTAACCCCGCGAGTACAATGCTAGCTGCACGCTACCACCTGTCTGTTAGCTCTCTGAGCCGGTTTCTGGGCCGTCTCGTAAAGGCTTCGCCGCCTGTCATTTGGATATCAAGTTTATCAACTGACCTGCACACATCCTGGCTGCTGCAGTTTTAGCTCCAATGTCCAATTCCTGGCAGAGCCTCTGTCATCTCAGTGCAATTCTTGGTCATGGAAATTAATATGAAATTTGACACTGCACACGGCGATCTTTTCTGGCCTCAAGCCTCAGGATCCCAATTTCCGAATTTTAACCTTGACCACGTCATAAGAGACGCCGGGTTGAATTATTTTGAACCTATTTTGAAACTCCCCTGTTGATCCATCATGATATAACAGGTATATCTATGCTTCACTGCAAACGTAAAAGCTTTTATTTACATTTTATAGCCGAATATGCGCCGCCCAGACTCAGTTACTACCCATGAAAATATTTAGAGAGCAAAATCATCCTCCTCTTTCTCCCACCCCTAAACACAACAAACAAGATTCCTCCGTGAGAAGGAATTGATTGAGAGACGGGAATTTTCCTCAATTCCCAGCCCAGAGATCTCCTACCCGGTCCATATTGGCCAACTCTTCAAAATAAAGTTATAAAGTGGTCCCGAAACTTGATCACAGTTCATCTTCGACGATGTGGTTTTGTCGGAATTTAAACTGTTCCCTGACAATCCTTTTTCATGCTGCTCCGAAGCGAATAGAATCACTGAAGTATAATAAAAAAAAATCTATCCTTTCACTTTGATCTGAATAAAAAAGAATGAAGAAAATCAAATTTATCTTATTACAGCTTCGATTAATAATATATTATAGATACTAGGAAGCACGACACAAACAATAATCTAATTATTTTTTTAAAAACCGGAGCTTGTTTAGAGTTTTAATAAGAAAAGTCTACATATATATTAAATCCGGGAGAAAACCTCTGAAATAGAAAGGCTTTAATATGAAATTAAAGCGAGTAAAACGGAGCATCGCTTTCAATTTATTACAGCTGTTATTTTCAATCTATTTGTACAGTACATGGAAACTATTAAAATCTAAAGAATTTCAACTGAGCAAGAGAGTGGCAATCATTAAAAAGTTCAGGGAAAAAATCAGAATTGTTCCAGGTATAAGGTTTCCAGCTATGAAAAATCCAAGAGGGATTATCCAAGGGGGGTATCCAGGGGAGAGTTCAGCAATTCTTATTGCCAAACAATAAACACGCATGTAAAGTATCCAGCTTGAAAAAAAGACGAGGTGGGTATTCAGAGTTAAGAAAAATGCATGATAGGGTATGATCTTCATACAAGACAACATGCTTAAAACAACACACAGAGCACAGGTGTATGTTGGAGCCTCCAACATAGCCACAGCTAAAATGGGTCTGGCACGCTGGAGAGATCGATGTCTGATTCAAGGCCACGAAGAAGCTTGAGTATCTCATCCATTATTGTTTGACTCCTCACCAGTTTTGATTCTTCAGGTATCTGCTGTCCTGGGGCAACATGAACAATGTCCCCTGTATCCAGCATCCGTGCTCAATTACCTAAAACAAGAACCTCCTCATCATCCTTGTTGCTACTCACTGTCAGTTCAAAAATGGCACTATTCAGTTCAGTCATAAGACCAGGGACAACCTTCAAATTGGACTTCTCCAATTTATACACGTTGAATGAGTTGGGCACAAGATATTCATATACCTTAACTATCTTTGTCTGGCCGATCCTCAAAACCCGTCCAATTGCCTGCATGGTGAGAGCTCTGTTTTGAGCAATGTTAAAACAGTGAACATTGCGGCATAGGAACTGGAGATTGAAATCTGAACTGAAACCTTTGTAGGCTTCAATGAACATCATGGGCTTTTCATGGTCTGTATTGAATTCTTCAATGGCTTTTGACCGCTCCTGTGCCTTGAGATGGGCATGAAACACCACACAAGTGATGCTGGTGAGGTAACATGCTCCAGCAATCAATGCCTGTTCACCTGGGCCATCAGTTCAGACAATTGACTTCTCTTTGAGTTCAAAGACCTCAGTGCTAAGGCGTTTCATCAATTCTTGTAGTTGTGGGGACTCTCGCATGACAAGTGTCAGAGCCTTCTCGCGGTTTTCAGGCGTGGGGACGTCTATGTCTGGGGGAAAGGGAGGGGGGCGGCAGCGCGGGTGGCATTCCGCGGGTACACTTGCGCTTCTGCCTGAGCTGCAGCCTCTGAAAAGTCCTCACTGCCTGGAGCAGTGGCGGCCAGGACGGCTTGGGCGGCTTGAGCAGCTCTGGCTTGGCCAGTAACAGCAGCGCTTCGTCTGGTTTTGCGATCTTGTTGAGCCATTTAGAGAATAATCGCATATGCGCGGCAGCATTTACGATCGACAGTGTGTTTTTTGCCAACACGGTTCCATGGACAAGATGGAAGCCAGTCCACGATGTGAACAATGTTAGCTGTCGATATTTGCCCATGTTCATTATGAGCTGACCCTCCTTTGTGATGATGAGGCCGCGGTGCAAGTGGCAGGTTATCAAGTGGTTTTCGGCCAGCTGCGATTTCGAGAACGGGCACATCACCACGCGATGTTCAGCGGCAGGGATGTTTGATTCGATGGTTGGCCCACCCTCCACCGGCAGCCGGCTCATCAGCGTGCGACGGATCATGCACTGTTGCCACACCTGGCCAATCAGAACGCCAGCAACCGAGGCCTCCACCGAACTATCCCATACATACCGATTAATGGCGTCCGACGTCAACCGCATCAGTGCCGCTGGGTCATCATCTGGCACACTGAATGGATTTATTGAGTCGGTGATCCCTGCCGCACACAATTTCAACTTCGGGCCCACGGTGAACTCATCTCTAGACCTTTAAAATCCCAGAAGGAATTGAGGAGAGGGGTGGCGGTAAGGAGGAGATTGAAATCAGGCTGTAGGCGGAGACAGGTCTGTGATATTAGAGCGGAGGAATTTCGAATGGTATTCATCTCATTGAAAACAGCAACAGAAAACCGGTGACTCAGATTCAAAGAACACGAATCTGAATCAACACTGAGGTTGGATCTGGACCAGGATAGCAGCGCGCTGGGACCGTTTCTCATCATCAAACTCTGATATGATGTAATGACGACGTTTCAGTGGCTCTCTGTGGTTGGCTTGAATATCTTTTGGTCAATGGTGAGTTTCTCTTTCACCTGCAACAGGCCCTTTTTATCATCACGGTAGTCATTGTAGTAAATACATATCTTCAGTTTTGAAGTAACAGCATCAAACTCCTGGCACCATTGGCTAACAAGCCCAGAGGGGAACCACAACAATAATGAGTTTGGTGCCGTATTTTGCAACATCAAGATCAAGTTATTGTGATTCAATCAGTATCAGTCAATAGTTCAGAGCAGGTCTGGCTGAGCCTCCGCCACTATTGGAATAGATCACTTACAGAGAGCAAATATGCTATGGTAACCCAAGTTTTCCCAAGGCCCATCACATCACTTTTGATGCACCCGTCAATCGTCGCAGACGCACGGAAATCACGGATGGCTTGGACAGCAACTGGCTGCCAAAACTTGAGGGCAAGATGGCGTCGCATACCCCGGAGTCTCAGTATGGCAGGGTTGACTATGCCCAATTCACTCATTGTCCTGTGGTTGATACGCGGGGTTGTCCAAAAACTTCTGGATTTAGTAAAATTTCGTGATCGAGTCCTGTGCCCGCATGATAATTTCATCCCCCTGATCCTTTTGAAGTTCCACTGCCCAGTTAACTGAATCCGCGGGGAGATATTTTTCATTTCAGAAGATATCAAATTTTACTGTGGTGTCTGTCGCCCCTGTACCGCGCTCCTGCGAGGCGACTGCCCGGCGTAACATTATCCATTGCCAATATGGTTCATCGAGATTCATTAAATCAGAGATTTTGGTTAAGGCGATTCGTTGGCGGGGGTGATAAGACCTCATCGTTCCAATGGGCTGTTGGAGACTCCAACGACTGGCTGGCGGTTGGGGTGCTCTGTCCTTCCATTGTTGGGGTGGACGGTTCCATTGACGAAGGGTTTCAAAGTTCTCGACGGCGTGGTCATCCGTTCAGGGCGGCTTGAGGAAACACCTCTTCCGCGGGCGGGAGGTTGATCGGCCTCTTTCAGCATTGGAATTGGTTCGTTTGCGGCCTCTTGTGGCGAGTACCGAGGATAATGGGGCGCTCATTGAGGCGGGGTGGGGAGCGGAGGCATCTCATTGGCTCCATATTGCCAATCCGGGCTGCACATTGGCCAAATAAACGCGGTGAACAAAGGGCGCTAAAATTGCCACGCCCCCAGCACGAGGAGATAAGAGGGTTGATGTTGATGTGGCGTGGTTCGCCCCGTTTGCCCCGTTCGCCTGAACCGTGGCTCAGTCTTTCGCCCAGGCTACAGTAGTTAATAAGTTAAGTTTGGCTGCATAATTATTAGTGTTTAAAGTCTCCAGATGACAGCATCTGTATACGAAACTCGGCCAAAGGGGGAAACTCCTTCCTCTTTCCCGTCCAATCCCAGCGCTTACCTTCTTCATTATTATTCTGGTACCCCCGGTTTTGTTTATTTTAACTTGAATTTTTTTTTGTTTTTTTTTTTCTCTCTCTCTCTCATAGTTAGTTAACAGAAATAAGGAAAAAGAATTCAAAAACAAAAACTTTTAAAATTTCTTTTACAAGGTTTTTCATTCTACCTAGTAATAAT
The DNA here is from genome assembly GCA_002110485.1 of Emergomyces orientalis. Lineage (NCBI taxonomy): Eukaryota > Fungi > Ascomycota > Eurotiomycetes > Onygenales > Ajellomycetaceae > Emergomyces > Emergomyces orientalis. The sequence goes on from MOWL01000003.1 coordinate 871,875, forward strand.
CATAAGACCTTGGTTTCTCGCAGTTCATATCACGTGGCTGGGTTCTCGATCCCTATAAGGAGTTGTGGCTTGGGTTTGGGCCGCCACACATTTGAATCCAACAAACCGCGTCGATGGCAGACGACACTTCTCCAGATTATAAAGCTCTTTTTTTGAGGGCGGAAAACGAACGGAAAGAGGCACACGTCCGGTGGAGGCTAGCAGAAGACCAGCGCAAATACGCGGAAGACCAGTGCAAATACGCGGAAGACCAGCGCAAATACGCGGAAGACCAGCTCAAATACGCGGAAGACCTAAGGAGACGGGCCGAGGAGCGCAGTCAGTCTACTTCTTTTGGGGAATTCATTCAAGCCTGTCACAACTATCTTTCTCGACCATTAAAGGTTGCAGATAGATCTTGCGCTACGAAAGGAACAGTGCCAAAACCCACAGGAAAATTTTGTCCCAAACAGCTTCGCCCCTGGACCGATTGCCCAAGAGAACAAGAAAAAATTTACAACTCCGTTCGCAATTTCCTACATGCGTCTAACGAAGATGCCCCACGGCTATTTCCTTCTATTTTGGCGTTAGAGGACCTTGGCCGTCGGCTTTGCCGCCGGGCAATAGCTAGCGAAAAAGACCTAGAGAGCTATGAACGATTTGCTCTTGAGGATCATGTGAGTGATGTGATTACAGAGCTAGGTAAAATCCCAGAAGCTCAGAATGCGTTTGAAATACGTGATGGAGTTGATTTCGAAAACCACGGTAATACCTTGGACTATGACGAAGATGGTCCCGACGGCCCAGTTGTGGTGAGTGAATCAGGTTCACGACGGCCTGTACCTGACCAGTTTTGCATCCATCGCGTGGATCGCGGCAGTAACATCTTGATCGCAACCGTCGAATATAAACCGCCTCACAAGCTTCCAGTAGAGTACCTTCGCGTAGGCCTCCGGCCAATGGACTTCTGGGAAGAGGTCGTCCAACGGGCAATCATCCCCACCGATCCTGCAGAGAAATTAAAGTACAATGCAGAACAGCTGACAGGGGCGGTTCTGGTCCAAGAATATCATGTGATGATTAATGAGGGCCTGGAGTATTCCTATGTGACCAACGGGTTTGCTCTGGTCCTCCTCAGGGTACGATACGAAGATCCTACGACACTCTACTACTACCTCTGTGAACCTAATATGGATGTTGATCGTGGAGATATTCAGAGCCGGCCGATTACGGCTGTCGCTCGAGTGTTGTGCTTATGCCTGATGAGCATTCGTTTACGTCCTCGGGATCAAAATTGGCGCAACAATGCAATGCAACGACTAGACGTATGGGAAATGGATTTGAACTATGCTCTGTCTCAAATCCCTGAAGAGGAACTCAACAAAACCCCACCAGGCTCAGAATATGTCCCATCTTCTTCGAGTTCCGAAACATCTAGTGACAGGCGAGCCTCTATGCCGTCTCAGGCTAGCTGTGCTCCCGAAGGAACCACACCAGATTTTCAGCCCATGGACTCATCGGACTCTGATTCAAACCAAGCAACGCGCGGACGGAAGAGAAACTTCAGCCAGATCACATCGTCTCCAGCCACTCAACAGTCATCCCAACCGAGCGACGATCGCCGTGACCAAACTTCCCAGCACACTGCGGAATTTTGCACTCAAAAGTGCTTGCTTGGCCTTCAGCAGGGTGGCGTGTTGGATGACCATTGCCCTAATGTGAGGCTGCACCGACAAGGTCAAGATAGCAACCACCATCTTATTAGTGTAGCGCGGCTGGTATGCCTACTAAAGCAGCAGCTGGATGAAGATCTTGATCACAATTGCACCCCATTCGGAATCAGTGGTGCATATGGGGCACCATTTAAGATCACCTGCGTTCCGTATGGCTATACGGTGGTTGGAAAGGGAACGACATCTCGTCGTTGGAAGGAAGTCTCACGCGAAGTAGATGTATATCGCATCCTTCGAAAGGCTCAGGGGTCTGCGGTCCCTGTGTTTCTCGGATCAATCGACCTAAAAATGATATACTTTCTACACGGATGCGGGCAGATACGACATATGCTGCTCATGGCTTGGGGGGGCAAGAGTACAACTGAGCTTGAGCACTCCAAAAAATTGCTCTCTGAAATTAAGAGATCAAGAGAAGAAATTCGTGCCTTGGGAGTGATACATCGGGATCTCCGGTATGAAAATGTTTTGTGGAATACGGAGCTGAAACGCGCTCTAATCATTGACTTTCACATGTCCGATTTGGATTTTCAACCGCCGGGGATGCGAGGTTTATATAAGAAATAAACAGGTCGAGAGTCAAAAAAAAAGGCAAGCACAGATTTCTTGCTCGTAATTATTTATATAGGCAATAGGCATTGCCCTTTCGCGAATATTAGATATAGGACTAGCTATCCCAAACGTTATTATTTTAATGAACACGTAAGCGAAAAAAAGACGTATACCAGTATATGTGTGAAATATCTATATGAAAAGTACTGTCTCTGATCCTCGGTAAAGTAGTGTACCCGAAGTTCCTGTTCTTCATCGTCAGTTGCTAGGAAGGATCATTGCGTACGTGAATTTAGTGATCTAAATACAATAGAGTCGGACGAATACCAGCATCATGATTGACAAGACCAAATTTGCGGGTCGTTTATGACGAGTATAATACTGAAACACCAACACTTTTCCACCCATACGAACTTAGCCCACCAGGAGCACCAGCCCCACCAGCAGCAATTGAGGATGCATATGATAGCGAAGAGCGTGGCTTCGGTCCCAGTGCAACACCAGCACTCACAACAAGCTCTTTAACTCGGCCCTCCCACAGTGCACGGATATTCCAGGACTGGTCAACCCGGAGCTTAATGACCGAATCGGAAGCATGAGGACTCTGATGGTGATCGTCGCGCTGGATGCCGGGAATATCATGCTCTGGATGCAGGGAAACAGCAGTGTCGGGCAGACCCATTTTGCGTCTCGCCCAAGTCAAATCATCTCCAGCAAGTGGAGAATTTATCTGCGACTTGCTTTTCTTTTTGCTCCGTCGCCATAATTCGCAGCCTGCTACCATTTCGCTCTCCCAGCTGTAGACGTTGAAGCCAAAACGGGAACTAAAAGCGAGATTTGGCGAGGCAAGGAGTGAATATGTGCTGGACATGGAGCCGGTAAGGGGTGTTAGAGTCAAAGTTAAGGTATAAGGAAAGGTGGAGTGGGGATTTTCGGTTGCGGCAGGTAAAGTGGTGAATCGCAGACCGGTAGATAAGCCAACGACAGAAGAAACAGGAGAATAATAAACCTCCCCACCTGCTGAAAGGAGAGAGAGTAAAGGTCGGCATGGCTCTTGTGAGGGATCTCCATGTTTTTGTTTTCTTGGATCGGGACCGAAGTTCCACAACCCTTTAAATCCAAATAGTGCATTGTCTGTACTGAACAGAAATTCTGAGCTGTATTTTCCGGTGTCATGAAATATCTGAGTTAATAACGTCGCCTGAGGTGCGGATTTGGATGCGGGAGCCCGGCTAGAACAAAATGCAAGAGAAAGTTGAGTAGTGGGCGATAAACGGCGGAGAAACAGGCCTGTGAGCGTAGTCGGAGGCGGGAGATGTAATGTCGCATGTAATAACGTGGCTTTCTTCTTTAGGTTCCTCTCACTGCCACCAATTGCTACATCTCCATCTCGACCATCTGCTGGGTATCCAGGGGGAAGACACGGGGCGTGGATTTGTCGATACCCCGGGACAAGTTTTCGGAGAGGAATTAAAGTACTTCGACTGGGTGTATCATTAAGCGGAAGGGTTGTGAATAAATAAGATATGGAACCATCTATCAGTCCCACTGTACCGAGAGTATACGTTGTCGCAAAATGGGGGGTCGAGAGTGATGATAGATTAACTTTCAGTCGTTCTGGAGTAGAGAAATCGAGCAGGGCTGTGAAATTGATGTCAGCATACGTTATGTCACACCAAACAGAATTGTGGCGGAAGTATTTGCGACGACATACCACTAGTCGTTGTCGTCAATTGTGAGTAGGAGTTATCGCGGTTCCATTTTGAGGCATCATAGAAAGCAAGTTGGATATAATCCATGAAATCACGCATTTTCGGAATAGGAGTCAATCAGCACTGATCTCTACGGGTCGTTCATTAAGGTGATGGAGGCCATATATGTAACCAGGGCATATATACAGAATATCTATTACACTTCTCCCCCTTCCCATTCGCAATAGATTCCGTATGCTCAATGGTGGTGGTGGTTCATTGTTCACACCCTCCAAAAAGAACGCGATGTCATATATTCGCTTATCTAATCATAGCTCTCCCGTATCAACATTGTTCCATCCCCGCGACATTTTTAATTTTCGATATCAGAAGGAAAAAAAAAAAAAAATTAACGGAGATCCGCAAATTCGACGGAGACGAGAACAAAGATATCAGAGAGACGCAGAGGGAACATATATATTATATTCGCCTTGCCACTTAAGACTCCTCTATCCATTTCTCACGCCCTAAACGGAGCAACCTCAACACACCACAACCACACACACTCGCTCATTATGCCTATCTCCAAACGGGCGCGGTTGGTCCACGAGTCCAAAGTCGCCAAAAAGTCCCACAAGGAACAGACCCGACGGCTGTTCGCTAATATCCAAACGGCCGTCACCGAATATGATCATATTTTCTTATTTTCAGTGGATAATATGCGAAATACATATCTAAAAGATGTCCGGACCGAGTTTGCTGATTCCCGGTATGTAAAGCACAAAACCGCATTGGCCCTTTTCAAGAATGTTCCTCTAGGCTATATCTACCCTCTCCATCCTGATATAAGTATCTATATTATACATAAACTGGAAACTAATAAATTGCCAGCCTCTTCTTTGGCAAAACAAAAGTAATGGCCGTCGCCCTCGGCAGCACACGGGAGACCGCCTGCGCCCCAAACCTCGAAAAGCTCAACCCTTACCTAACCGGCGCCGTCGGTCTCTTGTTCACCTCCCGCTCCCCGCAATCCGTCCTAGATTTCTTCGACTCATTCCACCCTACCGACTTCGCACGCGCGGGAACAGTCAGTCCGCGCTCCTTCACAATCCCCAGTGGCATCGTATATTCGCAGGCGGGCGAGGTACCAAGCAGCCAGGACCAACCGCTCAGCCACACCATTGAGCCGACGCTGAGGAAGCTGGGTGTACCCACAAGACTGATCAGCGGGAAAGTTGTTTTGGAGATGGACGAGGAGGGGTATCAGGTGTGTAAAGCCGGGGAGACGTTGGACTCGAGACAGACGACGCTATTGAAGATTTTTGGTGTCGCGGTTGCGGAGTTTAAGGTTGAGATGAAGGCGCAGTGGAATCGGGAGGACGGGTCTATTGTTATTTTGGAAAAGAAAGATCAGGATATGGAGGGTTGACGTGTTGAGTAATTTGTTTGCGGAGGAGGTTCATCATATATTGCTGATATGAATGGGAAGGGTGGAAATGGGATATCCTGCTGTGGCATGAAATTATGGAGTTGGAGTACAGGCGTTGTGTTTTACCTTTCCTCTTCGTTTGATCTTCTCGCCTGCTTTGTGGGATTACTTCCTTTAGAACGCCATTTTTTGGGCCTAATGAAGTGCGAAAATTCTAGAAAAGAAAAATTTCCTATATAAAATAAACCATGATGACTGTTTCTTCCTCTACTTTGAGTCCCAAATTACCTATCATGAGAAAATTTCGATGTGAGTACAAGTCAACGTGGAGTAAAAATCATAAATATCAAGACAGGCAAAAGAATATAAAAACTACCATGCGCAAACAAGGGCAATCGCACAACATGCGAAAGATCAATGCGAAGAATATTTGGACTGGCCAAATAGCCTTACCTGATCTTACCTCGAACTTCCTTCAGGAGCACTATTTCTTTCCTTCTTTCTCTCTTAATCATTTCCATCCGGCCCTAAAATACATACTTACCCACCCGATACAACCAGAGGCAACAAGCAAATGAAAACAGTGACAAAAAATTTTTTCATGCCCCTCAGGAGCGGGAGGCAATGGAGAAAATAAAAAAAATGATACAAAACCATCCAATCGAGCGAACCGATATGACCTAGAGGGGGCGTCATGTACAAGTGTGGCTGCAGATCAATTGTTGGCGGAATAAAAGTTTCTATGAAAAATGTTGGTGCGTGCGGGGGGATCACAATTGGCGTAGTCGTTATCTCGGAGAGTAGAAGAACTTAAGACAATACCAGGCAGGCCAACGGATGATGATTGTTCACGAAACACCCCGCCCTTACCCTGGACGGACGAAACTGGGTCAAAGAGAAATCGAAGAACCGAAGATACCCACCAACAAACCGTTGTTGTAAAATGAGAATATAGGTTGTTCAGTATCTCCTTTTGCTGCGGGGGTCATCGTAGTCGTCGCCTTCGTGATATCTTTTTCGGGAATACTCATCATCCCGTCGCCCATACCTATCTCTGTCCCGATCACGATCGCGGTCTCTGTCTCGGTAATCGCGATCTCTGTCTCGATCTCCGCCCCTACCACGATCTCCTCCCCGGTCCCGGTCCCGATCACGATCCCGATCACGGTCACCAAACCCATCACGAGGTCTTACCGGCTCACGATTACTTCCTGTTATACCACGGGGTTCTCGGTCATGCCTGCTACCTCCACGATGTCCTGCTCTATCATCAGAGGCGCCGCCTCGCCTAGAATCACCATACCCACCCATGCTATCAAACCCGTTTGTGCCACCTCCATACCCTCCACTGCGTCCGCCGCCTGGGCCTGAAGGTGCATTCGGCGGTGGCTGGCCACCCACTCCATTAGAAGGACCGAATCCACTGCGGCCGCCTGGCCCGCCTTGATATCCAATACCACCTCGTCCGCCAAATCCACGGTCGCCGCCACGGAATCCACCACGGAAACCCCCTCTGCCGCCAAAGCCACCACCCCGGAATCCACCTGGTCCGGATGGTGCGAATGCGCCAGGGCCCATTGGACGGGCCGGCATGGATTTCGTATATCCTCTTCCACCCAGACCACCGCCAAACCTGCGTGGTTTCCAGCCTTTCACCGTCCGACCGCGCTCAACATCGACCAAAACGCGGCGGTCTTTGATACGGATACCATCTGTCTCTTTGTAGGCCGCTAGACGTACCAAGTAAATTTCCGATAGCATTAGTTATGGGTTTCATTACCTTGCCTCATTACTCCAGCGGGGATTGTAGAAAGGAAAAGGAAAGAAAAGGGAGATGGGACTTTGCAAGGCTCGGGATTCTGTACCCTTCATATCCTGCTCACGCTCATAGACGATGAAAGCATAGCCTCTGTGTGGTTTCTTAGGATTCTTCTTTGGGTTGTGAGTATCTACAACAATGCGAATCTGATGGATATATATATATGCTTGAGTTAGCTCTTGAACCCCAGTTTTATTCCAAGAGGCGCGTCACTCGCAGAATGAGAACATACCCGTTCGATCGGACCGAAGCGACTGAATTCTCGTTCCAAATCAGCTTCTGTCACATCGTAGCTAAGACGCGACACAAAAAGCGTCTTAAAAGCATCACCCCTGGCTTGAGGGTCATTATTGGGATTATCTATCAGGTGTGAAAATAAAGCGCGTCAGCAGGAACCGATTGACACCCAATTTCCAAGGGATTTCGGTTTAAAAGCTTAAGGTAACATACATTCTTTGAGACCCTCAGTAAGATGTCTTTCAAGATTTGCTTTCCTCTCCTCCTTCAGCCTTGCCTTCCGCTGAAGCCAGCTTTCAGTAGGGTTGTAGGGAACCTCTTCACCATATTTCCGTAGCTCATCGAGGAACTGCGCCACCCCACCTATCTTGCTTGGTTCAAGATCATCTGGGGCGCGATCAGCAGGTGGGATATAGCGCAGGGGAGGGCGAGGCGCGAAGAGCGCGAGAAGGTTTGGTGGAAGCTTGTCTGTCATGGCTCATAGACTCGAAGCACTGTGCAGTTTGTTTTTTTCCCTTAGCAAAACCTAATCGCTCCAGAGATTAGGACGACTGTGCCTTCCCCACACTTTATGCGCTGGGGGATTTGACACGCCTAAAAAATATCAAGTAGAGGGAGGCGATGTTAATAATGTATAGGCAGACAGTCAATATCAGCGGATGCAGTTGGTTACATTTGCTACAAGACTGAACTTTTGCTGGGAATTTGCTGAATAAGGACATCGACCATCACTGCTAACTATATTAGGACTAAGCGCCAGATGCTGATTAAGCTACCTCTCCCAATAACAGCCAATCAGCGCCCATCTACATTCTTCGCATCAAAATCGAACATCGTCAGTCTCGCAATTACCGTGCCATTGCTTTGATGGTGGAATAGAGCAACAACAACCACAGCAATGCCTATCCAGGGAATCAGAGCAGTGGCCGCCAGCCGAGTAAGTGTTACTTGCCTCTCCAAGGCGAAGAAATCACAGAGACTAATGAAATTTACACTCTACAGAATGGCGTTGGCGCGTTTATTCTCCAGTGCAAGCGACTTGACTTCCATTATTGCGATTGGGCCGGGAGCTCAAAAGGGATGAAGTGAGTTGCCTCCCAAGTCCTCAGAGAAATGTGGAAAGAAAACGCCCTTTACAGCCGCACGCCACATGCCAAAGATCAATTCCAATCTAACAACGCTGTCACCCCAGTGCATTCCTCAAATACACCCTCCCTTCCTTCGCCGCCGCAAACCCACAGATAGAAATTCACGTATCCCCGCGACCAAAAAAGCACCCGGTAATCAAGGGCCACTACATCAACGGCCGCGAAAAGGCAGTCTGCGTCCGCAATCTGGAGAAGGAGCAGATTCTCGCCAAAGCTACGTTGCTCAAAGAGGCGAGCGGGGAGAAGTTGAGGAGAGTCAGGAAGCCAGTGTCCAGTTTGAATGAGAGTGTGAGAGGTATTTGGAGTCCTTACCATGGCGATGTCAAAACGATATGATATGGAAATGGAATGGGATAGGGATGGATGCGGAGGTGCGGTTTGATGAGCAATTTCCGCTCTGGTCGTTTGAAACGGAAATGCGGTTTATGAAAAGATTCGCAAACCAATAGAGCCAATGTCTGAGCTATCGTGCTTGGCTATTATGTTATATGGGTTCATTTGGCATTTTTGTTGCGTCGGTTATTTGGGAGTATATATTAGCTTTGTTACCGGTTGGATTGGCAAGTTTACATAGACCTTTTGAATGTCTTGTGCTTCTCTATATGTATAATAGAAACTTTAAAATGTTAAAATAATTTCCTTTTGAACTCGATATTATTCCTCAATCGTGATTTATCAGGCTCCAATCCTCCTTATGCAGCACGTTTCAAAACTAGTAACAATCAATCAGTTAATAAAGGTACTATTAAGCAGCTTCTCTTAAAGTACTTGCGTGCCCCGCTCCATATGATACGGTGATATATGTACAAGTCATGATACAGTTACAAATATTCCTCGCTATGCTTGTAAAAAATGAAAGAGAAAGGCGAATGCCGATAAAGAAAGACAGACAAGGCTAGAGATATATTTGAAACATCGCACGAGGCTGGCTAATTGTCTTGCCACAGTCGGGTACGACACATTTCGCAAATGGTTTCGTTTTTGATGAGTTGGCGTTCTCTGTCCGCTTTCTCGAACGCGCTCGGTATTTCGTACATTGTCCGCAGTAAACCTGGAAAAGATATATCTAGTTAGTACGTCGATAAACAACAAAAATGAGAGATCGATAGAGAAAACAAGGGAAGAAAAATCTTACATGTCCGCATGGTTTAGCCACCCATATCTGTCTCTGTAGCACGTCATCACCGGTCCCTAGTTCGTGGTCACAGTTTGGACAAACAACAACTTCATCCTCCCCGACAGTCCTGGTAAACCCCGGTGGAGGAGCTGTTGGTGCCACATATGCAGGAGTTTGCTGCATCTCACCCGCCCCAAATCCAGTCGTTCTGTAATCCAACTCGATGGGGAAATCATCCTCTATATCAACCTGAATGGGCCGCTCATCGATCCAAAACGGAGCAACGTTGGTAGGAAAGGCACGGGCAAGGTTGCGGCTCCTAAGGCCTATTTCTTCTCGAAGTGTTTCCTGCCGCCGCAGATATGACGAAGGGGGGCCATTTCCACGAATCCTCCTAATCATATCCAGGAGACTGGAGCCTCTTAAGGGGGGAGGGGCGTCTCGATTTCGGTGGCCAATATCATTTCTACGGGCTCCTTCCGCCGGGCGGATGTGAGTGCCTAAGAACTGTACTTCTGGGCTCGAGAGCTGTTGGGGCTCGTTTGTAGTTGATGGTTCTTCCTCTAGGTCAACAACATCCGCCATAATATTTCTCCCAAATCGAGGTGGGCGTGAAGTACGGCCGACTCGTTGTCGCTGGGGTGTGTGAGGGGGTCTATCCGAGTTATCGGGCTCATCTGTCAAATCGATAATGTTTTCTTGGTGAGCAAGAGTGGGGGGAGAAAAGGTAGGTGCTGATGCGGTCGCCATGACTGGTCTTCTGAAATCGTAGCCGTCCCCTGGAAATCTCATATGTGGTAGGGGTGGAAGCGTTGGTCGATGAGTAGAGAAAGTCCGGGTCCTATGATTCGAACCAGAAGGGTCTGTGTGATCCCATGGGGATGTACTTCGACTGTGAGAATTGGAATCTAGCATCTCATGGTGCGGCCGCTAGGATCAATTACAAAAGAAAAGTGTTAGCTAAGGGTGAAACATCGTAGAGGAGATGGGTCAACTGAATCACGGCGGTTGTAGCATCCATGTGGCGGTAGTGACGAAGGAAGGGCGATGCTTACTTTTCTCGACTGTCGGGCAGTCAAGAGGTGAATATTCGGGTCTCCATTCATGATAAATGCCTGGCTAGAAGGGAGAATAGCAAAAAGGTGTGGTTGGAGGCGAGGTAGTTGACATGGGTGGGGGGTTGAAAGAAGTGTTGTCCAAGCGAGATGGAGCGAGTGGTGGCAGCAGTGGTCGAGTCCAGCGGTTCTTATCCCATGTCCAGGCCGAGCCCTCGTTCAGGATGCATGCCGCCCCCAACCAGTGGCAATTAATGGACTGTAGCAAAGTGACCACAATGGAGAACGCTGACAGCGACCCAAAGGGACAACCAAACGTGTCTCGGGCGTATTATAGTTCTAATTCGCGGCTCATATCATTTGCTGTTCCTATTGACTAGTGAGGGAAAATCCCCTTTTTTGAGGTTTATATGAAGAACCTGGGAAATTCCCATGTATATAAAATATTAACTAGCCCTTGGCGCCGGCAATTTCAAAGCGAAACGAAATATGAATAGAAAATTAAAATACAAATGACTAAAGAAACAAAATCCTGCTATCATGGCTTTGCTTCCACCACCGTAAGAGCACCATCGCCATTCAGAGCCACAATGCCTTGCGCTGATTTTCTCCAGTCCACCGCAACGGCGGGGACTGCGCTTCGCAAAGGCTCAGACCATATCTTCGATGCTTTGGAATATTGCTGCACCGTTACCCCGTTTGGTCCGCCAGTCAATAAAAACTGTCCAGTGTAGTCCCAACTGATGGAGTCTACACGGTTTCCGGTTTCTAGCACCTTTATCTCCGCTGATTTGCGCAAATCCCATATTGAAACTGTAGAAGAGTTTTCAGTCAAGGATGCCAGCCAAGTGCCGTTCTCTGAAAAGAAAAGAGCTTTGAGTGGACTTCCAGCACCGAAATTAGCGGCACTTGTTCCAGTCTTGACGTCGAAAATCTTAATTTGGCCGTCGGCACCACCAGCAGCGATGAGATGGCCATCAGGATGGAATTTGACAGATGTTAAGGCTGCAAATATAATTAGCAATAGTAAAAAAATATACACTTCCAACAAGTCAAATACGTACCGGCATCGCTGTAAATCTGAGTAATGACAGTGTTGGTTGTAAGATCGTAGAGAACATAGCTCTTATCCACACCCACAGACGCAAGAATATCACCTGTTGCATGTGTTGCCAATGAAGTGGCTTCACCAGCATGTGAATTGAAGTTGGCCACCTCCGTCCCGTTCTCGAATATCTTTACTGCGCCCGTGGAAGTCGCAACGGCTGCCTTGTTCCCTATCCATACCGCATCTGTGACAGCACCCCCGACTTTTAGCGATGATACTATCCGCTTCTCAGCCAGAGAATATATCCCAGCTACTCCATCAACACCTCCGACCAACGCGAGATCACCGGACGGATCGAGGCATAGGGACTTTCCGCCTGGATAAAGAGCGTCAGAACTATCGGCGGGTTTGAACTCTTGTATCTTTTCCCCTGTGGCCCATTCCTCTGGAACTGTCCGTTTGCGACGCGTTTTCGATAATCTATGCTATGTTAGAATCGGTCATAGTCGCAGACTAAATTATCAGGGGAAGCAAACATACTGTTCTTGTGTAGCATCAATCCTGGCAATCACAGCAGGAGGCAACCCAGTGCTATCTACTTGCATAGCATCGCCATTGCTGGGAGCGCGACCTGCACCTACTGACACTTTCGACAAGGCGTCGCGAGCCTCATCTCTTTCCTTTGTCAGTCTTGCGATGACCCTGACGGCAGCATCGTGCTGGTATAATGCGGTACTGAGCTCTTGTCGCGTCTGAGCCAGAGTTTGTTTCAAAGTATACGTTTCGAGCGCGAGGGCATCCCATTCTTCCTGGAACACTCCCAGTAGGGATGGAATGGACGTGAGAGTAGGTGGACGTGGTCGAACAACACGGGCCGATTTGAGTTCTACCAGGTCGTCGACAGTAAGGTCTTCTCCGGTAACTGGGTCCTTGCCATTCTCTGAGATGTATGCCTCAATGAGACGCTTCTCAAAAACATTGCCTGCGTCAATATTAGCATGTTAGCTACAGCTTGAAGTCCAGGGATGGGGAGAGCTTCGTACCGCTTTTGCGCGAAACAACAGGCACCTGGGGAGCTTCTCCGGAGACTGCACGCAAACATTAGCAAGCTTCCACAATAAATTGCAAAGTTAAATAGTTGACTCACTTGCGCACAGCATGGCTAATGATCTTGTTTGGTCAGGGAAATTGGCGTGAGGGAGGCCGCCAGAGCTGTCAACGTAAATATTAAACAGTTGGTGCTGAGTTTCTTCGCATTGGGAGGCCGGAACCCAAGTGGCTCCGCTCCGGAGATCAGATAAGGAACTCGTGCAAAACCACCACCACGATGACTGCTTCGGCGATGTTTTAAAAACACAACTGCGAACTTTGGAAAGCGGTTGACTGTTCGAAGAGGAAGTCTACACAATTGCCGCTAAGGCTCATGTGAGGTTTTATATAACATTAGTTCTACTCCAGTACGGCCTAAATCGCGGACACCTACTCGCCCCACAAGGATGCCATCGGAGACCTGAAAGAAATGATCGGCCTTCCAACGCTCCGCTCTTTGCAGACCTGACACCTAAATTTTCGAGGGCCGTCTGGTCCTCATATTCATATACTGATCATGAGTTTCAATGCAAAGAACTTGAGTTATGGTATGCTTTACCTTGCTTGCCACAGGCCCTACTATTAATACCCCTACTAACAACAATATACAGATAAAAGGGAACCTGCGTTTCTTCGAAAGCTAAGAAATAAATATGGCGATGGAAGTGGCTTCCACAATGACAGGCCAAGCCCACGTCCTACGAAAAAGAAGGATGACGATGATGATGATGCCCCTACCTACGTGGACGAGGAGAGCAATGAGGTAATTTCCAAAGAGGAATATGATGCATTGGTGAGAGGGGACAGCGACAACAAGACCGAGGAAGACTCCAGAAATATTGGAGATGAGAATGAACAAACTAAATCAGCGCATGATGAAGGCGATGGCGATGCGCAAGGAGAGCCGCAAGGCTCCAAGGCCAAACAAAAGCAACATTGTGCGGAGATTGGTGGCGCAAAAAAGCGAAAGCAAGCCAAAGTAATTGGAGAGGATGCAACTGAAGAGGAGGCCCGGAAACATCCAGCATCACGGAAACCGAAGCTGAAAAAGAAGATTAAGCTATCATTTGACGAAGAAGTCTGAGTTATTCCACATGGACGGATTGCAAGCTGAAATTCGAGCCCTTTTTCACATGATGGTCATTATATAGAGGCATTCTTGTATCAGGATCCCTTTAGTTAGTTTTCGACATAAAACACATCGTTTAGAACTATAAGAAGCTATTCTGTATTCTACTGTAAGAAATCAGTTCTGGCCCAATATGATATCACTACGGTGGACCACGCGGCTCCACAGTGCAATGTGGCACCACAAAGGGCAACTGACTAATCCTCCATATATAAAATGCAAGGACATATCGAGAAAATACCAGCACGAAAAAGTATAATTATTGCTACCTCACATGTACTCTATTTGATTTTACATATTGACTCTGGATTGAGAAGATTGAGAAGCGCGAATATTAGTTGTCGGACTTGCGAAAACCTGCCAGCCTAAACTGGGAGTGGGTGCTTAGGTATTACCCATCTTTACTTGCAAACTCCTACCAACTCTCTACGTTACACTCTAACAACGACTCCATTTTATGTTTGGGGTGACCAGATATCCCAATGCCTGTAGTTAATGTGGAAGATCTTGTCCGCCTTCAGCAGAAAGCGGAGGATATTAGAAATGCATGCCTACCCTTCCCCGCTATCAAACACCCCTCTTTTTATATCTATTCACCAACTAGCTAGACTGTGACAGGGGCTAACTTTTCTCACAGATATGTATCCTTGCACATGTCGTAAGTGTACTGAATGGTCTCGTTATATGAGGATCAGCTATTGAGATATGTTCTACCTATAGGACCACGGGAAAACGTCCTTGACGGACAGCCTGATTGCTACAAATGGCATCATTTCGCCGAAGATGGCCGGGAAAATCCGCTATCTGGACTCCCGCCCAGATGAACAGTTACGAGGGATCACGATGGAGTCATCTGCCATATCACTCTATTTCTCTATGCTTAGAAGAGCATCCAAAGACGCCGATCCTGAACAGAAAGAATACTTGATCAATTTAATCGACTCTCCAGGCCATATCGATTTCAGTAGTGAAGTTTCCACGGCTTCTCGACTATGTGACGGTGCTCTTGTTTTAGTTGATGCTGTCGAAGGGGTCTGCAGTCAAACCGTTACTGTGCTGCGACATACATGGGTTGAGCATCTTAAGCCAATCCTGGTCATCAACAAGCTAGATCGATTGGTTACAGAGTTAAAAATGACTCCTGCAGAAGCATATTCGCACCTCAGTAAACTGCTTGAACAAGTAAATGCTGTCATCGGAAGCTTCTACCAAGGGGAGCGTATGGAGGAAGACTTGCAGTGGCGGGAGAGAATGGAAGAACGAATACACGCAGCGGCCACCAAGCAGGGTGATCGGACGACCCAGTTGGCGGATAGCATGGCTGATACAAGGTCGCAGGCCGATTCAGCTGAAGGTGAATTCGAAGAACGTGATGATGAGGATCTTTATTTTGCTCCAGAAAAAAATAATGTCATTTTCTGCAGCGCAACTGACGGGTGGGCATTTACTATTCGGCAATTTGCTGGTTTATATGAGAAAAAACTTGGATTTAAAAGGTCTGTTTTGGAAAAGGCTCTATGGGGCGATTTCTATCTCGATCCGAAAACCAAACGAGTCGTTGGGCAAAAACATCTAAAAGGGCGAAATTTGAAACCGATGTTTGTTCAACTTGTTCTGGAAACTATATGGGCAGTCTACAATGCAACGACAGGTGGCGGGCAAGGAAAAAGGTAAGAAATTTGGTACCCCTTCGGTTGTAATGCAATATGAGTTAACCTATGTTGACTAGTGATCCCGTGCTATTGGAAAAAATTACCAAATCACTCGGAATTACTATACAAGCCCATGTATTGCGCTCACGGGATCCAAAGAATATCCTTACCGCCGTATTCTCTTCGTGGCTTCCCCTATCCACAGCTGTTCTAGTCTCCGTGGTCGAATACCTTCCTAGTCCTCCAGTCGCACAGGCAACTAGACTTCCAGACATGATTGAAGACTCCCCTGGGTCTGAGGCCATTAGCCCGCGTGTTCGCGACGCGATGGTAAACTTCAAAGCTGGACAAGATGACCCGGTTGTCGCGTACGTCAGCAAAATGGTTTCTATACCTGAAAGTGAACTCCCTCAAAATACGCGCCGACCTGGAGGTATGCTAAGCGCGGAGGAAGCACGGGATATGGCACGAAAGAAACGGGAGGAGATAGCGAAATTACAGGCACAGAGTAACGGAGCGCCACAAACAGATAGCTTCGCCCAAGCAGCAGCCACCTTTGAAAATGCGAGCGTGGAAGATATTGGTCCGGACGCGGCGGAAGAGAAGGATGACCCTGAGCACCTCATTGGCTTCGCACGGCTATATTCCGGAACTCTTTCTGTTGGGGATTCCATCTACATTATCCCTCCCAAATTTTCACCATCACATCCCCATGCACCACCTACACTACAAAAGGTGGAAGTAAAAGCGCTTTACTTGTTGATGGGCCGAAGTTTAGAAAACTTGCAAAGTGTCCCGGCTGGTGTTGTCTTTGGCATTGCTGGTCTGGAAGGTCATGTCCTTAAAACTGGAACTCTTTGTAGTCAACTGGAGGGAGCGGTGAACCTAGCAGGAGTAACATTGTCTAGTCCTCCTATTGTTCGCGTTGCGCTTGAGCCTGTCAACCCCTCAGATTTGAATAAGATGATCAATGGTCTAAAGCTGCTTGAAAAGAGCGACCCTTGTGCGCAGTATGAAGTTCTTCCTAGTGGAGAGCACGTCATTCTCACTGCTGGGGAGCTCCATCTCGAGCGATGCCTCAAAGATCTACGAGAACGGTTTGCGAAATGTGAAATCCAAGCTGGAGAAGCAATTGTACCGTATCGCGAAACTATAATTAATGCGCCAGAGATGGCACCACAAAAGAACCCCGACCTACCCCGAGGAACAGTGCTCAGTGTTTCAGCATCGAAGCAACTTACTATCCAGCTAAGGATACGACCGCTTCCCGCGGGAGTTACTGAGTTCTTAACCAAGCATGCAGCTACAATCAAGCGATTCTACGCCGAAAGGAGGACAGGAGCCAATAAGAGTATTGAAGAAAACAACGTCCACAGCGACATAGATGTCCAAGGTGATATCAGTAATGGCGAGACTGCTGCTAGGAAGATTCTTTCCCTTGGAGAATTTAAGAAAGAGTTGCAAAGTGCTTTCGACGAATCCCAAGACGAAAAAGATATCTGGAAGGACATCGTGAATAGAATCGTCGAGTTTGGCCCAAGACGGATAGGTCCTAACATCCTCGTTGACTCAACATTGACAGGCTCGTGCAATAAACTGTGAGTGCGAAAAGCAACATAGTCATCCAACATGAAAAACGCTAGCTAATCTTCTCGCTTTCCCCCGAAATTCTAGACTACTCGATAATGCAACCCAAAGCCCGCAAACTCAAGCGGCACAACAAGCCGCCTCAGAAACCTCAGCAAATCACCAACGACGAAGCATGAGCCTATTTTCGGATAAGATCTCCTACGCATTTCAACTCGCAACTGCGCAGGGGCCTCTCTGTAGCGAACCCATTCAGGGCATTGCTGTATTCATAGAAGACGTCTCCGTAACTAAGACAGGGGAAGAAGAACTTGTCCGCCTTACTGGTGAAGTAATCAAATCAGCACGAGATGCCGTCTGGCAAGGCTTCCTCGATTGGAGCCCCCGACTACTCCTGGCCATGTACAGTTGCGAGATCCAAACATCTAGTAAGTGGGAACCTTTTCCTGGACAACTCTCCCTCCACCCTCCCCCCCCACCCCATACAAAAAGAAAGAAAAGAAAAATCCAATGCAATTCCCTTAAAAAATCTAACTAAAACCCTCAACCCCAACAGCCGAAGTTCTCGGCCGCGTCTACGGCGTCATAACCCGACGGCGAGGCCGCATCCTCTCAGAAACTATGAAAGAAGGCACGCCCTTCTTCACTATCCTCTCCCTTCTACCCGTCGCCGAATCCTTCGGTTTCTCCGACGAGATACGCAAACGTACCTCGGGTGCCGCCTCACCTCAGCTCATATTTGCCGGTTTTGAAATGCTGGATGAAGACCCGTTTTGGGTGCCGGCGACTGAGGAGGAACTGGAGGATCTCGGTGAGTTGGCCGATCGCGAGAATGTGGCGAAGAGATATATGGATCGGGTAAGGAGTAGGAAAGGTTTGGTTGTTAAGGGGAAGAAGTTGGTGAAGGATGCAGAGAAGCAGAAGACGTTGAAACGGTGATTGGGGTCGCTAGGTAGAGTAAGGTAAGGAGGAAGGGTGTGATTATGGGGTTATAGTGAGGTTTTATTCTTCTATTTTTGGCTAGGTATTTATCATTATGGTCTGATTTTTAGTTCTCTGTTGCATACGGCTTTGGTAAAAGGATATATAAAGAAAAGAATATAAAGAAAAAGTTACTTATCGTCTGAAATCAGGTCTTATGATCCCAGCCGCCTTTACTTGAAAGACCCTGATAACGTACATTCGTTAGATTTTCTTTTCCCGAAGTTCCATGTAAGAACTGCAAGTGAGCGATACGAGGAAAAGGAGCCCTCAATGGAATAAAAAATACCCCAAGAAGAAATCGCAGCGATATAGTATTTCATAACATCTATGTTTTGTTTCCGATTCGTCATATCATTCATTCTATTCCACTCCGTCCTTTTCTAAAATAGTTCCAAGAAAAAGAGAAAATTTGCCAGAAAGTATGAAAGTCTGTATGATAATGTAGAGTGTCGTTGATTCTACCCTGTCATTAATCGCATGCCCCAGCAATAAACTTAGTGTTATGCGCCCCGCGAGGAAGCCTTCCATCCACCCCTTAACCCAACATGCTATGCGTGCGCACAATGGTTAAATTCATATCCGTGCTCTATCGAAGTTACTCGATGGCGGAGGGTTACACCTTTCAAACAGGTTACTCTTGGGGGTTAGTAATTGAGGTAGCTTGGATAGACGTGACGTAGGTGTATGGCAAAACCCAGCGGCGCATTCCGTATGTTGATAAGAGAATCGGCTCGGAGCGGGAATAAATGAGTATCAGGGGAGCCCCATGATCAAGCGAATGAGGCTGCAGCGTAAAGTTAAAAAGGATACTCTCCCTTCAACCAAAATCCCTAGCCAACCAACCAACCAAGCCCTCAGAACAAAACCAGAGAGAAAAAAAGCGAAAAATTTCGCTCTCAAAACGGCCTAGCAACCTTCCTCCCCTCCCTCCTCCCACTCCTGCCATCAACCATCTCCTTCCAACTAACCGGAACAAGCACATTCCCTTCCTCACTCCTCCCCATAACAACCCCCAACTCATTCCTCGCAGTCGAGCAGTAATAAAAGCTCTGATCACCGAGCGAAATCACCACGGCACGCACAATATCGCCGACGCGGAACATTTCATCCATAACGACGCGGTCCTTCTCGACGGCGCGCACGTCTTCTTTGCGGATTAGGGCCTGGAAGCGGAGATCGTCGGCATTGAGCGGGTCGGCGTTTGTAGTGGACAAGAGGGAGGGGGGAAGGTCGTCGGTAGTCGTGGTAGTGGGGTATGGGGAGGAGGGGCTATCGTCGAGGACGACGAGGATGGAGAGGGTTGCTTGGCGTTTCTGGACGCGGGTGACGCGGGCGAGGACGATGGAGTCGACGGCGGGGAGGGTGTTGTATTTGTATTTGTGTCTTTTCGTCGTTGGAGTAGTGGTTGTTGTATTTAGAGGCTTTTGCGACTGCAGTGGGCCGTTTATGTTGCTCCCAGTATTATCATTCGTCACGACCCCATACCCGTCAAGCGTCTGTGCGAACGAGCGCGCCACCGTTACAAGCGCCTTTTGTTGTTTCTGTAGTTTATGTTTCGACAACTCCTCGCCCTTTTGTAAAACGACAGGGCCAGCTATCGAGGCGCAAACGAAGGAGTCTTGGATGTGAGTTCCGGGGCCCGGAATGAAGGATGAGGTGGGACCCAGTCGCTGGCCGGGGACGGCGATTGATGGGAGGGAAACTGCCATCTATATGGGTCTTCTTTTCTTTTTGTTTTCGGTGGAGGAGGTATGTCTCTGCGCAACCAAGGGCCAAAACACGGGGGGTGAAACTATGACAAGAGCGAATAATCAGGATATCCTTTGCTAACAAGTAGCACACCTAGAGAATTCCCTCAATTGGGAATATCTGTAATCTTCCACAGATTTTCGCTTGTACGTAGGGAATGGGAATTGCGTAAAAATTGGGTGTTTCGGAAACTAGCTACATAAATCTTAAATCTCGGGTGTCATCGAGCAATTTTGATAGGGCGGTTGGTTGGCCACAAAGAAAATATATATACACGCGCATAGGCGCTGTGGCGTCGGCAAATCAGCTAGACGCGCGGCTGTGCAAATCAACCTCAGGGGATCATGCGGGAGATGACATCATCGCTCCTGGAGCTTGGGCAGGCTCGAAACGGGAAATTAACCACATTTTAGCAGCACAAACTCCGGAGTTGATTGAAATACATAACTATAATATATAATATATATAGCTAACCACTAACTATATATTTATTCAACAGCACTCAAGTGACCAACGAACAGAAAGCAATATATCAATAAAAAACAAGAAACTGAAATGGTACCTGGATATTTGAATTTCATATGTTAATGTAGTGCAAATATCATCAACAATCAAAATAAAGAAAGCCTTATAAATACGTATATACTTTTAATGCAATGCAATGCTCACTCTCGCTTTCTTTCTGTACTGAGTATATATATATAGCTAAGCTAACAAAATAACAATACGACCTCTCTCACACTTTTCATCTCACCACGTCCCTTTCAGCAGATACCTTACTGACCACCAACAATCTCTCCTTCCGTCAATAAATAACCCATTCTCTAATAAAAGTATATATGGAGCGTAAGAAATATGCTTATGCTACCCATCCATTTCAACCCATCCATGCCATCCCTCCTCTCTGAGAGCGCTTCAGAACAATTCAATACCAATTCACCATTATCACCAACCGAGGGGGGAACGAAGGAAACAAAATCGTAAGAACAAAAAGAAGGAAAACGATATACCAAAGGGAATATGTGTGGGAAAGCAGAAAAACAGAAAAGCGAAAAGGAAAAATAGAACATTAGGACAGAACATCTCGCAGAAGCCAATGAATATGGCCTTTCTCTTGGACAAATGTAAAGAAAAGAGGAGGGCAAAGAATATAAATAAGCACAGAAAACAGAAAAAGCAAATACAAAATTAAACAGAAACACTAACAATAGGGATGGATGATTAACCCCCAATCAAGAAAATAAAAATCACCAAACGCAAGCAATATGCCCCCGCGGAACTCCTTGCGAAATGGAAAAGATGATTATCAGGAGGTATAAGAGCCATTAGGGAAAACGGTGTACGGCGATTTTAACAATATCACACTACCACAATAGCACGCTCGCACGCTAGCACACCATCAATGTAACCAGACAAACAGTTAGGCAATGTTCAACCATCAACAAGTATTTGTTTAGGTCCCTGGCCAAGCAACTCCAGCGACCGTCTCGCCAAAGCGACAACCTCGCCCTCATCATCCTCAGCCCCCTCTTCATCGTCAGATTCTACATTCTTATCAGCAATGGTTTTAACCATTTGAACAATATCTTCTGAGCGGGTGATATAGCCATGCAACCGCTTGTCTTCGGACTCAAGGAGCTGGAGCAGAGTCCAGATTGCGATGTGCTGGAATGTTGGGTCTCCACTGGCTAAGAAACGGCTGAGATATCCGTGGATGCCGCCGTTCGGCTCTGACCAGTCTCGCACGAATATCGAGTAGTCACCCACTGGTTTGATTTAGTTTCTTCACTTCATCTTCTCTCTGCTTTACACGTTAAATCCCGGGGGGAGGTGGATATACATACCTTTGGATGACAAATTTCCCAAGGCAGCCGCGCTATTTCCTTGCACTTCTATACTTTCTGAATCTGTAAGAGGTATCAAAACATCAAAGACGCCCAGTTTTAGCAGGTGCGACTTTAGCTCGTCACTAAGAGCAAGAACAGCAATAGCGGCTGTCATCTCAGACTGCACGCTTAGGGGAACTTTCAAGACCAGTTCCTTGCATTTCTGTACAGCGCCTGCTTGAAGAACAAGTTCCTTATTGCGATCTGAACTGGCTGCCAAGTTGCGTAAGGTGGAGATGGCGTGGCATTGAATTTCTTCATTGTCTATCGAGCCAAGCAGATCCACCAGCGGTTTTAGGAATCCCGCGTCAATAATTGGAGATTCGTTGTGGGGATGTATAGAAATATTTCGGATGCATGCAACTGCTGAGAGGATGAGAGGGAGATATGACGATTGCAGTAGTCTGAGTAATGGAGCTAGGCCTCGAGCACGGACGATCTCGAGTTGGTATTTCTCATCGGAGGCAAGATTTCGAAGGGCCAAGGCGGCTTGGCATTGTACTTTAGGCGTGGAGGAGTCCATGAGCTGAACGAGGGATTGAACAAGGCGGGACTCCGTTTGTGCCAGTTTTTTTCTGTTATCTGAATCCACCGCAATATTACTTAGCGCCGTTGTACAGTAGTACTGAACATCGACATCGGATGAAGAGAGCAGTTGCACTAAAACGGGTATCGCGCCGGCAATGACGAGCTGCTGTCGATTTTCATCTACCATCAAAAAACAGAAGATATTAGATTATTGTATGGGCGATCATTGCGTATTTGTACCAATAAGAAATGGCATACCGGAATGGGTCATGTTTAGTAGGGCTCCAGTGGCATTTCGTTGCACACGCATGTCTTTCGACTTTGCCAATCTTGTTAAAGGGCCAAGGGCTCCTGATCGCGCAATTTTCGCTTTATTATCTTCATGGGTGGCTAGGTTGGTGATGCAACCGACGGCATTGCATTGTACTTCGACATTGGGCGACATCATTTGCCTTATCAGAGGCGCCAGTCCTCCAAGCAGGACGATATTGACCTTGTTTTCCGCTACAAGACAGTGCGCAGTTAGAATCTTGTTAGGGTGAGGGTAGGAGGAGTTATTATATGAGCAGACGTACTATTAACAGCGAGGTTCCCAAGAGCTGCACTTGCAGCTCGTTGAACTTCGATATCTGGGCTCTGGAGGAGGAATAGGATAGGTTCCAGGGTTTCTCTATTTACTTCCCGGACATCTAAACCACAAAGGTCTGAATCAGCATACAGCACAAGAGGCATTAACTTCATGGCTCTTCCCTGCCAAGGACGAACCTCTTTCCGTTATCTCTGCGAAAGTTAAGCTAGCGCTCCGTTGGAGGTCGACATTATCTGAGTATACGAGGGTACTAAGAGCGCTAAGTGGCTCTCCGCTGAAGAAATCGGTTTCATTTCGCTAATACGACGGGGCAGTTAGTATGACAATAATAACAGCCAGTGCTGTAGAGAGCAGTAAAGAGGGGTAGGGGAAGAAAAGAGCCGGTAACATACGTTCTCGAGGTACTGGAGGAGATCAGCGACGGCCTCGCGTTCGTTATCTGCTAGGATGGGTTCGTAGAGACCATCTCTAGATCGACCTTTGATAGGAGCCAGTAAATAAGAGATACGGCACCATCTATCGATCTTGGAGTAGGTACCTGTGAGGCAGGCCAGGCAAGCATTCCCCATCTCTCGCGCGGGATGGACCAGTCCCCAAGGGACCATAAAGATCCTCCGTAGCTGACTGGGCGGGGAGGGGAGAAGCTTGTAGCTGGTGAGACAAGCTGCAGTTGTAGTGACTTTTCTATTTTTATTTTTTGTTTATATATATTTTTATAAATATTACGTTCGTTTCGATAATATTGCTTGCCCCGGACGTCGAGAGAGAACGGAGTGATGATGGGACGAGAGGAGCGGCAGGGTCGGCTGGATATCGAAGCGGCGGGCGCCAGACCTTCGAAGGCCTTGGAAGACCTTGGACTACAAGGTCTTGGAGGGGGGGCAATCGCCTGGTTAAGCGCTGGCGAAAGAAGAAAAGAAGTTGAGGGGGAGCAGAGACAGGAAAGGCGCGTGATTGGGGCGCGGCAGAGCAAGCAACATGGGGGGAGATGGATGGGCGGATGGGTGGATGGGATAGTGTGAATTATCTATCTAGGTAGTAGTAGGGGCAGTCTTGTGATCTGGGTGGGGTTAATGTCATGGGAGAAGATGGTGGTAGTGGTGGTGGTGGTGATGGTGATGTTGACCTGGGTTGAGTTGATGACTTTGGAAGATGTTGTTGAGAAAGACACAGAAGTTGGAATTTGGAGCTGACCAGAGGCTGCTGCTAACTATGGGGGAAGCCACCAATGACAGCATGGGCGGGAAGCTGCACACCAGACAGCTGCATTGTTTTGTTTTATATCTATATATTTATCTACAAAATATCCTATTACATAGTTATTGCATAGTTATTACATAGTTATTACATAGTTATTGTATATATTATAATATATTATATTATTTTCTCCTGCCATTCCAACATCTATTTTTTCCCTGCTGACTGCTGACTGCTGACTGCTGCTGAATCATGTGGTGCGCCGCCTATAATAAGTTAATAACTAGCTAGAACACCCCCTCCCTTCACTCCAACATACTACGACTAACTACACCTTGGTCAGTTAGGCTTGCCGCCTAAATAACTATGTCATATCACATCGTTCACCCTCGACTACATTGAGCTTAGAACCTCCAGATATACGTACAGGACATACGCAGCACTCATAACACAGCGCATGCTATTGGATAGTTAGATCAACTTCGAGTCACCAATCAAGTAACTATTGGTCCGAAACTGCCGACCCTTGGAAGCTCTCTGCCTATCAAAAATGGTCCTGGGATTGTATCAACCCCCCAGGGTCGATCCGAGATAGAGCATCCATATACCTCTGCCTCATCATTATTGACGAGGGCTGTTTGAAAAGGCTAAGGTCTGCCGCTTTCCCAACTCCTCTCCCTAGTCTCTGATCTTACATCTCCCTGGACTCCCAGCAGTGAGTGGCTGCGACTTAAATCGAACAAAAATCACTTTTTTCCGCTGAACCAAATCCCACAGCAAAGGCAACTGAAAACAAAAGTTGTAAGAGAAGAGAAAGGGAGAAAAACCTTATGGCTAATGAAAACCTTCCTCCCCAGCCCATCCACAGCCGTAGACTTTTAGTTTAACAGAAGGGACTATATCTATTTCTGATATCGACCTAGGCTCTAACGCGGTTAAGCGAAGAGAAGCTCCGATGGGATTATTATTCCGTGAAGTTTAGCAGGTAGCCAAATTAGCTGCCAATCAACAGCTTTAATTCACTTTCATATTTCGACGCCCTGCGACGGAAATTGAGCTATCCAATAATTCCTCTACCTGTTTCTGAAAGAAACAAGTGACCATGGAATAGAATGCTCATCATCTGTCTTGACATTCATCATCCAGCTTCTCGTTATCACAGGTCTACTACAACGAGATTTATATTGATGGGGAATTCTCCCTAAAGAACTGACCCTGTAACTGCCTCCGCAGTCCGGAGTAGGCATCTATGTAAATCAATTACTTGTAATGTACACATTTTCTGTATATGACGGTATAACTACACCCTCGCTAAGCAGTTGCTTAAGCTTTGACTGCTCTCCGCTTTAACCTAATTATTACTAGTAGGTTCATTAGTTAGTAGTGCTTTCCATCCCTAGGTTCAACGGGCTCAATAGCGAGCCTGTTTATTTTTTATCAACAATAGGGTATACCTTCTCTGTAGCTAATTTCCGCAGAAATCAGGATAGAGAGTGAGACACAGATTCTGTAAACGATGATCAGAATTTTATGTATGATGCATATTTTATTTAAATTCCTTTAAGAAGAAGACAAGTAAGGTCTTCTTCAGGACGGTCTCCAGAAATTGCAGAATCCAGATGGCACAAGGTATCAAGCCGTATGAGAGTGCAATGGGGGCAAAATTAATGGGGAAATATTGTGACAATTTGCCGGAGTTCATAGTTTGAGGTGTGCAACGTTTTATAGGCGGGCGTTGATGATATCGACGACTGTCGTTTTCGTTTAGCGAATGAATGATGTCTGCAAGGCAAGAAGAGGGTGGTGTAAATGAAAATAGAGAAGACAACATACAAGCTGGCTTCAGACTTGCTCCGCCAACCAAGAATCCGTCAACGTCGGGTTGCCGCGCAAGATCCCGGCAGTTCTTCTCCGTAACGCTTCCTCCGTAGATAACACGGACGCTTTCGGCAGCTTCAGGGGAGATCTTCTCACCCAGCCACTTACGGATCGAAGCATGGACTTCCTGTGCCTGTTCCGTTGTGGCAACTTTGCCCGTTCCGATGGCCCTGCCGAAGTGGAAAAGAGAGCCATTAGCATGGTTGGCTCCATTTATTGAACAAATAGAGTGGAGAACGGAACAGGGCGATAATTTACCAAATGGGTTCATAGGCGATGACGATCTTGGACCATTCTTGAGGAGAAAGCTTGTCGGCGACAGCATTCAATTGCCTCGTCACAACTTCCAGCGTCTTGCCCGCTTCGCGTTCCTAAATATGGACATAGTGGCGTCAGTTCCCGCTTTTAAACGGAGACAAGCTTTATCCCTACGGGATCTGCGATGCAGGAAAATTTCGTTTTTGTTTCGTGTTTTCAAAGTTGAAACAAAAGTTGAGAAAGCAAAACATCAAGAGAGGTAGCTAGCTACCTCAAGAGACTCTCCAATGCAGAGAATTACGCTAAGGCCGCCTTCAATGGCAGATTTTGTCTTGCGGGCAACAAACTAGAATATCATAAATTAGCCACTGCTGTGAAGTAGTAGATAAGAACCCTCCCTCGGTCACCATAGGGTCGATAAAGCGAAAAGCTACCCTTCTAGGAAAGAAGGACAAAAGACTGAAGCCCTAGACAGAGAAAACAACCCCAGCAGATTCAACATACATCATCATCTTCTCTTAGGATAACTCTCCGTTCGCTGTGCCCGGCAAGGGTCCAGTTGATTTTTGCATCTTTCAGTTGATCCACGCTCAGCTCCCCAGTAAAAGCTCCGTTGGGCTTATCGAACACATTCTGTGCAGAGACAGCGATCTGCCCGTTTGAGAGCTCACGTGCAAGCACCAAGTAGATGGCTGGAGGGGCGATGACAACTTCGGTGTTTGGGTCGAGTTTGGCGGAGTTGAGGTTGGAGATAATCTGGGTTATAGATTGGACTGTGCCATTCCTGGAGGGGTTGGATGATGGAAACAATTTGTTAGTTGTTATATGAGGAATTGAGATCTATTCTTTGCGGAGTGGAAGCGGGTATAAGGACTTTTTTTAAAGAGGCTGAACATACATCTTAAAATTGCCGCCAACGAAGAATTTGCGAGGCATGGTGGTTGATGATTGTTAATTCCTGATAGGAATCAATGATAAAGTTAACTTATATGGTAGATGTAAATTTTTAAATCCGGTTCGTGATCATCGTGAAGCAGACCACCGGGGGAAGCAAGCAGTCCAATGCAAAATGCAATTGATTTGAAACTATTGAACGAAGAGAGCCCCGAAGGACCGGAATGAATAGCACGCACCTGGGATGCAACAGAGTGTAGGTCAAGGCAAATATTAAAGGAGCAATGTGAGAGATAACTACCTAGTGAGGTTGAAGGACGGACGATGAAAAAAGATGAAGCGGAAACGAGAACAAGATGCAGCAGCAGAAATCGGTTAGGCGGGGCAGGTTGTGTTGGGAATGACATAATAAGGGGTCTTGGCACTTGCCCCACCAAAGCATCCAGATCTGCAGCCAAAATATATAAATATTATATATAGGCTTAGCCTAAGGCTTGGGGTCAGAAAGAGCATTATTGTCACTGTTTGACGGACGACTGGGTGGGTGACGATAAATGAAGATTGAATAAGATAGTTAACAGTATGAATAACTACAAATTAAAATATAACACAGAGAGGTAAAATAAGCAAAAGTAGGAGAGCAGGGTAGGAAGCAAATATAACCTGGCAAAGAAAATCAATAAATTCAAGTGCGCAGTAGAGGTAAAACCGATAAAATAACCAAAAAGAAAAAGCATGCTACAGCCCGTAGGAAACCAGTAGCTAGAAACGGTATCCGTGCAGGTAATAGATGTAAGTATGCAATCGCATACTCAAATGTGTTCGAATACAAGCTGAACCCATGCGGACTGAAAGGGAACAAAGAAGGAGGCAAGGGAACATCGATTTTCTTTTGACTGACATCTCTCCAATGGAGGTATACATAGAAGATTGAAAATAATATGACAAGTATGAAGAAGATAAGGAAAAGAAAAAGAAAAAAAGTACAGGAGAAAAATGGGTGGGAATGGGTGGGAAAAAAAATAAAAAATAAAAAACCATCAAAAAAACGATATATTAACCATAAGGTAGATGCTGAAGCTGGGTATTCGGGGGACTGTCGATTTTGATCTGTCTCTTCCAATAACCGAAAAAAAGGAATATACCAAACCCATAACCATTGTGCAGACATGTGCATTATGCACATTAACCAAAACCAAGAGGAAGCATATAACCATAATAATAAACACAGGGGGAAAATCCAATATCCAGCTACTAAGCCAAATTCAACCCAAGCCGAAATTTTAATTTTTTAACCGGTGCATTTCGTTCCAAACATAACATGCCATTACCGAATCTCACGTAGGTCCAGTCCAGCAGGTTGACAAAACTCCGATAGGGTGATAAACAAATCTCCATGATCAGACCAGGAAGGAAAAGGTGGGGAAACAAAAGTCATTACGCCGCAATATTGGTCGATCTCAGTGACCATATATTCCAGCAGCTCGCCGCGGCGGTTCCATCTGAGGCTGGCGACGGCCATCCATCGGTTGGCGACGACCCATCGGAGCGTGGCTCATTTTCTCACGACCAAAAGGGTCCGGGTCGTTGAATGCATCATCCATCTCGAATCTATCTCGTTGTTGTTGATGCGGCCGACCAGCCCCACTCACTTGGTTAAATTCCGCAATGCTTGCATATTTATTGAAGCGATCTTCCTGCGGGAGTTGAGGAGGGTAGCGGTCTGTAACGCCAGGTGGGGGCCGGTGTGAGTGCACTTGAACATCCTGTTTCCAACGTCGACGCTGGCTCTCCTGTTCTTGTTGACGTTTATCGAGCACGTAGTTGCCCATGGCACGTTCGCGCTCGCGCTGGGCTCGCTCCCAGTTTTTATCACGGCCAATGTCGTCCTGGAAATTGGCGTTGGCGTATCTCACCGGAGGAGAAAGGGCCTGTGTGCGATGGGGAGAGGAAGGCCCTCCGCGATGGTCTCGTCGGCTATCATATGTGAGCTGTGCCTTGGGAGGAACAACAGGATATGCCTGTGATGCTGAGCGAAGACCTCGATCATGTCGTCGTTTGTACATACTATTTTCTGGATAAATATCCACGTCTCCATAAGGATAAAGCGGTTCAGGACGGTGATGCTCGTTATATCCTAAGTACCTGGGTCCAGGGCGTTGGTGATACCGATAGAGAGGGGCAGGTGCACGGCCCCTGGAGGCACGGCGCTGCACTCGTCCAACCGCTTCGCTCTGAGGCATATACTTATCGTGTTCATCGACGAATAACGAGTCATCGGTGGTTGCTGAACTCGCATCTTCGAAATCATCAAAAAGAACAGACTCATTGTCATCAATGCTGCTGCCCCCGTCTCGAAAATCTACAAATCCCAAGGTCTCTTGTGGTGGTGGCTTGCTTATATTTATGATTTTCGGCGAGCTTGGCTTGGTGCGGTGCTGCTTCGGATATCCTTGCACAAAATTTGGAAGACGCTGTGGTTGTTGGTTTGATGGCTGTTGTCGCGACTCATTGTTCGGGGGTTGCAGAGGTGGGGGTGGGGGTGGGGGTAATATATTGGCTTCGGATGTCGAGCGACTATTTATTACTTGGACATCAATGGGTGGAGCCTGTTGACCGGTTTGGCCCTGTTGGCCCTGTTGGGCATTTTGAACATGTTGAGGGCGGCCGCTTGGGCTGCGTTGATCATTTTGCCCATGATGGCCGTGTTGGCCGTGTTGGCCGTGAAGGTTGTGTTGGCTGTGTTGGTTCTGTTGACCGGGTTGAGGGGGGTGGTGAGAATGTTGGGCATATTGGGCATGTTGGGTATATTGGGCTTGTTGGGCATGTTGGGCATGTTGGGCATGTTGACTAGGCTGAGGAGGTTGAGCAAATTGAGCATGTTGATCTAGTTGGACGTGTTGGGCGTGTTGATCCTGCGGTGGCATTCGAGGTTCTTCCTGCTGAGGAATATACCCGCTGTGTTGTTCTCCAGCAAAAGGAGTCTCCATAACCATTGCTGGGTTGACGTGGATAGGAGCCGCATTCTGACGCTGCCCGCCAGGAACCATCCCGCCAGGGTGCTGATAATTTTGTTGTTCGAATCTAGCCTCAGGTAATTGCTGACCATGCG
Organism: Emergomyces orientalis; assembly: GCA_002110485.1. Classification (NCBI taxonomy): domain Eukaryota; kingdom Fungi; phylum Ascomycota; class Eurotiomycetes; order Onygenales; family Ajellomycetaceae; genus Emergomyces; species Emergomyces orientalis. Next base: position 902,212 of record MOWL01000003.1, read on the forward strand.
AGTCTGGAGGAAATCTCTGTTCTTTATTCTTTTTCTTCGCACCAATGGGGGAACGAAGATCGACAATTTCGCTAGGAGAAGGCAGCACGATATCAGGGCGTACTTGTCTCAGAAGAACCACGCTGAGAGATAAGGTGACATATTCCGTGACGAAACCGCGACGATTGACAGTTTTTGTAACGGTATCGATATAGACACAACTCCATTCAAACCGATTATCTCTATCGATCTTCTTTCGATCTTCAATCAGTGAATCAATTTGTTTCCGCTTCCCCTTCCCTAAAGCGTTGTACTTATCGGCCACATTCCTGGTTTTCCGTTTCGTTACCAACTTGGCCAACTCATCCTGAGTAAGGCGCATGATTTCTCGAGTAACACGATCCCAGGTTGATATTGCTTCTGCTGAGTCTGGATCCGCTCGACATAGAGTATATCCTTCGTACCAAGTGGGGGCGACAGGAAGAGCCCCATAAGCTTTGTGGGGAGAGGCTCGGTTGAATGCTTCTTGTTCCCTACCCATGGCAGTCGGGTCCAACTTGAGTATATTCAATTGGTTAGTCATGGCATCGAGTTTCTGGCTTGTGTTCATGGAGAATCCTGAGGCCTGGTTTGGATCTATTGCCCTTAACGGTTGGCCAGTGTTTGCTGGGACAGTGTGAGTGGGCGCCATCTGGCCTTGGGAAAAATACTGTGGTGGCATATGCTGCGGCGGAACTGGTGGCCGTGAATTGCCCACGATATCACTGTTGGCATTCATGGCTGTTTTTTAATTGATTAGAAGTGTTTTTGAGATGATATGGCAGGCTCCACAATTTAGCGGCCAAAAATAGATTGAGTTAAGATCAAAAATTCAATGTAGCATTGTGGAGACATCGATGAACTGAGGAAGAGAAAACCGAAGAATCAAATAAACTTGATTGAAGGAAGCATTGATGAAAGGTGATCACACCTTTAATATGTGACTGCTGAGAGGATGGCGACGAAACTAGTGGTATAAATATAAATATGCTGCCAAAAGTTCGATGAGTGCTCTGAATCAATAACCAGGAAGTGATATGATTGATTCTCTATGCGCAAGGCAAAGAAAAGAGGCGCAGACCTCCAAAAAAAATGGATTTCAAAGACTCGAAATAAAAAAGTGAGGCAAGATTAGATGTGGGCATGTTGCGGCTTTCAGTCTGTTTTTGTATTGTCAGCAGGACTCTCTTTGGCCTCATACAAAAGCATTCACTGTTGTAAGAGTCATATCAATCCCAGCAGGGTGTCAAGATTCCGATCAGTTTGCCTGGGCAAGCTTGCGCCCCCATGGAATTAACTAATGGTTGCCTTGCGGGATGCATATCATCTCATGCAAGCCAAGGCCAGCGCCCCGCTGCTGAAGTTGTCCACTGAATGAGAAAAGAGAACGAGAAACATCGACAACCGATAAACTCTACCATTATTGGCTGGGTGGCTGCAGGAATGGAAACGGCTCATGCAAGGCCATGCCCCGCTGGCGCTCAGAATGGTCGAAGAGAGGACGACTCATAAGAGAATTCAGGAAGTGATGGCAGGGACCCCTCCTCCACCGCCCCTCCAGTCAATTATGTCCACCAGAGATGTGAAAAATTTTCTGAAAAAGCGGCTGAAATCCATCCATTCTGTGCCGTCGAATGCCGATTTCCGTTAATCCCTTGCTCCGGAGGTATTTAACTGGACTTCCCCTGCGATGCCACTGCTGCTGCTACGCAAAGCTCCTTGGCAATCAAAGACGTAAAGACTGCTGTCCGTCTGTTTATCCTATTACCAAAGGGCATCTCGCAGGTGATCCCTGGGGTCTGCGCTTGCACTCAGTTGGCACAGTGGTGTAAATCGGATAATAGCCACTGGCCAGCCTTGCGACTGGTAAATTTTAGCTCTCCCTGAGAACTGGCAAGCAGCCCATCCTGGTCGCCGCCCCCAGCCTTCCACACAAGTAACCCCGCATTGTTGAAAACAAGCCACATTGGAGGCATTTCCTCTGCAAGTGGCGGTGCACTTCTCTCTCTCTCTCTCTCTCTCTCTCTCTCTCTCTCTCTCGGCACCTGGTCCCTCGAAACGGGTGGGAATATGTCATTTAATCCACATCATTATTCCAAATGGAAAGCACCATCGAGCCCCAATCACATTTCCACTAAAGTTATCTTGCCGAGATCAAGCAACCGCTATCGATTGTCGTCGATGAGCCTGGGGTTGTCTGTGAAGAGCCGCTAACTAACCACATTCGGAGATACCTTTGATATCCAAAGCTTTAACGGGGTAAGCTTGGAAGGTTCCAAGGATAAGGGCGGCCCGCCCGCTCCTGCCAATTAGAAGCTGTAGTTCAGTAGTGTGCTTCCCTTATCGGAATAAAATTGACTTTTAGCTAGCGCTGTTATTCGTGTCTGCCTTCCAACTCACTAAGGTTACGTTATGGAAGTGACCAAGCCAGAAGCACCCGTCTTATTAACGATAGTACTAGACACAGCCATCAAACTCACGAATTTTCCCTGTGGTATGTACTGAGTTTGTACACATATGCGTTGTATACGTTGTACCAAACTTATTCCATATTCCATATCTTGTCAACCAGTAAAATACGAAGAGAAGGGCTTTCAATTAACAATATTTTCGTAGCGAAGAGCCAGGTGATGGCACCAATTGTGTTGCGAAAGGATGAACGAAGTATGAAGTTCAATCACACCATTCCATTCAGATCAAGCACTTGACCGTCGAAGGTGCTGATAAATCTCCAATCTTCTGATAGCCATAACTATCATATCATTAATTAATAAGCTCATTCTCATTGCATACAACCTGGCGGAAAAAACTCTCAATTTGCGCTGAGGCGCCAGTTCTAGATAAAACTTTAAAAAATACCTCTGCGCCCTTCGTGATTTGTATGCTAAAGAGCTAAGAGCCATCACGGGGACAAATTCGTAATAGAACAAACAGGCATAAAACATGTATCAGATGACAAGCCCAACCAAAACGACCTGTCGTAATAGGGATTAAAAGTGCTCGAGCCATGGAGAAGGGCGCTCCAGGTCAAAAGCCCGATATCCAGCTCCATAGGGTTAAAAACCTCCCAAAATTCCGCTAAATACCCCTCGTTCCGGCTTCTCGGTGAGCACGTAGGTGACAAGGAAGTAGATCATACTGACAAATTGAACGGTAAATAGATGCATGGGTTAGGAAGCCTGTATGTGTGTTCAGGTGAAGAAACGACAAATGGCATTGTGCGGTGAATAATATTTTATAAAACAGTCAGTAGTGGAAGAAAAGGGGATTGTGTGGATGCGAGGAATTAAGCCTCACAGGGTATTGCTTCTGGTGAAATTCTTATTGTTGGAAGAAGCAAGGCTATGTAAAGTCCAAAGCCAACTTTTTGGTATCTGAAATACTCCCTTCTGTGATCCATCCCGAGCTTGGCTGGTGCTGGCACACTCAAATTCTGTCAAACCCGGGCTTTTTTTTTTTTCCTTTTTCAGCGGAAGGCTGAATAATTAATGAAGAAAGGGGGGTGAGTTGGCATGCTAGTATCTAATGCAGCATGTTTCGAACATTTTTCTAGAACACAGATGGATGTTGTGATGCCCGTTAAATCTTGGAGATCGCTTGGACGCTTCGTAAGCTCGTTATTGAGGCTCATGCACCCGCCAGGTTTGAAAGGGATACTTGGGAGGAGGAGTGGAGTTGGCAGTTTGTATTGGTCCCAGAGAAAGCAGCCTCCTCCTACATGTAAGCTGAAGGAACCCTTGGGGAGTTCACCAAATTAGTAAGAGAGCTAGCGGCTTAAAACAATTAAAAAAGAAACCACGCAAAAGCAAGCATGATCACCTGCATCAGCAGGCAGTTGGAATTCGCAAGTTGGAATTCCAAACCAAATAATCCTTTATGACATCTAGACCTGGCTTGAAATTCCCAATGATATTTTTGTTAGCTTGAAACAAAAGCGACAACCCCCACTCAACCTGAGTGCCTAGGTAAAATAGACAAGCCAGATTTCCTGGTGGTCAACAACGATTGGCGGGTTACCGGGTTGTCTTCATCGGTCCCCGTTTGCCTCATATTCATGGGAAGATTCCAGTTTGACGGTGGTTCGCAAATGGTTTGGTGGGGTCGAATTGAAAACCATCGAGGGAAGCTGGTTATGACCGCGGTCGTCCACGGTGTTGTATTAATATAGGAACTATTTAGCACTACATTGCATATCCCCATCTGAAGAGAATTGAAAGTCCATCGAAATGCTGCAGCTGGCTAGAGCCTTCAATCATAAAGGTTGAAATTAATAGGTGGGATGTTGAGCAGATGGAAAAAGGGGCAACGCAATGTCAAAATGTGGTTCATCAACCCAAAAGTGCCTTGGGATGGATATTTCGTGACCGAATCATCAAGGCCAGTAAGCGGAGCACGACATAAATCAGTCCAAATACATAATGACTGAACTTTGGTGGTATCACCACATTTTGCTTTAACCATTGTCATCAGAAGCAAACCCCATACTCAGGAATACTAAGGTGCCACAGCTCTTCGAGCACTATGCAGGGTTACAAAATATACATCTGGGGCGTGTCAAAGGCCCGAGTCCCACATAACATGAACCCCTGCTGAACATTGGCGATCTCATTGCTTTGGTGTAGACGTGGGGTGGCGCAGACGACATGGGCTTGGACAATTGCGGGATTTCCTCTCGGTTTGTTGCCTCACTTTTAGAGAAGGGCTTTGTGTCTTTGTTCCTGTTCATCATGAACTCAGAATCAAGGTAGTAAATATCTTCGTATTTCCGCAACCTCGTTTTAAATCAACTTTTCTGGCTGGCGCTTGGAGAGGACTTCAGAATTAGCAAGGGCGCGATCGGGACGACGACATTAGCGTATCGACATACTGACAGCCGCTGCAGTCCCGTTTGAAACTTGGGCATGCCGCATATCCACTCTTTAATGTCGAACATCTTGGCTGTTGCATCAATTAGTTGGAATGAATGGACTAATACGATGGTCGGTATCAACACTAAATTTCTGCTGCGATGCCCGACTGGCCTTGTATTCACTGAGCGGCAAGCATCCCGCAAAAAGAGCCTAGGTAAACGTGCGTCTTGAACAACCGTTACTAGATTCCTGCCCTAGCATTGACACCATGGGTGACATTCTCCCATTAGCAGCCTGGAATCGATTTATATCGCGTTGTTAGTATCAGAATTTGAATATTCCAGCATATATAATTAAACCTATCGGTATAGCCTGAGCAAAAAAATCCCAATATTCCGGCTTTCAGACACCAAAACCTAAGCATATTTGTCAAGCAAAATGAATTGGGCTTTTTAGTTAGAACGCCCTAGTTCGTCAGAATCAAAGTTTTCGGCGTCGTCGGACGATTTCGCGAGGAGCACACCCTGGACGGGAGAGCAAACATTCGGCGGGCATATTGAGATGTGGTGGAAAGGCGGTGTAAGGGTTTGAGATCGATATCCCTGACTGAAGAAGCAGCTTGATGTAGTATACTCTACCATTATTATGATCAGATGGGCAATGAATCCAGGGTCCGGTTTCTGCCATCTGAGTGCATCGCATACCAAGTCAAGGGCGAATAATGAACGCTGTGCGACCGACCTCGTGATCACGAAACAGAGAGCGTTGATGGCTGCGCGGAGAATACTGGAACTGCTATCTGATAGATTGATATATCTGTTTAGAATATAGTTCGAAACCGGGGATAAGTACTAGTATGATATATGCTCCTCAAGGGTTTGTTGTTGGCAGGAAGTCGCCTGGAAAAAAGATAGCGCAGGTTGTTCCAGCATCGTCACGTGACTATCGACTCCTGCTTCCAGAAAAGGAACTTGTATAGGATCAACTATCATACCTCTTGCGATGAGCCATCCCAACAGGTATATCGCGATCACGCCGTCCTCTCTTCGCTCGGCGAAGAAGAGGCCTCTTTCTACCTCTGTAGCTTCCACAGGCCCCTCCCAAGAGCTCCCCCCGGCCCCAACCGACGCGCCCAGAGACGCGCCCCAGAAAGAACCATCTGCCACCGTACAACAGCAGGATAGGCCTGACACCGCCCCAAGCCTCCCCTCCTGGGAGGGACCTACTGCTACTGCTACCCCGATAGCTAAGAATCCTACAGACCTGACAGTCTACAAGCTAAGCATGCTTCTTGGTCATGCAGAAAATGCATCCTCAATCATGCTTGTTCAGATTCTTGAATACTGTAATCAGATCTCTGCACTAATTGAACTGACACTTCTTCTTTTTGAGACAGCTCATCTCATACAAGACTCTGCACTAAGACAGGCCCTCGGCAATGGTATTGCTAAAGCTATCCAAGAACATACCTACTCTCAAAAAGACTCTTATTCTAAGACATATGCCTCTTTCACTGTGTCAAAGAGACAATCTGTGGAAAAGCTCTCTCAAACTGTTCCCACAGTTGAACAATCAGACAAGAAACAGGTCATATGAGTCTCTAGATTCATTCTTCAAGAATCTGCTGACAAACATGTGATGATCAGACTAGCAGTGAATCATTCAGCTTGAGACTCAGACTCTCAAGTCATACAGAAAAGAGTTCACACTCTACTACCAGATTCTACCTGAATCACTGATGTCTGACACTGTTTCTCAGACATAACTCTAGTCATCTCCTCCCCAGTCAACACCGTGGCTGTGCTTGAAAGAGTCAGTCAACTCAAGATCTTCATAGAAAACTGTCATGTTAAACAACAAGAGTTCTGAGTCACTTTTGTAGTCAGTTCAATCAAAAAGTCTATTCATTATTTCAATGAAGAGAATATCTTCTTAATTTCAGTCACAGACAACATGCTTCTCTCTGAAATACACAGAGCTGCGCACCAGACATCAATCATGCAATGTAACTGAACAAGAAAATCTCTGAACTCTAATATTAAGAAAGACTATATCTGAGTTAAAGTTCAGATCTCTGAAGCTTATCTCTTTTCAAATAAACTACACCTCTTTAGCTGTTCAGTAATGATTAATAGAATTAAGAAGTCCTCTAAGATTTCATTCTGTAATAGATGTCATGACTTTCACATGGAGAGAAACTGCATGTGTCTCTTACACTGTCAGATCTGCAGTAAACTTGCTTATTTAAATAAATGCTAATTCTCATCTCAATGCTGCAACTGCTGCGATTCTCACCCTTTCTCTAATATAGAGTGCTCTGCTAGATCAAAAGTAGTCTCAGATCAACTAGAATGTATTCTCTATAGACAACTATGCAATATTCATGAGACAGGCAAGAATGCTTTCTCTCTATTACATCAATTTCTTATGCAAGAGAAGACTCATGAAACTGACTCTTTTATCTGAAACTGTTTCTTCTTGTCAGTCTTAAATACTGTTCTAAGCTCACAAGCTAATCAGACAGACTCTTCTACTCAAAGAAGTTCAAGCAATATCTTAAGTCAGAGCTTCTATCTATGAGTATCAGATCATACTGAAACTCTACACCAATCATTTTCCAAGTCAATATAAATAAATAATTAAATGCTCATGATATTACTCTCTCACTCACAGATGAGAAAGAGTGTGATATTATAGTAATTCAGAAATCATGAATTGTCAATAATCTCTCTACTCATCTTTTAAAAAGTTATTTTTTATATATTTGCTTCATCTCTCTCTTCTTGAACTGGCTCAAACGCCTCTGAGTTCTTCTATATATACACTGTGGCAGAGCCCTAGCATCTGTTCAAACTCTAACAGACATATTCAGAGATCTACTCTGTGTCTCTATTAAAATCTTCAGATATAAAAGAGTTAATATCTATAATATCTATAACACTTCTATCAGCTCTACAGACTCAGATCAAGATTTTTGAAACTTTCTTCATCTCTTTACAGATTCCAACTCTGCTATTATCTCATGGCTTGTTGTAGAGAACTTCAATATCAGACATGCAGATTGAAACTCTATAACTGATCACAGATCACAGAATGAAGAAGATCTACTCAATCTAACTCTTTTATAAAATCTACAATTTCTAAACTCAGTGAACAGTCTCACTCAACCTCTATAAAAGCTATGGAAATTGAAGCCTCAATTCCTTCTTCTAAAATAAGGCTGGACAAGCTGTGCAGAAATTATTCAGTGAGAATAATTAAATTAAATCAAAATCATATAATTAGAAAAAGAGTTTCACTCACATTTCCTCCCATGAACACAGGCACTGATTTGAACTGGAGTAAATATTTAGATTGAAATGAAACCAGTCTAAATTCTGTAAAAAAGATTTCAACTCAGTTATATAGAGTTTGTTCAATGATCAAAGATGAACTTCCTCATTTAAATGTGGAAGAATTAGATTTTGAACAACTATATTCATGGAAAAAGTCTCTGAATTCATTGATTGATATAGATATTAGTGAATTATCTAAAGAAAATGAGCAAGAAAGACATTTAAAGCAGCTTGAAATTATAAATAATGCTCTGATTATCTATACTGATGAATCAAAAAATGATACTTCAAATAATCTGGGAGCTGGCATAGCATATACAAGAAACAAAGATATATACTTCACCAATTCATGAAATCTGGGTCAAGAAATGGAAGTATTTGATGCAGAAGTATATGCAATAATGCAAGCATTTAAAATGACAATGAGTCAATTGACAAGAAATTCAGATATCAATGAGATATGGATTTATTCAGACAGTCAAGCAGCTTTGAAAAGATTTTAAAAAAACAAGATTCAAGAAAATCAAATATATATTGAAACTGTATATCAATTGATTAAAAGAATAAGAAAATTAAAAGATATACAAATTCATTTGCACTGAGTCCCAGCTCATATGAATATAAAAGGAAATGAACTAGCTGATGAAGCTGCAAAAAAGAGCACAGAAATTGAGTTAGTGAAAAAACAGAAAATATCTTGAACATTTATAAAAAGAAAAGTAAAAGAGAAATGCTTAAAAGATTGAAATTTAAATTGAGAAACTCAAAAACAAAAACTAAGTATCAAATACTTGATTTTTGAAACAAAATCAAAGTGAAAAGCATGCTCTATTAAATGTAAAAAGAAAATCTTTTCTTCAATAATTCAATTGAAGCTTGGTCATGGATACTTTGACTTCTATTTTAAGAAATTTGGAATTGAGAGACCTCAAAACTGTGATATATGTGATTATTTGAAAGATTCAGAACATTTATTGATAAATTGCTTAAAAAACTCTGTTATTAGAAATGATTTGAAAAGAAAATATGATATAGATCAAATAAATATGAGATTTCCGTTAAACCAAATAGAAAAGCTACTATGCCAAAGTCTTATAGAATTATATCACTTTTGAATTGCTTGGGAAAAATTCTTGAAAAAATAATAGCAACAAGATTATCATATCTAGGCTCAATCACTGATTTATTATATAATGATCAAATGGGTGGCAGAAAACAGAATTCTGCAATAGATACAGTTTTATCAATAATTCATGATATTCAAATGGCAAAAAATGAAGGCTTAGTTACAACAGCTGCTTTTATTGATATAAAAGGTGCTTTTGATCATGTTTCAAAGAATAAGCTAATAATTATTCTTCAAGAGATGAAACTACCAAAAGCATTAATAAAGTGAGTTATATGTTTTACATCAAAAAGATATATTCAACTACTTTTTGACTCATTAAAGCAAGATATTACTGAAATTGAAATAGGAGTTCCTCAGGAGTCTCCAGTCTCACCAATTCTATTTGCTATATATACAAAAAATCTATTCAAAGATAGAGAAATGGAGATAGTGAGATCTTCTAGCTATATTGATGATATAGATCTGATTTTCAGCTCAAGAACAATAAAAGAAAATTGTGAAAATATTGAAAAAGCTGTGCAAGAGATATTTAATAGAGAAGATTTAAATCTAATTCAATTTGATATGGAAAAAACTGAATTAATTCACTTTTTTCCAAAAAGATATGAAAAGGAAATAAGTTTAAATCTATTAAATCAAGAAATAAAGCCTAAATCAGTTGTAAGATGGCTAGAAATCTGGCTGGATTCAAAACTCAATTTTAAATCTCATATTCAAAAAAGAATGGCTCAAGCTGAAAGAGTTTTAAATAGTATAATACAACTTTCTAATACTGAAAGGGGTTTATCATTTCAAGCTATGAGACAGCTATACATTGCATGTATAGCATCTATTTCTGATTATGGTGTTCAGATATGGTGGAAGAACCAGAAACACTTCATAGATAAATTTCAAAAATTGCAGAATACAGCTTTAAGAAGAATTCTGGGAGCTTTCAAAACCTCTCCATGTAGAGCTATGGAAATAGAAGCTTCTATATCACCTCCTGAAATAAGATTTGAGAAGATATGCTGAAGTGGAATAAGGGGTTGTGCGCTTTTGGCGGCACGTGGGCAGGAGCAGCGGGATCGTAAGGAGGTTGGTAAGTTCGCTGTGTATACAATATTCTATTCAACGAGCTATCCAAATAGCAATACAAAAGAACACATAGGAGATTCAAATATAGTGTGGTGGGGAATCTCGGCGTGGTATTACTTTTCGCCGAGACCGCCTCATATATTTGTTTGGCATGGCTGCCTCATATTCCCATTATCCTTTGACACACGTGTGGATTCGGCGAAGATTGATTGTACGCAGAGCAGTGAGATTGCTCCTTTTTGATTGTGTGATTTGATATGTGATTGATTGCTTGTTCTTCTTCTATATTTGAATCTCCTACGTGTTCTTTTGTATTGCTATTTGGATAGCTCGTTGAATAGAATATTGTATACACGGCGAACTTACCAACCTCCTTACGATCCCGCTGCTCCTGCCCACGTGCCGCCAAAAGCGCACAACCCCTTATTCCACTTCATTGGCGTCCCTGGGAAGGCAATTCAAAATGGATGGGCAGGCGGTAGCTACGACTGATATGATTTCTCTCAACATTTTGTCTTTTCTGCTTTTGTTGAGCATTCTTTTCAATAGTGTTCATTTGTGGAAGCCTCTGATTGGCCGATATGGCCGATATCGACAGTGGATAATGAAGGATGCGAGCGAACGCCCCACTGATAAGCTCAATTTGAATACCCATACCCCTATTCAACAAATGAAAGAAGAGAGAAATGTTGAGAAAAGTGATAAGAAAAAAGACCTTCAGCAAAAAGATCTAAAGTGGATGTTGAAATTCCTTCTCTTTCTTGAGGATTTGAGATTTGAATATAAAAAGGATATTGATATTGATAGTATTGTTGAACTCTTTCTCTTATGTGAACAGAAGTCTTTTGTGCGTTCCTTTCTTTCTCAATATATGTCTTCCAAGCATTCTCGGTCGGATTCTATTGCCCATCGTCAAACTCAGTCAGGAAAGGTCTCTGCAGCGCCCCCGAAAATAGAAGTTAGCAAAGAGAAGACAGAAGCTAGCAAAGAAAAGATGACTACACCCACTACTACCTCGTCCGGTCAGCCGACTCCCAATAGTGGACTGCCATATCAACGTCTTGTCATGCCGATGCCGATTCCTGGAGCACCTGGAGCCCCATTCTTTGATGGGAGAAACATTACTGCTTTTGTTGATCGATATGAGGCAATGTGCACCTTGCATTTCGTTGCAGGAATCGATGCTCTGGCGGTATTACGGAACTATTGTACCATGGAACTGCAGGGCCATATCGATCAGCTTGTCTTGGATCATAAGACATGGGAAATGGTTAAAAAGCAGTTGCTTGCCGATTTCTGGCGCGAAGATGCTCACCAACAGATGTATAATCAATCTTACCTCCATGCATTGTGCAACAAAACCCATTCTACCAGCCAGGAGATCCTCGTCTACTGCCGTCAATTCCGCGCAGTTGCGATGCCTCTCATTTGCAAGAATGAATTGCAACAATCTCTTGCTTGTATCTGGTTTCTTCAAGGACTTTCAGAAGGTATTCGTGAAAAAGCTTTCCGCACTGCTGGATTTGATAAGGTTAGTCAATCTGGATGGGAACTGCCGAAGATCTGCGATGCTGTGTCTCAAATGCAGAAGACAAAGGAAGAGATTGCACGAGTTCTGGCACCTGATGTTTTCCCCAACTCTATTCCATCGATGCAGCCGTCTGCTCAGCCCGTGTTTAATCCGCCCACATTGAATGTGCCTGTGCCGACCGCTTCGGCGATGCCTGCTCCGGATGCGAAAACACAGAATCCGAGTGATAACATTCTTGAGAACCTTGTCAACCGAATGGACGCGTTATCTCTGGCGATCGCTAGCATTCAAAACCAGGGAAACATGCAGCAAAATGTGACTGCTCCAAAGGTTCTTCTTACTCGAGGACGTGATCCTGCATTGGATTTGCCAAATGTGTCTTACTATGGAACTCAACGTGGACCTGGAGGCCCGTCTCGATCTCGATCTGGAAGCTTTGTTCAATACGATCGACCGCCGATGTCATGCTGGGGTTGCGGAGATTCAAACCATATGCTTCCAAATTGCTTAGCAATCGGCCGGCTCATCGATCAGGGCAAGATTCATCGGAATATGATTGGAGAATACTATGAGGGTAATGTGATGAGAAAAGGCCCGAAGATTGCTGTCAACCGACTTGAGCCCCATATTGTTACAATTGAACGACTTTTGAAGCAAATGGCTGCACCGCCGACTGTCCCAACCGCGGATAAACTTCGGAATGATGGTAGTATCCGGGTATTTCCTGACGGATCCCCGATGCCATCGGTGAATGCCGTAAGCATATGTGATATTGGATTTGATAGTGGCCCTGAGGAAGGTGATATGACCGATAGTGAGATGGAGGAGATTGTTAGTGTAATGGCTGCTTCCACTTCTACTGAGAAGGATAAGGCCTCTTCTATGAATAAAAATCAAGCAACGCTTTCCGGACGAATTGAGAAGGAGAAGAGACTGCCAACAACACATTCTCGGCGCAATGGCAGGTATTCAGATGGGAAATCAGTTTCTTTTGCTCAAGATGTGATCTCTGCTTCACAGGAAGATGATGAGGATGATAATTCTCAACCTCTTCATGATGAACAGCTTCAGGGCGGAAGTCCAAAGCTCGGAGACGGTGGAATTGTCCCAGATTCAGAAATGGCAGATGCTCCGCAGATTCAGAAGAAAACTGTTCTCTGCAGGCCTCGGAAACTCAAAGGGCCAAAGCTTTCTGCAGAAATGAAGAATAAAGACAATATGGCGATCGCGACGCGGCGAATATTTGAGAAGATCATGCGCCAAGAAATCGGCGGAATTCAGATTAAAGATCTCATGGCATGCTCCACCCAACTCCAGCACATGTTCTTTCAAAATCTTCCCATCGAAGTTCAACAGCATATGATTCGGGATGATGCAGCCACCGTTGCCCTGGTTCAACCTGGCACTTCTGTTGCTGAGTATAATCCTCGTTGGAATCTCGTTTCGGTTGGACACATCAAGTTCACTGTCGGAATTGGAAAGGGGGAAACTGAGGCGATATTTGATGGAGGTGCGGAAATTAACTGTCTTGTTGAAAGAACTGCGTTAGATCTCGGTCTCATCATTCAAAGGGATGCTGTCAAACCTATTCTTGGAGCTGGGGGTCAGCAGAGTGGTGTCATTGGAATCTGCAAGGATGTTCCTGTTCGCCTTGGATCTGTTATGGTGCCTCAGACATTCTTCATCATGGAACGCGGTTCTCATGATTGCATTCTCGGCCGACCATATGAAAACGCGACGCGTTTGGCAAGAACTACAGATAACAAAGGCGGTGTTCTTGTTCACGTTTTTGATCCGAAGGATGAGAAGAATCAGGTGTCTTTTCTTGGTTATTCTCCCGGCGACCATGGAGATCGAAAGTTAGATGATCTTCGTGGCAAAGTGCAGACTTTAAACTAGATATGCTGAGTCCGATTGATCTTTGCGATGTTGAATGTGGTGGGCAAAGAAATGATATCAGATTCAGCGATCGCGATGTGGATAGCGGGGCAAATATTCTGCCGTGTTTTGAAAGCGGTGTGGGTGCGTCAGCCAATCAGACTTTTGGCGGCCCCGGGCCGCCAAAAGATTCAGCCAATCAGAGAACGCCGCCCCAAAACGCCCGAGAACCTCACAGGTTTTTCCCCGCCATCCTACATCAACAATTTTACCCGTCTACACATTCATCTTTTCCTTTCTCTAATTATTCAATATCCGAATCACGCCGTGTTCGTGGTGTGCAGCTTCATGATTTGTCTTTATATGCTTCTTCACGATCTTCTCCTCGATCGCGCGGTCCAGTCGTTGCGACATTATACAAGCGAAAAGCCGATAAGATTCAACCTCTCGATGTGCCAACTACAGGTGGCGGGATTCCCGGCGGAACAGATAAGTGGAGAGAAATTCGCCAACAATGGTTCAAAGACAATGTGATTCCGGAGCAGGATCCGCCTTCGCCCTACGATCATTTCATTACACCCCGTTTCTCCGATTGCCCGCGAGGTTCGCGACTCACAGAGGAAAGGATCAAGAATCTGCGGATCGGATCGATGCTCACCCCACAGGAACGCGAACTTTTGATTGAGATTCTGCTTAGAAGAGAAAAAGCCCTCGCGTGGAGTTTTAAGGATTGCGGAACGCTTGCAAAAGAAGTCTCTCCACCTGTCAAGATTCGCGTTGCTCCGCATAAAGCATGGCAAGCGGCAGGATTTCCTATTCCTCGAAAGCTCGTCCCTACAATCATCAATATGCTTCGCGAACGCGTTGATTCTGGAGTTTATGAACATTGCCATGGTCCGTATCGAAATAAGTGGTTCCTCGTCAAGAAGAAAGAAGCTGGGAAATATCGCATTGTCAACGCGTGCATGGACATGAACGCTGTCACTATTCGCGATGCGTATATTCCACCTAGTGCGGACGCGTTTGCTGAGGATTTCGCGGGAATGAAGATAACGAGCATGATGGATTTCTTTTCTGGATATGATCAAGTTCCTTTACACGAAGACAGCCGAGATATGACAGCTTTCCTTACCCCGATCGGGTTGCTTCGTCAGACAGCACTGCCACAAGGCGCGACGAATTCTATTGCGCAGTTCTGCCGAATCATGGCACGCATTCTTCGATCGAACATACCGCATCAAGCAGACAATTTTATGGATGATATTGGTGTGAAAGGCCCGCGGACGCGTTACAATGATGAAGAAGTGATGCCAGGTATTCGGAAATTTGTCCTGGAGCATCTGCAAAACTTAGATGCCACCCTCATCAGCATAGAACTCGCGGACACGTGTATCCAGGTTGGAAAGTCAGAATTCGCCTGCTCCGGTATGGTTCTAGTCGGATATGTTGTGGATGCTGACGGCAGGCGCCCCGAAGCTGCGAAAATCGTCAAAATCGTTGAGTGGCCGGATCCGACAGATGTCACGGGTGCCCGAG
Source organism: Emergomyces orientalis (assembly GCA_002110485.1). NCBI lineage: Eukaryota > Fungi > Ascomycota > Eurotiomycetes > Onygenales > Ajellomycetaceae > Emergomyces > Emergomyces orientalis. The sequence continues at coordinate 917,566 of MOWL01000003.1, forward strand.
CTTTCTTAGGTGTTTGCGTTTACTATAGAATATGGATTCCGAATTTCGCTATCATTTCTATACCTATCTATATTCTATTCAAGAAGAACATTCCTTTTACCTGGGGTCTTGAACAAGTGAATGCAATGGCAATTTTGAAGAATGCCCTGACAACTGCCCCTGCACTTTGCTGCATTGATTATTCTGAAGATGCCGGTGATATCGTGATGGCCACGGATGCCTGTCTTGAAGGATGGGGTGGAACGCTCAGCCAACGGGATAAATTGAATGGAAAGCTACACCCTTGCCGATATGAGAGCGGAATCTGGAGCCCCGCCGAAGCAAAATATGATGCAGGAAAGCGAGAATGCCGCGCTGTGCTCAAGATGCTAAAGAAATGCCGTTATTACCTGTATGGCGTTCACTTTATTCTGGAAACCGACGCGAAGACTCTAGTGGCACAGCTCAATCGATCTGCCACTGACCTGCCTGGTGCTCTCGTTACTGGCTGGCTTGCCTGGATTCGGATGTTTGATTTCGAAGTTCGACATGTGCCTGGTCGGAAGCATACTGCTGCAGATGGGCTATCTCGTCGACCTCCTGCTGAGGGTGAGGTTCCTGAGGATCAAGATATCGATGATTTCATAGATGCAGAACTCAACTATATTAGTGTTGCATCTTTGACGGTTCCTGATTTCGATGTCAGCGGCGTGGATGCTTCCGAGTCATCGGGTGTGCGTGTTCTTTCGCCTGATTATTCTGATCGCAGCGAATCAATTGCGAGGTTTCTCACCACCATGAAGCGGCCGGATGATATACCACGTTCCGTCTTTTCTAAATGGCGCAAGCATGCACTTCGATATATCGTCCAAGGTCAACATCTATTCCGACGATCAGGCAAGGGAATTCCTCTGAGACGCGTGGTTGATAACTCATCTGAGCAAAAGGATATCGTTGCTCGGATGCATGATGAATCTGGTCATAAGGGCCGCGAGGCCACAAACCACAAGATCACGCAGCGATATTGGTGGGAAGGTATCTGGAAAGCCGTCAAGAATTATTGCAAAAGCTGCACAGTGGTGCCAGCTGAGGGATGGCGCTCGCTTGGAAGAACCACTATATCCAACAAGCCGCAATTATCTATGGGACAAGTGGTGTATCGATGTTGTCAAGTTTCCGAAGAACCGAGGCAAGCGATGTGCTGTTATTGCTCGGAATGATCTCACTGGCTGGGTGGAAGGCCGCCCTCTCGCTCGTGGAACAGCTGAGAACGTGGCGCAATTCATCTATGAGAATATCATTTGCCGACACGGCTGCTTTCGGGAATTAGTGTGTGATGGCGGGCCGGAGAATCAAAAATGGACTAAGATTCTCACCGCCAAATATCGTGTTAATCAAATAACCATCTCACCATACAATGCGAAGGCTAATGGCATGGTCGAACGCGGTCACCGCCCGATATCCGATGCGCTTTCAAAGCTAGCTGCAGATGGAAGAAGCTGGGTTAATCATTTCCATTCTGCGCTATGGGCAGATCGCGTCACCATTCGGCAATCTACTGGTGAAACCCCGTTCCGCCTGCAATATGGCTACGATGCTATCCTTCCAATAGAGCTTGACGTTCCAACTTGGCAAACACTTCCCTGGCAGACAGTGCAATCCCGTGCTGATTTGATATATATGCGTATTCGACAATTGGAAAAGAGAGATGAAGATCTGGAGGAGGCCGCTCATCACCTGCGCCGTGCGAGAGAGAAGAACCGAGATCTATTTGATGAAACTAAGCAATTAGTCCGAGAACCATTGCAGATAAGTGATTTGGTGCTTTTGCATGATACCAAGCTAGAAACGTCCTATTCTGCCAAGCTCAACTTCCGATGGCTGGGCCCGTATCGAATCCGAGAAGCAAACCATGAGAAAGGGACCTATCATCTGGAAGAGCTGGATGGTTCGCCGTTTCGAAATACTACTGCAGGTAATAGGTTAAAAAGGTTCTATCTCCGAGACAATCAAATGCCGGTTGCAGAGAATAATATCAATGAAGCAAATGATATTGAAGAGGAAGAGGTGGATATGCAAGATACTGATAAGAAGAATTCTTTGAGGGGGGGTCAGGATGACTTGCAGTCATGGATCCCTCATGGTAAGGAGTTTGCAGTCATTATCTGACTGCTGTTTTTCTTTGTATAATGATTTCCTTGTTGTTGTTTTCTTCATTCAAGTTGCTGTTTTCTTAGTCTCTATTTTTCATGATTCTGCTTCTTTCTTGCATGTTTTTCATGCATCATATCAGTTCCTTCTAATTTTAATCTCTTGATATTGTCTTTTCTTTGTTTGTTTACTTTCTCTTTGATATTCAATTCTCTGGGTCAGATTGAAGCTGGCAGTGAATTTTATGAACTGCTGTCACCTCGCTGCATGTTGACTGCTTTTCACATTATCTTCCAAAATTCACCTTGAGGAAGTAATTATATTATTGACCTGCTCTGCCCAGATAATCATTTTT